>LR738709.1:720675150-720718214 GCA_902687465.1 Secale cereale
CCCCCCCCTGTCGGAGGTGGTGAAGATCAACTTCGACGCCGCGGTCCACCAAGGTACAGGAGAGGGAGAATGGGGCCTCGTGGTTAGGGACAACACGGGAGGGTTCATAATGGCTGCTGCTGGCAAACACGTAAAGCTAAGTTGTGCCATGCACAGTGAGACGGAAGCACTCTTGAAGGCCATCCATTTTGCAGAATAACAAGGTATGGGGCGTGTGCACTTCGAGACGGATTTCCAAACCTTACAACTGGCCATGGCCAGTACTTCTCATGACTGCAGTTCTCTTGGTGTGTTATTTCGGGAGGCAAAGTTTCTCCTTCACACAGGTTTTATAGAGTCTGAAGTCTTGTTCGCCCCGAGGGCTTGTAATAACCTAGCACATCTGCTGGCTGCTGCTGGTGTGCGGGTTGAACCTGAGAGCCACCTGGTTTGGCAGTCTCATGTGCCCCCTGATGTAAGCCGAGTTGTGGCCGCCGATATGGTCGGTCCACCGTAAGTTTTTAGAATGCAAGGTGTTTCAGTTCAAAAAAACTACTAATCCAGCCTAATTACTGCCGAACTTTGATGACCTACCTAGTACTACTGCTGGCGCCACACGTACTAGTCAACCAACAAGACGCTAGTCTGTGGTTGGATTGTTAGAGGGACAGTGTATTCCCAACCCACTAGGGTTCAAGTCCTGGTGCTCGCATTATTTCTGGATTTATTTCAGGATTTCCGGCGATGCGCTTTCAGTGGGAGGAGACGTTCCCTTTGATGATGAGGCGCCTACGGTGACTTCGTAAATCTCAAGATAATATGCCGGCTGTCTCTCGGAGGTGCTCATATGGGTAGGGTGTGCGTATGTGCGTTCATAAGGGTGAGTGTATGCGCGTATGTATGAGTGCTTGCGTCTGTACTGTGTTAAAAAAAGACGCTAGTCACGTACTTAGACAATATTATTCGGGGCATGCCACGCGTCCGCCGGCCGATCTTTTGTTACAAGACATGTTTGTCTTTAATTTTTTGCAACAAGACCTCTGTTGCAAGACCTCGTCCTCTCTAATTTACTGCAACAAGACCTCGTCCTCTCCAATTTACTGCAACAACGCCTCTTTGCAAAACCACATCTTCTCTAATTTTCTGCAACACGATCTTGTTGCAAAACTCCCTCTTCTCTAATTTAAGACCGTTGTTGCAAAACTCCCTCTTCTCTAACTTTTTCGAAACATGAGTGTCGCTGCGGAAGGACCTCTGCAACACAGATGATGTTACATTGTAGAAAAAAAATCGTATTGACTTTTTTGCAACATGGGTTTAGTTGCGAATGGACTTCTGCAACAGAAATGATGTTGCAGAGATGTTTCCGACTTAACTTTTTTGCAACATGGATGTTGTTGTGGAAGGACTTCTGCGACACATACAATGTTGCAGAAAAATTGTTAAGATGACAAAAGCACACGTCCAGGAAGGACTTCTGCAACACATACGTTGTTGCAGAAAAAAAATGTAAGATGGCAGTGGCATACGTCCAGCGGTGGAGGCCAGCTGATTAAAGATCGTGCGTCTCCAATTAAAGTCGTATCTAATGGCGACGCGAGCGGCGGAACTCTCCCCTTGATCGGCCGGTTGATCCTAATCTTTTCCCATATTATTCTCAACAATCCCTCCCCTAATCTTGACACTCTGTCTTTCATTCTTCTCCAATCTTGAATCGTTGATGATTCACCCCTTGTTGACTCATCCACTCACACAATGACAAGAAATTTTTTTGGCTTGGTTGTTGGCAACGATCTTCTCGAATTTTGACTTGGCGAATTTATAGATCAATTCAAATATGTTTTGGATTACCCAGTCTCGCTAGAAACCTTGTGGAATACATCACCCAGTAAACTTCACCATCCATCCTAGCGAAATACATAACGGCTCCTTATGGGTCACACCACCCCGTGTGCTACACCATGCACTACAGCCTCATGTGGAGACATGATTGTAAGTGTTTTTGGTGAATGAGTAATACAAGTATTTCACCAAAAAAAATACAATCTCGTCCCCCCTCACAACAAAGGAAAAAAAACAAGCGTGTTTCGTATACCGACCAGTTTTAATTCTAGTCCTTAATTCACTCGTCTTCCTCTTCGAAACCAGACACCCCTTTAATTCTTTCATCTAACTTCCATATGTACGCACGTGCCACCTCCAACTCCATCTCATCGACAGGCGATCCAGCCGGCTTTCATCCATTGCTGCCTCCTCCACACACAGATCACTCTCCTAGGAGCATGGTTAGTAGATAAATCACAAGTTTACGACTAGATACGCAGTCCTCGAAGCGAAAGTAGAGTTCGAGTGATATGTCGATCAGCCTTGTCCTCATCCTCTTCCTTCGTCACTCGATCTGATCTCTTGATCAACGGTTCATTCGAGCCGTACAAGTGGACCGCCTGTAAGGTATCCGAACGTGCAGGGAAGAACATCGAGGGGCGAATCGCAACAATGGAACTAATGAAAATTTGCATATTTCCATGTAAAATTAGAATTGCAGTCTATAAAAATTTAAAAAATGGAAGACAATGTGAAAATATATGTGAATTAATATCAATACAAGGACAGACCCTTCATCTAATATTTAGTGCATTACAATTCTTTCCTTCTACTCCTGTGACCTTGGTGATAGGCAACGGCTGATACCTACTCCCCTGCACGACTAAAGTTTACACCTCCCTCCGCCTGTTGCTCCGACAAAGGTGTGTTAGGTTGATCTCTCCACCAATGGGCCCAACGGCTCATTGGGCCCTTGACCCACGCCCTGATCGGAGGCGTCCAGCCCAAGCAAGGCTGGTGGGCCCCTGTCGCGCAGTGCTATAAAGAGGAGGTGGGGACCAGGGACACAAGGTACGAGGTTCGCCGCCGCCACTAGTTCCCCACTCCTAACCCTAATCCGATCCAGAGGGATGCACTGAAGCGATGGGAAGTCCATCACCGCCGTCACCATCTCTCTCACTCCTTCTTCACCGTCATCACCACCTTGACGATGGACACCGGAGGGGACTCATCAAGACAACAACAAGGTAATAAATCCCCATCTTATACCGAACACATCTAAGCCAAAGATCCATAGGATCTATCAAGGTGGGGTCTTCGGTTGGGTGATATTGGCCAATGGAGGCGAGATGTTGCCAACAACATGGAATAAGGTCTTCCCGTCTCGTCATGTTTCCGACTGTGCTCCTTCGTGTCCTGAGACACGAGGAAGATGGTGTGTCACAAGATTTTATTTTCCAGTCTGGTTTATTTTTCTACGGGTTTGCGTGTTATCTTGTGCAGCAAACAACGTAAGCATGCATCTTGATCCTTCGGATTCAGTTCTGAGCGACGAAGGTTGGCCAACCGAAACCTCGTCTGGGAGCTTGTGAGATTTGTGTTCCCCTATATGTCTGTTTGGTCGGCATTTTACAGGTCCTCTATGACGTTTTGTTCTGCACAAGGTGGTGATTTGCTACTCAGATCATTCCCGTCCGCGTCTTCTAATCTACGTCGACGACTTCCCAACCACTGCTTATACAAACACCTCCATTTCAACATGTTTGTGTGGCTGATACCAAGGCCGAGAGGTCGGAATGAGCTTTGCTCTTGGCACGCTGCCTATGGATGTTGATGAAACAAGACTTCGGAACTCCCACGGACTTAGATTTAATTTTCAATGTATGTAAGTATGGCTCCATGATATTTACTTTAAGTGTTTGCTATTTCACATCTAGCTGTAAGATATTATCTCACATCTAACAAACTCATCCTTGACTTTTTTTAAAGTCTACTATATAGCTTTTGGCCTTTTCGAAACTACAATATAATGCACCACAGATAACAATAATATTATTTCTCTCAGTAATTATAACATATATTTTTTGACGTAGCTCAAAACTTTGTTAATCTGATTTTCCTCGAGGATATTCAATTATTAGTTCTAGACAACAGGTGGATCGAACTGATGAACTAATCAAGCATCAGTTCGATAAACATCATGATCGGAGACCGTCTCTATAGCAACAACACACTAGCGCGGGATATGGTTTTAGCGGGCCATGCTCCGGTTCGCAGGAACCTATCACATTTTTTCCAATAATATTGTCCGCGCATGTCTTCTGGCAGTCATCTGGGAAGCAGTTCTGGTGAGGCTCCATACATCCAACTGTACACACACACACACACAAACAAAACCGTAGAACATCATTTGTTATTCCAATTAATTAATTCACATATTGGATAACTACGTGTGTAGAAATATAAAAATATATTCATGATGCTCAACATCGCAAGATGTATACATTTTGTGAAAACTGATAGATGCTAGTTAAGAGAATGTACGTACCAAACTCTGAACCTTCGGAGGAGAGGAGGGTGGTCATGAGCATGAGAGCCCCCAAGCACACGGCAACAATGCTGTTCTTCGTAAAGACTGCCATGAGGATCCAAAAATCTTGTTGCATTGGCTATGCTCACCCTTCGTTACGTTTATATAGAGACCGATCGGTGGAGATCACCGAGAATCAAATATTTAATGCATTATTAATTATGGTAAAATTAGATTTGGACCAGTAATCACGTGATTAAATGCATTAATAGGGTGAAAATAGTACTATACGGCTTATATGGAGTACACGCCAAATATGGTGAATGTACATTTTGTTATCTAAATATTCTCAGCTAGCATCTGGGTCCAATTTTTTCTTTCCAGGTGTTCCAGGTCCAATCTTTTTCTTTGCGAAAACCAATCTTAATTTCGTAAGAAGACTACCTATGCGTTGATCATGATATATTCCTCTCTCTTATTGGTCACAGTTCTACTTCTCTTTTTGAGTTATCCCTTTGATTTCTATTATCTATTAAGAAGAAAAGAACAATGAGCGGAACTACTAGGCATCAGATTACTCATAGCTTGCATCCATAAGACTAGTCCTACGCCCTTGGATACGAAGCGAGATGAACGTCCGATCTGGTTGTTAAGCCATGCGCCAGATTATCTAGTGCCGTTGGCTAATTGAGTCTTTCCTTGTCCGTGATTGCCTATTAATTGTGCTCTGGTTCCATTTTTCCAGATCTTTGTGAAATCAACTTCTGATCTAAGGAATCTAAGAGCATCTCCAGCCGCGCCCCCAAGAATGCCCCTCAGACGATCTTTTGGCCGCCGGCGCCAAAAAATCGGCCCTGTCGCGCCCCCAAGGGCCCAATTTTCGCCGGCTAGAGCCGAAATTGGCACTGGCGGATCCAACCCGAATCCTGGGGGCGCCGGGCGAATAGTTTTTGGTGCGAAGAGCCACGGGCCAGCCGCGTCAGCGACTCGACTCTCTTCTCGCCGCTTCGTCGTCCTCATCGCCTCGTTTCCCGCGGCGAATCAATGCCAAAGCTGCGCGCGCTGCCGCGTCGGTCAGCCTCCATTGATGCCTCACTGGCAGCGTAGTGAAGGCCGGGCGACGCGCTTCCCCTCGGCCGCCACGCCATCACGCCACACGTAATGCGCCGGCCAAGCCTACATTTGGCTGTTTCATTGGGCGGACTGCAGCAACACATTTGTTGCAAAGATGAGGGGTCACGTGAATAGATCGGACGTCCATCTGCAGCCTATCCAATGGTCAGGGATGGAGTCGATCTTTTTTTGTTATCAGCCGGTTTGACTTTCAGATGCGTTGCTAGAGCTCATGATATCCCCTTGATGTTTCCGAAACAAAGCGGCTGTTGCAGGAAGTACTGACCTGGTCAGTTGCGCGCGATGCGCGTAGCTATGCCTAGACGGCGGATAGGGGATTCTGTTTCTGAAACAGAACGGCAGTTGCAGGAAGTAATTACATGGTCAGTTGCACGCGATGGTAGCATCCGACGGCTATCAGGTGTCTAATCCAACGGTTCGTCGGGCGGCGGATGTTTTTAACACATCCACCGGCGGACGCGTAGGGGCGCCCAATATAATTTGCTTATAAACGAAAATAGTATACATATTTTTTTTGAACACTAAAGGTATTTGCTTGACGATTGATTTGCGTCCATACACACCACAGATAGGTTAGATGGTTAGGTTGTGTCGTTCGGGCATGAAGCCACAGTGGTCCACCACAATAGCGCGGTGCATACACGAGGGAACATGACAGTGAAACCATATAAGAAGACCCTCAAGGTTGATACATACATGACCATGGGCACTGTTGTGTAGACAGATATTTCCATGGAGAAACATGTGGGAGATCGGAGGGCGGACGCGATTAACGATGATGACATCGATGAGGAACAATAGGGGCTTATTGATGACGTCGCCAATACCCTGCTTGTAGGCAATTATCATGCGGTGGGAAATCATCTCCTGCAAGTAACATTAAGAAGAAGGGAAAAAACCCTATTCATGCTTGTATTTAGGTTGCAATGTGGATTTCTATCGTCTCCAAGACGACGGCTGAACAAAAGAAGGGCATCAAATCGATGATGATCTTGGTGTCCTGGAGGATATGGCTTGAGCGAAACAACAGAATCTTCAACAACAAAATCTCAACGGTGGAAACCACAATAAGGGAGATTCGAGGAGACTTGGAATTGTGGAGACTGGGGGGGTGCATCCTGCCTGCTGTCGCCTTTCGGGGACCCAGGCTGAGAGATTTTCGCCTGTGCTGCCCTCTTTTTTTTCTTCTCCTTTTAATTTCCTCTTCTTTTTCATCCTTATGACCGTCTTGGTCTATGTACATATTGCTCCCTACCTATCATAATGAAAAAGCCCAGTCTTGCTGGTCTCCCTTCATTTAGGTTGCAATGAGAAAAGCGACACGCAGGGGCGTCCGCATTGGTCGCTCGTGTTGAACTACTCCCTCCCTGGCGCCCCTCAGAGCATCTCCACTAGTCCCCCCCACCCCGCCCCCCTCACGGGCGCTGAAATAGTGCCGCCTGGGGGCGTGTCGGCGAAAAAATCGGTGTGTGCGTGATCGCTTTCCCAACTGCCGCCCCAAGGCTGCCCTAGACACCCTTTTTAAAACAAACTCGGCCACAATTCGGCAAAACAGGACACAAATTCGACCAAACTATGCGGGTTCATTGATATTTGTACAAAATTTAGAAAACAAACATAAAAGCAAACTAGAGAACTAGAAACTACTACTGCTATGCCCACCGTCGCCACCGTCGCGCTGAGACCTCTACATGCCGAGGAGCCTGTAGAAGTTTGTGTAGTCGCCGCCGCCGCCGCCGTCGCCGCCATCCCTGCCGCACCCCTGACCATCGTCCCCGATGCGTGGGGGCTTGGACGGGCCGGGCGCCTCCTGGTCGCTGTCATCGACGATGAAGACACCGCCCTCCTCGCGTCGACGGTGCCGAGCGTCTATCTCCTCGAGGGCGCGGAGCTGGTGGGCAATTTCCTCATGGATGTAGTCATCCCGCGCTCATTTGAGGGCGGTCTAGCCGGCGGCGGCCATGTGATACGTCCCAAACGTATCTATAATTTCTGCTTGCTCCATGCATGTTTTGGGTGATATTGCTATGCTCTTGGTACACTTTGATACACTTTTGATCATATTTGGACTAACCTATTAACTCAGTGCACCCCAGTGCCAGTTTCTATTTTTTGCTGTTTTTGTATTTCAGGTTTTCCCATTACTTAAATTGCCAGAAAAATTCCGGGAAAAATATATAAAAAATCAGCGCTCCAGAAGCTTCCATGTGCCAGAAGTGGGGCCAGAGGGGGGCCAGAGGGGCCCCAGGCGCCCTGATGGCGCGGCCCGACCCCTGGCCGCGCCGGGGGGGCCGCCTGGGGGGCTCCCACCTCCTCTGGTGCCCTACTTGGCCTCCTATTTATTCTCCCGTCGCGAAAACCCTGATTCCAGAACCCTTTTCTCCAGAAGCAATTCCGATCTCCGCCGCCATCGCCACCAAGTTTCGGGGGACCAGAATTCCTGTGCCGGCATCCTGCCGGGACGGGGAAGTGCCCCCGGATTCATCTCCATCGACGTTGCTTCCTCCCTCCATGATGCGGGAGTAGTTCCTCCTCGGGGCTGAGGTTTCTATTAGTAGCTATGTGGTCAATTCTCTCTCCCATGATGCGATCTTCGTTGTGATCATAGGCTATGTTAATCTAGGGTGATCCCATGATATTTCCCCTTCCTCTATGTATTGGATTGATGTACTCACTTGTCTTTATCTAGTATTATCCCCGAGACCAAGGTGACAGCGGTCTATTGGACATGGATTAGAAGAATATTTTCATGAGTGATTTCCTCTTTTGTGTGTTGATTGAAGATTGAGAGTCTCTTGGTGCTTGTCTTTGACTATCCTTGAGATATGTTGTGGTGATTGTGGTACTCTCTTTGGATGGCCGCGGTGACATTGGGAAATCCATAGATTGAGAACTACGAACTTTGAGGTGTGCTTTTGTAGCCCTACATAATTCTCGTCCTCTCTTGACCACAAAGGAATGACCTCCGAGTGCGTCTCCATTGCATGTTTTATGGGAAATATCATGTGATTAGACAATGTTAATGTTGTTGGGAGTTGCCACTAGTGAAAGTATGAAGCCTAGGCCTTGTTTCCACCATTGCAATACCATTTGTGCTCACGTTTACCACTTGTTTGCTTGCTGCACTTTTTATTACAGATTTATATTACTTTGCTTTGCCACTCCTATCATCCATATTTTACCATCTCTTCGCCGAACTAGTGCACCTATACAACTCCTAGTTGTATTAGGTGTGTTGGGGACACAAGAGACTTCTTGTATCTTAGTTGCAGGGTTGCTTGAGAGAGACCATCTTCAACCTCTATTTCCCTGAGTTCGATAAACTTTAGGTCATCCACTTGAGGGAAATTGCTGCTGTCCTACAAACCTCTGCGCTTGGAGGCCCAACATAGTCTACAAGAAATAGAAGCGTGTGTAGATATCACCATGGCCTCGTGATCTTTCTTCCTGGCGAGGAGCACCGACTCCGCCTTCACGGCGGCGAGCCCTGGCTCCCTCTTTAGCCTGACGAGGCGGGAAGAGGGGGGAGAGGGCTCATTGATGACGAGGGCGCCGCCACGGGTGCGGCACCTGAGCGACGTCTCCTAGGGCACCGGCTTGACGGGGCGGAGCGCAGGCGAATCGAAGGAAAGGGAGCTCGACGACGAGGAGGAAGCCGTCTCCATCGATGCGGCGTCCGGAAGCTACCACGACGGTGAGAGAAGGAGGAGGCCGCCGGGTACTCCAATCATGACGTGTTGCCGACCTCGATGTGCTCGAGGACGACTTTGAGGGTGCGGCCGAGGACGCCCCACCATCAATGCCGCCCCTCAGAGTTATGGCGGACGCGGGGGTCGACGTCGTTGTTGGAGGCGATCTACTCCTCGTGGCGGCGCTCGAAGTACGCCATCCACATCGTGTTGCTGTTGGGGGCGTACCTCGACTAGTTCCGCACCTGGTCCGTCAGCGAAGACCAGATGCGCGCGATCTCGACGCGCCGGTCAGCACCGGTGGGTGGCGGAGGCACCGGCACGCCGCCGGCTCTCAGCCTCTAGGAGCCTGGCACCCGCATGTCTTGCTGCGCGGGGTAGTCGGGCTCGTAGAGGAGGTGCGCCTCGTCGTCGTGCAGGTGGCGGTAGCCGAAGCCGTTGGCCGCCACACCATCGCCTGGGTAGCGCTCGGCCATGGTAGTCGCCGGGGAGAGAGGAGAGACGCGCGTCGGCGGTGAGAGGTTGAGAGGGGCGTCGGCGGTGAGAGGGGAAGAGTATGCTGTGGCGGGCGAGCACTACTAGGAAAAAGCTTATAGACAATCGCTTACTAGTAGCGCATTTCATTTACCCACGCTACTGCTATTTACTAGTAGCGCGCTATATTGACCCTAGCTACTAGTAATATTTACTAGTAGTGTGTTGCCAAAAATAACACGCTATTAGTAAATATTCTCAACCGTGCCCCGCAGACAGACCGTAGTAGTAGCGTTGGTTTTAAACCCACGCTATTGCTAAGTGGATATCTGTTGCGCCGGTGAGACACCCTGCACTACCGCTAGCCTTTCAGTCCCATCCCAGACTAGACACCCCCAATCCATTCCCACCCCACCAACCGTCCCTGCCCATCCACTCTCGCACCCCAACCACCCCCGATCCACGTCCCCTCCACCTCCTCTCCTCTCCTCTGCCGACGGGATCTCTCCCTTTCTCCGATCCATGCCGGGATCCTCCGCCGTTTGGCCGCACACGCGCGCAGCCTTCCTCCACCACCCAGCCAACCAAGCCCATCGTGTCGGCCAGCTCGGGCAGCTCCCCGCCGCGGCGGCCCCGAGGGCGAGCCTAGTGGCGGCGCAGACGACGATGGAGGAGGTGTTGTACGAGATGGTGCTGCGGCAGGCTGTGCTGGTGGAGGACCTACAGGGGCGCCGGGCAGCGCGGGAGGCCGAGGCGGGCAGGCGCCGGTGGCGGGACAAGTAGCTGGAACAGGAGGGCAACGCCGAGCTCGGCTGGGACCTCCTCGGCGACGCCTAGGACCGCTGCGGCGAGGTCTCCGCCGAGTACACCAAGACCTTCTACCTTGGTGAGCCCTCACTCGGTCGCTCACTACTTTGCAACTCTGATGATGCTAATAATGTCCTAGTAGTTAAGCCATCCGTCTCGGCACATTCAGTCCAAATTTGCAAGGAGCGAGTAATTTAAGCGCGGGATCAACGAATACAAAATTGTTCGTGATATTACATCACATAGAAAATAATCAGTAAAGGCAGCAGTATTTAGTCGTCCGCCACAGATAATATATCTATATGTTGAAACCGTCCCAGTCAACCCGTAGTCCCCACTTAAGTCACAGCCCGAACAATTATTTTATATTTTTTCGAAAACAACCCTGAGCTAATAGATAATTCGTCCGCGGATCATATTTAAATCAAACAAATACTTTTATAAATTATCCATATCTTTTCAACCGTAACTCCTATTTTAACATGTTATATATGAAATTTAATTAAAAAAATTGTAGAATAGAAATATGATGTTATTTTTATTCGTTAAATATTTTAATTATTTTTTTGAAGAAATTTAGGTTAAACAAATACATTTTTAAATTATTCGTATATTTTAAACCGTAACTCCGATTTGAACATGTTATATATGAAATTTGATTAGAAAAATGTGTATAATTTGAATATGATGTTATTTTGTAAAATGCTCATTGCACTTCACTTATATCTTTTGAGTATGGCTTTATAGAATGCTTCATGTGCTTCACTTATATTATTTGAAGTTTGGATTGCCTGTTTCTCTTCACATAGAAAACCGATGTTCGTAGAATGCTCTCGTGCTTCAGTTATATTTGGTAGAGCATGATTTTTTGTAGAAAGAATTAAACTCTCATGCTTCATTTATATCTAGTATTTAGAGAGTCAACAAGAATTGGTCAATTACATGGTTAGTCATAAAATCCTACATTAAACTTATGGATCACTGAATATGGTATATTTTTGATTCCTTGCAATAGTTTGCGATGTAGAGATTATAATATGTGGAAGTGCTAGTGGATGATTGTGTTTAGTAAGATATTGGTGTTAAGGTTTGTGATTTCTCAAGCATGCACGTATAGTCTCTCGTTATGCCGGGAAGTTGGAGCATAATTTATCTTTGATTGTCCTATCTTTGTGTGAAGGTCGGGGGCGCGCGATGGTTAACTCCTACCAACCTCCCCCCCTAGGAGCATGCATAGTATTACTTTGCTTCGAGGGCTAATAAAATTTTGCAATAAGTATATGATTTCTTTATGACTAATGTAAGTCCATGGATTATACGCACTCTCAACCTTTCATAATTGCGAGCCTCTCTCGTGCCGCGCAACTTTCGCCGGTGCATAAACTTTATTATACCATCCTCAAAACAGCCACCATACCTACCTATTATGGCATTTCCATAGCCATTCCGAGATATATTGCCATGCACGTCCAACATATAGTTGACTTGATCACTCATTTTCATATTGCTTTGCATGATCGTAAGACAGCTAGCACGATATTTTCATGGCTTGTCTGTTTTTTTGATATCTTTCCTATGCTAGATCATTGCACATCTTGGTATACTGCGAGAGGCATTCATTTAGAGTCATACTATGTCATAAGTATCGAGTTGTAATTTTTATTTCTTTTGAGTTATAAGTAAATAGAAGTCTGATGATCAACATTATCCATTATTAGAGCATGCCCCATGATGATAGGATGGTGGAGACCATGATTCCCCCACAAGTCAGGATGAGACTCTGGATTTTAAAAATAATAAAAGAGGACAAAGAAGCCCAAATAAAAAAAAGGCCAAAGAAGCCCACTAAAAACGAAAAAAAAGTAGAAAAAATGAAAGGAAAAGAAAAGGGGCATGCAAATACCACACTTGTGCTTCAAAGAAGCATCATGTTTTTCATATAGAGAGTCTCCTATGTTGTCACTTTCATATACTAGTGGGAATTTTTCATAGTAGTTTGATGCATACGCACTTAGTTTCATATTGAGTTTTCATACACTTATAACTCTTAGTTTCATATATTGCATGGCAATCCCTACTCCTCACATTGATATCGATTGATGGACATCTCCATAGTCCATTAGTTTGCCTAGTTGATGCGGGACTTTCTTCCCTTCTTTTTGTCTACTACCACCGCATTCTATTCCACCTATATTGCTATATCCATGGATCGCGCTCATGTATTGTGTGAGAGTTTAAAATGCTAATCGCGTTAAAAAGTATGAACCAATTGCTTGGCTGACACCGGGGTAGTACATGATTTATACTTTGAGTTGAGAAGACAGAGCATGACAAGACTATATGATTTTGTAGGGATAACGTTCTTTAGCATTTTATATTCTGAAAGACATGGTTGTTTGTTGGGATGCCCGAGTATTGATGTCCTTATGTCAAATTATAGACTATTGCTTTGAATCACTCGTGTCTTAAATACTCATGGCATGACTAGTTATATGATCAAGTTTATGCTTGGTAGCATTCCACATCAAAAATTATCTTTTTACCACTTACCTACTCGAGGACGAGCAGGAATTAAGCTTGGGGATGCTGATAGTCTCCATCGTATATATAATTTTTGATTGTTTCATGCCAATATTATTCAACTTTTACATACTTTTGGCAACTTTTTATATGATTTATTTGGACTAACTTACTTACCCAGTGCCCACTGCCAGTTCCTGTTTTCTGCATGTTGTTTGTATCGCGGAGTATCCATATCAAACGAAGTCCAAATGCAATGAAATTTCACGGAGAATTATTCTGGAATATATGTGATTTTTGGGATGTGGAAGCAACATAAACGGGGTCCCATAGGCCCCACAACCCACCAGGGCGCGCCAGAGGTGCCTGGCGTGCCCAGGTGTCTTATGCCCACCTGGAATGATGGTTGGAGCTGTACTTCGGGTGCAAGGAAGTTTATATCCGAAAAAAAATCGTGTAAGAATCTCAGCGCAATCGGGGTTACGGATCTCCGGGAATATTAGAAACGGTTTTTGGTCAAATCTGGGGGACGCGAAACAGAGGGAGATATAGAGACAGATCCAATCTCAGAGGGGCTCTCGCACCTCCGATGCCATGGAGACCAAGGAATAGAGGGGCAACCCTTCTCCCACCTAGGGAGGAGGCCAAGGAAGAAGGAGAAGGAGGGGGGCTCTCTCCCCCTCACTTCCGGTGGCGCCGGAGTGCCCCCAGGGCAACGATCGGGACGGTGATCTACATCAACAATCTTGCTACCGTCCACACCAACACTCTCCCCCTCATTGCAGTGGTGTATCACCTCTTTCCCCTCGCTGTAATCTCTACTTAAATATGGTGCTCAACTCCATATATTATTTCCCAATGATCTATGGTTATCCTATGATGTTTGAGTAGATCCGCTTTGTCCTGTGGGTTAATCGTGATCTTGGTTGTATGATTGTATATTTTATTTATGGTGCTGTCCTACGGTGCCCTCTGTTCTCGCGCAAACGTGAGGGGCCCCCGCTGTAGTGTGTTGCGATATGTTCATGGTTTGCTTATTGTGAGTGTTGCGGGGGATGACAGAAGCCCAAACATAGATAAGTGGGGTATGACGTATGGGAGTAAAGAGGACTTGATACTTAATGATATGGATGGGTTTCACGACCTTAATGATCTTTAGTAGTTGTGGATGCTTGCTAGGCGTCCAATCATAAGTGTATATGATCCAAGTAGAGAAAGTATAGGATCTATCGTAATCCTTTCGATAAGTAAGAGTGTCGAACCCAACGAGGAGCAGAAGGAAATGATAGGCGGTTTTCAGTAAGGTATTTTCTGCAAGCACTGAAATTATAGGTAACATATAGTTTTGTCATAAGGTAATTGGTAGCAAGTGACAAACGGTAAAAGTAAATAAGGTGCAGCAAGGTGGCCCAATCCTTTTTGTAGGAAAGGACAAGCCTGGACAAACTCTTATATAAAGGAAAGCGCTCCCGAGGACACATGGGAATTATCGTCAAGCTAGTTTTCATCACGATCGTCTGATTCGCGTTCGGTACTTTGATAATTTGGTATGTGGGTGGACCGGTACTTGGGTGCTGCCCTTACTTGGACAAGCCTCCGACTTATGATTAACCTTTAATGCAAGCATCCGCAACTACAAAAGAAGTATTAAGGTAAACCTAACCATAGCCTGAAACATATGGATCCAAATCAGCCCCTTACGAAGCAACGCATAAACTAGGGTTTAAGCTTCTGTGACTCTAGCAACCCATCATCTACTTATTACTTCCCAACGCCTTCCTCTAGGCACAAATAATGGTGAAGTGTCATGTAGTCAACATTCACATGACACCACTAGAGGAGAGACAACAAACATCTCATCAAAATATCGAACGAAGACCAAATTCACATGACTACTAATAGCAAGACTTCTCTCATGTCCTTAGGAACAAAAGTAACTACTCACGAGACATAATATTGTTCATGATCGGAGGGGTATTAATATGTATAATGGATCTGAACATATGATCTTCCACCAAATAAACCAACTAGCATCAACTACAAGGAGTAATCAACACTACTAGCAACCCATAGGTACCAATCTCAGGTTTGAGTACAAAGATTGGATACAAGAGATGAACTAGGGTTTGAGAGGAGATGGTGCTGGTGAAGATGTTGATGAAGATAGCCCTTCCCAAGATGGGAGAGTTGTTGGTGATGACGGCGGGGACGATTCCCCCCGGAGGGAAGTATCCCCGGCAGAACAGCTCTGCCGGAGCCCTAGATTGGTGTCCGCCTCGGTTCCGCCTCGAGACGGCGGCGTCTGGTCCCGAAAGCCTCCTTATGATTTTTTTCTAGGTCAAAACACCTCATATAGGAGAAGATGGGCATCGGGGGCCTTCCGGCTGGCCCACGAGGTAGGGGGGCGCGCCCCCCACCCTCGTGGGCAGCCGGTGGCCTCCCTCGCGGACTTCTTTCGCCAGATATTTTTTATATTTTCTGAAACGATGTTCTGTTGAGTTTTAGGGCTTTTGGAGTTGTGCAGAATAGGTTTCCAGAGTTTGCTCCTTTTCCAGCCCAGAATTCCAACTGCCGGCATTCTCCCTCTTCATGTAAACCTTGTAGAATAACAGAGAAAAGGCATAAGGAATGTGACAAAACATATAAGAACATCCCATAATGCAATAAATATCAACATATAAGCATGATGCAAACTTGACATATCAGTATGTTAGCTAATGCCTCTCCCTCATATAAAATTGCAAGAATGATTACCGGTACTTGTTATCGATTACCTAGGGACAAATAGGTTTCTTGTTGACAAAAGCTATCTACTAAACCACTAACTTATTTGTACGTTTATCTAAACATCCCCTACTTTGTATTTACGTGCTCTTTATTATCTTGCAAAAATATCCCAAAGTACTTCTAGTTTCATACTTGTTCTATGTAAAGCAAACGTCAATTGTGCGTAGAGTTGTATGGGTGGTCGATAGAACTTTTGGGAATATTTGTTCTACCTTTAGCTCCTCGTTGGGTTTGACACTCTTACTTATCGACAAATGCTACAAACGATCCCCTATACTTGTGGGTTATGAATAGCACACAGGGCATTCCTCCGGTATCCGGGAGTTGCATAATCTCATAGTGAGAGGAATACATATTTGACATGAAGAAAGCAATAGCAATAAAACTGAATGATCATAATGCTAAGCTAAAGAATGGGTCTTGTCCATCACATCATTCTCCTAATGATGTGATCTCGTTCATCAAATGACAACACATGTCTATGGTTAGGAAACTTAACCATTTTTGGTTAACGAGCTAGTCTAGTAGAGGCTTACTAGGGACACGGTGTTTTGTCTATGTATCCACACATATATCAAGTTTCCGGTTAATACAATTCTAGCATGAATAATAAACATTTATCATAATATGAGGACATTTAAAATAACAACTTTATTATTGGCTTGATGGCATATTTCCTTTACATCCAGCCCAAATATGGCGCGGATATGGGGGAGCCCGGGCGCGCCCGAGCACGCCTGTCACGTCGGACCCGGCCCACACTGGCCCACCCGACCCCACATACTTTCTTCCCTATCCGCTCCTTCGACCAAACCCTAGACACTTCACCCCACTCTAATCCACTCCCCTCCGCCAGCCAAGCTCATCTCCGGCGGTCTCCTGTGTTCTCCGGCATGGCGGGCAGTGGATCCGACTTTGGATAGTACGGATCCGTCGATTGGGGTGTCATCCCCGTGTAGATTGGAGGAGGCAATGGTTGTCTGCATTGCACTTCGCCGCACCCCGTGAGGACACCGCCTGGACAACGGACGGATTTGTCCGCTGTGACTCCATAGCGTCGGCTCAACGGGCGCTCAGGTTGTCTGGGGCTAGATCACTGCGGTCCCGGCAACTGGATAACCTCTCCTTCTCAATCACCAGTCGGGCAGACTATGAGTCCCTCGCCCATGTGCAAAATCGGGCAGTCCGTGCCATGGCCGGACTGCCACTGCAGGAACGAGGACAGCTCCAGCAATGAGCAAATTCAGTTCAATCCCTACTGCGTCTTCGACTGGTACTTCCACGAGAAGGACAGAAGAGCACCAGGAAGGGAAAGCGCAGCCATGAATGATCTCCACCATAGCCAAACATGCCAAATTTAGTTACTCTGATGGCATGCTTGGTTAGTAGCGATGGAGTAGCCGGACGATGTGTGTGCATCGACGTAGTTGCATGAGTTTGTGTGAATTTGAGATATGCTAATTGAGGTGTCCGAATGTGAAAGCGATTATTTAATGGGTGCTCGATCGGTGCCTGATCCACGGGCATTTGAGGGGCCGGATTTATAAAGTCCGATAGCAGATGCTACTTGGCCAACTATGCCTATGCGAACTAGTAGTCTAGAACCTGATTACAACTTGCACTACTAGGACACGCATGTGTTGTAGTACTACTACTAATCAAGCCTAGTGTGGTCCGCCCCGTGAGTGGCGGTTGGTTTGGACCCCTGGCGATTGTGGGGCGATCTAGGGTTCCCGGCGCCGCCATCCTCCATCCATCCCGGATCTCCCCGTTCCCCTGGCCACCCGGCGGCATTCTGATCATCCCCCCATCTAGTCACGTCAGTGCCGTCGCCCCCAACCCATCTCCCGTTTTCCCATCTCAAACCACCCACCAAAGGCCTTTCGCGAGTGCTAGGGCTCGTGATCGTACAACACCGCATCACCTAGTTTAAATTTCCACGATCCAGAGGAGGGGATGGACAAGGTAGAGGGCCTGCTACAGAATTTGAAGCTGACAGAGAAGGAAAAGAACAGTGTCAAGATCGGATGGTCGGGCCCTGGCAAGGCGGGGGTGGTGGAGCCGCACACGTTGGCCAAACTGTTCTCACAGAAACCGGTGTTCGTAGAAGCAATGGCGGAGACGTTGGGCAGAATACGGTGCCCCATCAGAGGTCTGGACTGCAAGGAGGTGGGTGAGAACAAGTTTATGTTCACCTTTGGATAGGAGTTGGGAAAAAAATGGCTCTGGAGGGAGGGCCATGGGAATCTCTTAGTACTGGAGGATTTTGATGCAAGGAAGATGCTAGAGGATTATGCTTTCGACACAATTCCCATATGGGCTGATGTGTAGGGAGGTCGGGGAGAAGATAGGTGCTGAGATCTGGGAGGTTTTGGAGGTTGATGCAAGGGTGAATGACCGGGCGGTTGGGAAGTTTCTGAGGATTAAGGTGCGTATGAACATCGATGGACCAATCATGCGAGGCTTTATATTGGATAATGAAAAGAGTGAGACTAATTGGGACGGAGAGAAAGACAAGGCAGGGAAGGGGACGGAGGAGGACAACTGGTGTCCGTTTGAATATGAGTATCTCCCGGATTTCTGATATGTGTACGGCATAGTCGGACACACAGAGAAGCTCTGCCGTCTCAAACGTCAGCAAGGAGAACACCATCAGTTTGGACCCTGGCTGAGGGCTTTCATGCCTAGGAGAGGAGGTGTAGAAGGGAGAGGTAAAGGAAGGGATAGTCGGGCTTTCTCTAGGGGTCGAACAGCGAGCAGCCGGGGTGTGGGAGCTTGGAAGGGGAGATCGAGGTCAGGAAGTGATGCACCGTCTTGGAGGAACAGTAATAAGAGCGGGGCAGAGATGGTGGAGGATGAGGAGAGGGGCCAAGAGGTTACCAGTCCCCTGAAAAAGATTACGGAGACGATGCGGGAGGGTACACCCAAATGCCTGACGTTCTCGGAGGTGAGCGAGGAGGAGAAAGGAAAATTGTTTGAGCAAGGATGAAGTCAGCAGGGCGACAGGGCCACCAAAGTCCACTCGGTGTCAGTGGTGCCAAATAATGGGCGGGCAGTAAAGGGAGGAAGCGTACACACCCAAATGTGCGAGTCTGGGAGACAGGGGGAGGTGGTGAATGCGTCTAGGGGTGGTGACAAACTAATAAAGGAGGGGAGTCAGGCATGTGGTGGAGCGGTGGATGAGGATGGTGGCACGGTTACCAAGGCCATGCAGGTTGATACCATGAGGATTGACCTTCCTGGGGGTATGAAGGAGGGGCCGACCGATCGACTGGACGGGAAGAAGGGAAGAATACCGGGGCGCTACAAGAAGATTAAAAACCGGGGAGAGAAGGGTTATTTGAAGGACTCCACGCTGAAGGAGTTTAAGGAGAAGGGGGAGGGAATGAAGAGGGCGGCAGGTGACATGGCTGACGAGATAGCCGATGATGGTAAAAAGCTGAAAATGGATCTGGTCATGACGGAGGGTGTTGTGCCTGATGAGATGATCGCTGGTCTGCCAGGTCAGCCCGGCGTGTCCAATGAAGCTTATTGCCTGGAACTGCTGGGGATTGGGGAATAGGCCGGCAGTTCGTGCTCTTCTGGAGCTCCAGAAGAAGGAGGACCCCGACATTATATTTTTGTGTGAAACCAGGCTTGACAAAAATAGGATGGAGAAGTTTTGGTATTTGCTAGGGTTGCACAATATGGAAGTAAGAAATAAGGCAGGAAAAGGTGGTGGGCTGGCGCTGTTGTGGAGACGTGGAATAAACTTGAGAGTAAGATGGAAGGGGAGAATGCACATTGATGCCACTGTGGAGAAAGCGGATGGTTTCAAGTGGCGTTTGACTGGTATCTATGGGGAGTCACACACGGAGAGGAAGGTTGAGATGTGGCGGCTCATGCGTACTCTTCACCAACAAAGCAATCTTCCTTGGATTTGTATGGGTGACTTCAATGAAGTTCTTTTTAGCCATGAGAAACAAGGCGGTGTACCTCGAGCTCATAGATATATGCAGAATTTTCGGGATGCCCTAGACTTTTGTAATCTTCCCGACCTCGGTTTTGAGGGTGATGTCTTCACTTGGAGAAATAAAAATTACCGTGTTGATGGGTATATTCGTGAGCGTTTGGACCGGGTGGTGGCGTCACCGGAGTGGTGTCAGCGTTTTCTAGCGTATAAAATTGTGAATGGGGACCCGCGACACTCGGACCATTGCCCTCTGGTGGTTATGAGAGATGGCAGTCCAAGGGTGCAGCGGGCGGCGAGTGGGCAGCGCCTCCTGCGCTTTGAAGCGAGATGGCTGCTAGAGGAGGGGTGTGATGGGATTGTGCAAGAGGCTTGGGAGGGAGCACAGGGGCCTGAAGTGAAGGGCAAACTACGTGAAGTGATGAGGGCGCTGGATACTTGGAGTAGGGAGGTCCTGGGTGATATGAGGAAACGGATAAAAAAGATAAAAACGGAACTGGAGGAGGTGAGGAAGCGCCCTCTTTCGGACAGTCAAGTGAGGAAAGAACAAACTCTTTATTTCAAATTGGAAAAATTGGAGGAGCAGGAAGATTTAGTCTGGAGACAAAGGTTGCATGCACTTTGGCTGATGAAGGGCGATAGAAACACGAGTTTTTTCCAGGCGTATGCTTCGGAGAGGAAGAGGAAGAATACCATAAAGAAGCTAAGGAGGGAGGATGGGGTGGTTGTAGAGGATGAGGAAGGAATGAAGACCCTCGTTAATTACTAACTATTTTTCTTCCTTGTTTACCCCCGTGGCAGGTGCTGATGCTCCGGAGATTTTGTCTCATATTGCACCAAAGGTGACCACCCGAATGAATGAGTTTCTTACAGGCGAGTATACTAGGGAGGAAGTGAAACGGGCCCTAGATGATATTTGTGATCTGAAAGCTCTCGGCATGGATGGCCTGCCGGCTGTCTTCTATAAGCATTACTGGAACCTGGTGGGTGATGATGTGGTACACGAGGTGTTACATGTGTTGCGTGGCGGCAGTATGCCCGAGGGATGGAACGACACTCTTGTAGTGTTAATCCCAAAGGTGCAGAACCCAGAAACTCTAAAAGATCTTCGCCCTATTAGCCTCTACAACGTTGTGTACAAGCTAGTGTCAAAGGTTATTGCCAACAGGTTAAAGTGCATTCTCGGGGAAATTATCTCACCAAATCAGAGCGCTTTTGTGCCGGGTCGGCTAATATCGGGTAACACAATTCTGGCGTATGCGATGACACATTTTCTGAAGAGAAAGAGAACGGGGAAGAGATCATACGCTGCCCTGAAACTGGACATGAGTAAGGCGTAACACCGCGTAGAGTGGTGCTTTCTGGAAACAAATATGCTACAGCTAGGGTTCACGAGTGAGTTTGTGGAGCTGATCAATAAGTGTATCCGGACGGTGATGCACAAGTTCAAAATAAACAGAACATGCACGGACGAAATTGAATCGGGTAGGGGCCTACGCCAACGAGACCCCATCTCGCCGTATCTATTCTTATTATGTGCCGAGGGGCTGTCGGCACTGCTCCAGCACACAGAGAGGACGAGTCAGATCCAAGGAACAGTGGTGGCCGAGGGAGCTCCAGCCGTCACCCATCTCCTGTTCACCGACGATTCGTTGCTGCTATTTGAGGCCACACCGGAGAGTGTACAGACCATAAATCACATTTTGCACGTCTATGAGTGGGGGTCCGGCCAGATGACCAATAGAGACAAATCTGCGGTCTTGTTCAGTAATAACACCCCTAACCAACTGAAAGCCCAGCTCTTGTCCCTCTTAGGCCTACACTCTGAGTGCTTGTAGGGTAAATATCTTGGCCTACCTAGCTATGTCGGACAGTCACGACAAAAATGCTTTGAGTATATCCGGGAAAGGATATGGGAGATCCTGAAGGGCTGGAAAATCAAGCTATTATCGAAGGCTGGCAAGGGAATCCTCATCAAAGCGGTTATTCAAGCAGTCCCCACTTATGCCATGTCTTGCTTTGACCTCACAAAAGCGCTATGAGAGAGCATCAGCCACATGGTGCGTAACTTCTGGTGGACTAACCAGGATGTGGAGGAACGACACCAGTGGGTGGGGTGGGAAAAAATGTCGCTGCCAAAGGAATAGGGAGGCCTCGGCTTACGTGACTTGCATGCGTTCAACATCGCTATGCTTTCGCGACAAGTCTGGCGTCTGATCCAGATCCCGGAGTCCCTATGTGCACGGGTCCTCCAAGCTAAGTATTACCCACATGGAGATGTCCTAAAAGCAGTAGCAGTACCAGGTATGAGTTATATATGGCGCATCCTCCTGCAAGGGATTGAAGTCATCAAGGTCGGCATGATCTGGAGAGTAGGCACAGGGGAAAGGATTAACATATGGCAGGACCCGTGGCTACCTTCAAGTGATACAAGGCGCCCAAGAACTCCCCAAGGCACTCACCTCTTGACCAGGGTGTCGGAGTTGATTGATCCTGCCACAAACAAATGGGATAAAGAGCTGGTTCAACAAATTTTCTGCCAAGAGGATGCAAGAACGGTCCTGGGTATCCCCATTTGTGACCATTTCGAGGACTTTGTGGCATGGCACTTTGATAACAAAGGCCTCTTCTCGGTGCGATAAAGCATACAGGGTACATATACACCTGATGAACCTGCAGAAAACACAACAGAGGAGGGAGAATTCAGCAGGGCTGGAAGACAAATCCAAGTTTTGGCGGGATCTCTAGAAGTTACCATGTCCTCCTAGGGTCCATCATTTCATGTGGAGATTTGCTCACAATAGCAACCCCTCCGTCGCGATATTGAACAAATCGGCGTGGAGCTCGATGTAATGTGCCATCTCTGTCACCGGCAAGCTGAGGACGGGGGACACCTATTTCTGCGGTGCAGGGAGGTCAAGAATGTGTGGCACCACTGTGGTCTCGAGTACACTAGGCAACGGCTCATGCTGTGTGATATGCCTATAGACTTACTCACGGCCGTGTTTAAACTGCCCGACGAAATCAAGATGCGCACGATCTGTCTGCTGTGGACCTAGTGGGCGGAACGTAACAATGCAAATCATCGAAAGAAGCGGCTGGGTGCAGACATTTTCAGTGCGCGAGTGGGTTACCTAATGAAAGAGTGGGAGGGACTCTCCTCTATCAGCCAGCAACGAAGCCAAACGCCCGCCCAGCCAGTTCCCAAATGGAGTGCCCCCGCCCCCCCCACCCCCTGTCGGAGGTGGTGAAGATCAACTTCGACGCCGCGGTCCACCAAGGTACAGGAGAGGGAGAATGGGGCCTCGTGGTTAGGGACAACACGGGAGGGTTCATAATGGCTGCTGCTGGCAAACACGTAGACCTAAGTTGTGCCATGCACAGTGAGACGGAAGCACTCTTGAAGGCCATCCATTTTGCAGAATAACAAGGTATGGGGCGTGTGCACTTCGAGACGGATTTCCAAACCTTACAACTGGCCATGGCCAGTACTTCTCATGACTGCAGTTCTCTTGGTGTGTTATTTCGGGAGGCAAAGTTTCTCCTTCACACAGGTTTTATAGAGTCTGAAGTCTTGTTCGCCCCGAGGGCTTGTAATAACCTAGCACATCTGCTGGCTGCTGCTGGTGTGCGGGTTGAACCTGAGAGCCACCTGGTTTGGCAGTCTCATGTGCCCCCTGATGTAAGCCGAGTTGTGGCCGCCGATATGGTCGGTCCACCGTAAGTTTTTAGAATGCAAGGTGTTTCAATTCAAAAAAACTACTAATCCAGCCTAATTACTGCCGAACTTTGATGACCTACCTAGTACTACTGCTGGCGCCACACGTACTAGTCAACCAACAAGACGCTAGTCTGTGGTTGGATTGTTAGAGGGACAGTGTATTCCCAACCCACTAGGGTTCAAGTCCTGGTGCTCGCATTATTTCTGAATTTATTTCAGGATTTCCGGCGATGCGCTTTCAGTGGGAGGAGACGTTCCCGTTGATGATGAGGCGCCTACGGTGACTTCGTAAATCTCAAGATAATATGCCGGCTCAGTCTCTCGGAGGTGCTCATATGGGTAGGGTGTGCGTATGTGCGTTCATAAGGGTGAGTGTATGCGCGTATGTATGAGTGCTTGCGTCTGTACTGTGTTAAAAAAAGACGCTAGTCACGTACTTAGACAATATTATTGGGGGCACGCCACGCGTCCGCCGGCCGATCTTTTGTTACAAGACATGTTTGTCTTTAATTTTTTACAACAAGACCTCTGTTGCAAGACCTCGTCCTCTCTAATTTACTGCAACAAGACCTCGTCCTCTCCAATTTACTGCAACAACGCCTCTTTGCAAAACCACATCTTCTCTAATTTTCTGCAACACGATCTTGTTGCAAAACTCCCTCTTCTCTAATTTAAGACCGTTGTTGCAAAACTCCCTCTTCTCTAACTTTTTCGAAACATGAGTGTCGCTGCGGAAGGACCTCTGCAACACAGATGATGTTACATTGTAGAAAAAAATCGTATTGACTTTTTTGCAACATGGGTTTAGTTGCGAATGGACTTCTGCAACAGAAATGATGTTGCAGAGATGTTTCCGACTTAACTTTTTTGCAACATGGATGTTGTTGTGGAAGGACTTCTGCAACACATACAATGTTGCAGAAAAATTGTTAAGATGACAAAAGCACACGTCCAGGAAGGACTTCTGCAACACATACGTTGTTGCAGAAAAAAAATGTAAGATGGCAGTGGCATACGTCCATCTGTGGAGGCCAGCTGATTAAAGATCGTGCGTCTCCAATTAAAGTCGTATCTAATGGCGACGCGAGCGGCGGAACTCTCCCCTTGATCGGCCGGTTGATCCTAATCTTTTCCCATATTATTCTCAACAATCCCTCCCCTAATCTTGACACTCTGTCTTTCATTCTTCTCCAATCTTGAATCGTTGATGATTCACCCCTTGTTGACTCATCCACTCACACAATGACAAGAATTTTTTTTGGCTTGGTTGTTGGCAACGATCTTCTCGAATTTTGACTTGGCGAATTTATAGATCAATTCAAATATGTTTTGGATTACCCAGTCTCGCTAGAAACCTTGTGGAATACATCACCCAGTAAACTTCACCATCCATCCTAGCGAAATAAATAACGGCTTCTTATGGGTCACACCACCCCGTGTGCTACACCATGCACTACAGCCTCATGTGGAGACATGATTGTAAGTGTTTTTGGTGAATGAGTAATACAAGTATTTCACCAAAAAAAATACAATCTCGTCCCCCCTCACAACAAAGGAAAAAAAACAAGCGTGTTTCGTATACCGACCAGTTTTAATTCTAGTCCTTAATTCACTCGTCTTCCTCTTCGAAACCAGACACCCCTTTAATTCTTTCATCTAACTTCCATATGTACGCACGTGCCACCTCCAACTCCATCTCATCGACAGGCGATCCAGCCGGCTTTCATCCATTGCTGCCTCCTCCACACACAGATCACTCTCCTAGGAGCATGGTTAGTAGATAAATCACAAGTTTACGACTAGATACGCAGTCCTCGAAGCGAAAGTAGAGTTCGAGTGATATGTCGATCAGCCTTGTCCTCATCCTCTTCCTTCGTCACTCGATCAGATCTCTTGATCAACGGTTCATTCGAGCCGTACAAGTGGACCGCCTGTAAGGTATCCGAACGTGCAGGGAAGAACATCGAGGGGCGAATCGCAACAATGGAACTAATGAAAATTTGCATATTTCCATGTAAAATTAGAATTGCAGTCTATAAAAATTAAAAAAATGGAAGACAATGCGAAAATATATGTGAATTAATATCAATACAAGGACAGACCCTTCATCTAATATTTAGTGCATTACAATTCTTTCCTTCTACTCCTGTGACCTTGGTGATAGGCAACGGCTGATACCTACTCCCCTGCACGACTAAAGTTTACACCTCCCTCCGCCTGTTGCTCCGACAAAGGTGTGTTAGGTTGATCTCTCCACCAATGGGCCCAACGGCTCATTGGGCCCTTGACCCACGCCCTGATCGGAGGCGTCCAGCCCAAGCAAGGCTGGTGGGCCCCTGTCGCGCAGTGCTATAAAGAGGAGGTGGGGACCAAGGACACAAGGTACGAGGTTCGCCGCCGCCACTGGTTCCCCACTCCTAACCCTAATCCGATCCAGAGGGATGCACTGAAGCGATGGGAAGTCCATCACCGCCGTCACCATCTCTCTCACTCCTTCTTCACCATCGTCACCACCTTGACGATGGACACCGGAGGGGACTCATCAAGACAACAACAAGGTAATAAATCCCCATCTTATACCGAACACATCTAAGCCAAAGATCCATAGGATCTATCAAGGTGGGGTCTTCGGTTGGGTGATATTGGCCAATGGAGGCGAGATGTTGCCAACAACATGGAATAAGGTCTTCCCGTCTCGTCATGTTTCCGACTGTGCTCCTTCGTGTCCTGAGACACGAGGAAGATGGTGTGTCACAAGATTTTATTTTCCAGTCTGGTTTATTTTTCTACGGGTTTGCGTGTTATCTTGTGCAGCAAACAACGTAAGCATGCATCTTGATCCTTCGGATTCAGTTCTGAGCGACGAAGGTTGGCCAACCGAAACCTCGTCTGGGAGCTTGTGAGATTTGTGTTCCCCTATATGTCTGTTTGGTCGGCATTTTACAGGTCCTCTATGACGTTTTGTTCTGCACAAGGTGGTGATTTGCTACTCAGATCATTCCCGTCCGCGTCTTCTAATCTACGTCGACGACTTCCCAGCCACTGCTTATACAAACACCTCCATTTCAACATGTTTGTGTGGCTGATACCAAGGCCGAGAGGTCGGAATGAGCTTTGCTCTTGGCACGCTGCCTATGGATGTTGATGAAACAAGACTTCGGAACTCCCACGGACTTAGATTTAATTTTCAATGTATGTAAGTATGGCTCCATGATATTTACTTTAAGTGTTTGCTATTTCACATCTAGCTGTAAGATATTATCTCACATCTAACAAACTCATCCTTGACTTTTTTTAAAGTCTACTATATAGCTTTTGGCCTTTTCGAAACTACAATATAATGCACCACAGATAACAATAATATTATTTCAGTAATTATAACATATATTTTTTGACGTAGCTCAAAACTTTGTTAATCTGATTTTCCTCGAGGATATTCAATTATTAGTTCTAGACAACAGGTGGATCGAACTGATGAACTAATCAAGCATCAGTTCGATAAACATCATGATCGGAGACCGTCTCTATAGCAACAACACACTAGCGCGGGATATGGTTTTAGCGGGCCATGCTCGTTTTTGGTGCGAAGAGCCACGGGCCAGCCGCGTCAGCGACTCGACTCTCTTCTCGCCGCTTCGTCGTCCTCATCGCCTCGTTTCCCGCGGCGAATCAATGCCAAAGCTGCGCGCGCTGCCGCGTCGGTCAGCCTCCATTGATGCCTCACTGGCAGCGTAGTGAAGGCCGGGCGACGCGCTTCCCCTCGGCCGCCACGCCATCACGCCACACGTAATGCGCCGGCCAAGCCTACCACGCGGCGCCTCCGCCTATATAAGCCGGTCGCCAGCACGCCGGAGACACGCACAGATACTCCACCGCTGACGCGCCCATTTCTCCCCCCCTTCCTCCTCTCGCCGTCTCCAGTTGAGAAGAATGGCCGAGCGCTTTCCAGGCGACGGCGCGGCGGCGAATGGCTTCGGGCGCCGCCATCTTCACGAGGACGAGGCTCACCTCCTTTTCGAGGCCGAGTACCCGGTCCCGCCGGACATGCAGGTGCCCGGGGCTTGGAGGATCAGCGCCGGCGGTGTGCCGGTGCCACCACCACCCACCGGGGAGGCGCGGCGTGCGGAGATCGCACGTATCCGCGTGTCCCTGCCGCGGGAGGCGAGGGAGGGGCCACGGTACGTCCCCGACAGCCCGCTCTGGGAGCCCTACTTCCGCCGCCGTCACGACGAGCAGCTCGAGGCCACCAACGGCGTCGTGCCCTCTGGCAGGCTCAATTCCGAGGGCCGGCGCCGGTGGTGGGGCGTGCCCGGCCGCACGTTGGAGGCCGTTCTCGAGTACATCAAGGGCGGCAACACGCGCCTCGAGTACCTGCTCCCCCGTCCTTCTCACGCCGCCGTGGAAGCTCCTGGACGCCGAGGCGCATGGAGCGGCCCGGGGCGTCCTCCTCCTCGTCCGACCGCTCGTCGGCTCTCCCTGCCTCCGCCCCGTCAAGCCGGAGCCCCAGGACACGCCTGTCAGCGCGCGTACCCGCAGCTCCGGCGTCCGCATCGGCGACTCCACCCCCCCCCCACCAGCCGCTTCGCCTCGTCGAGCCCAAGCCGGAGCCCGGCCTCCCCGCGGATTACGAGGAGATAGCCCGGCGCGGCTTCTCCGACGAGGACGCCCTGCGGTGGGCGCGGGACGACTACCTCCGCGACGAGATGGTCCGGCAGCGCCGGACCCTGGAGGAGATAGCCGCCCACAAGCGTGGGCGCGAGGACGAGAACGGCGTGGTGATCCTCGACAGCGACGAGGACGAGGACGCTCCCGGACCGTCCAACCCGCTGCTCCAACCGGGGGAGGGATGCAGCAGGGATGGCGACGGCGGAGGCGGGGACGCCGCCGCCGCCCCCGCCGACGGCGGCGACTACACGCGGTTCTACCGTCTCCTCGGCATGTAGAACTGCAAAGGCAGGCGGCGGCCAGCGAGCGGCGAGGTAGACGGCGAGGATTTCTCATAGCTTGCATCCATCAGACTAGTCATCAGATTACTCATAGCTTGCATCCATCAGACTAGTCCTACGCCCTTGGATACGAAGCGAGATGAACGTCCGATCTGGTTGTTAAGCCATGCGCCAGATTATCTAGTGCCGTTGGCTAATTGAGTCTTTCCTTGTACGTGATTGCCTATTAATTGTGCTCTGGTTCCATTTTTCCAGATCTTTGTGAAATCAACTTCTGGTCTAAGGAATCTAATAACTCAACTGAGATTTCCCGCTGTGTTGTATGATTCCTTATATTGTGCCTCAAACTATTTCAAAAACCTGCCTCTCGTCCTCCCGCGTCGCTCCCGTGGGCGACGGGGAGGAACCCGCCGCCGCCGCCCCTAGTCTTCCCCGCGCCCTCCCTCCTCCCCCGCCGCCGCCACAGGACGCGGTCGGGCGAAGCCCTGCCGTCGTCGGCGGCGGCGGGTCTTCTCGCCCCTCGCGTGCAGGGCCCTGGCGCGGGCCGGGGTCGCTTGTCCGGGGCGCCGCGAGCTCGCGGGTCGCGGTGGCGCGGCGGAGGGCTCTCCTGCGGTGCTGGTCGGGCTCCTCTGGTGGCGTGGCTGGCTGCGTCTCGGGTGGGGCGTGCCCCCGGCGCCGGTGGTTGCAGATCGAGGTCCGCCTGGATCTGGTGACGGGCGGCTGTGGCGCGGTCGGGGCCGGTGGCGCTGGTGGAGGGTGGAGGTGCGGCTGGTCTCGGTGGCGTCCGGGGCACGGATCCGGGCGGGGCTCCCGCAGATCTGGTGTGTGGTGGTCTGCCGGTCTTCGGCTGGCAGCGGGCGGCACTGAGCTTGCTGGTGCTTCTTCGGCAGGTCCCGGCGGCGTCCGGGGTGCAGATCCGGGCGAGGCTGCCCCGGATCTGGTGTGTGGTGGTCGGCCTCGAGTTCGGCTGGTAGCGGGCGGTGCTGTGGCGCGTATTGGATGTGGTAGCGAAGAGGATTCTGGCCGGCGTGTGGTGGTTGCCGGCCGGCATGGTGGTGGTGGCGTGGGTGCTCAGGCTCTGGCCTGGGTGAAGAAGAGGCGGCCGACGAGGCATCCCATCCTGCTGCGGCGATGGGGGTGCAAGATTTGGCTGCCGGGGTGGCTGACGCGTGGAGTTGCAGCGAGGGTAGGTCCGAAGCTGGGCTGACGGATTGGCTGTCGACCGGAGGATTTCGAGAGCCGGGTGAAAACCCGTTTCTAGCCATGGCTGGAGCCTGTGACGGCGGCGTCCGTGGACGCCGTGACCTTCTTGAAGGCGTCGTCGGGATGCTCTCTCTTTCTCTGCGAGGGACAACTCCGGGGGAAACTCCAGACCCGAGGGTCAGTCGTTGGCGACGTGTTGACGTCGTTCCCCTCTTGAGGGCATCGATTTTGGAGGTTAATCCGATCAGAGGTACCAGTGGGAGTTTTGGGAGGTTGGATGGTGGAAGGCGTTGATGTGGCATCGAGGTTTCTGTGGCAACGATGATGGGCGAGTGAAGTCGGAGGCATTGCGATGGTTGCGGTAGTCGGCTCTTCTCCGACGTGTCCGTGAGTTTACCTCGGTTTGTTTGTTGCGGTGAAGTCGGAGCTGCGATGGCGGGGCCTTGTGGCAACGATGACAGGCAGCAGGTGGTCCGTTCGGTGATCTTCCACGGCGCCAGCCTGGCTTAGTTCTTCTTTGGATCTCACCTTTAGAGTCGGAGCTGCGCTGCCCTCGACGCGTGTGGCTGAGTTTTGGCACGGTCCGTTTGTGTGCCGCTCAGTGGTTTATGACGGTTTTTGCCCGGTTCTCCGTTAATTAACCGGGCAATTCTCTTCTGCTTAATTAATGGATGAGGCAAATCTTTTGCCTCCGTTTCGAAAAAAAAAAAAACTGTTTCAAAAACTTTTCAGTTTTGTTTCCATATGAAGCAAAAATTGCTTCCCATATGAGGCACATTTTATTTCCATATAAACCAAACTTTGCTGATTGAGGCGATTTAATCCCGGGCAATTATTTGTGCGTCCTGCACAGAACACTTATTTTGTTACCAAACCAGAAAATATATGCTATGAAAAAACGTAGAATTGTTTTGGAGGAGCATTAAATTGATTCCAACATGACAAAATTGTGTTTGCTTTCAACCAAGAAAATATTTGTTTCTATAACCATTGCTTCCAACAGAGAATATAATTTGCTTATAAACGAAAATAGTATATATATATAGGTTAGATGGTTAGGTTGTGTCGTTCGGGCATGACGCCACAGTGGTCCACCACAATAGGGCGGTGCATGCACGAGGGAACATGCGAGTGAAACCACATAAGAAGACCCTCTAGTTTGATACATACATGACCATGGGCACTGTTGTGTAGACAGATATTTCCATGGAGAAACATGTGGGAGATCGGAGGGCACACGCGATTAATGATGATGACATCGATGAGGAACAATAGGGGCTTGTTGATGACGTCGCCAATCCCCTGTGTTTGTAGGCAATTATCATGCGGTGGGAAATCATCTCCTGCAAGTAACATTAAGAAGAAGGAAAAAAAACCTATTCATGATTCTGTTTAGGTTGCAATGAGAAAAGCGACACGCAGGGGCGTCCGCACTCGTCGCTCGTGTTGGACTCACTACCACACTGTTACCCTATGCCGTCGGCATAGACCCGATTCCCGTCGGCATAGGTCTATGCCGACAGCCCCCGTCGGCATAGGGCCGTCGGCAACATATGCGTCGGCGTACCCTAGGGGCCCGTCGGCATAGATGTCTATGTCGACGGCGTCCGTACAACTATGCCGACGGCCCGGTCGTCGGCAACGCTCCGCGCATAATGGTGACTGCCGGCGCCGCCGTCAAGTGCTGTCCATACATAAGCGGCCACATGGCGCCTCCATGCCGACGGCCTAGCCGTCGGCATAGAGGTGCCACGTGTCGCCCCCTAGTGGCTCCTAGGGGCATTGCTATGCCGACGGCTTAGCCGTAGGCATAGCCCTTGACATATGCCTACGGCTAAGCCGTCAGCATAGCCATGCCCGATGAGCCACCCGGCATATCCGCGCCACGTGTCGCCCACTGGTGGCCCGTAGGACGTGGCTATGCCGACGGCTTAGCGGTAGGCATAGCGACCTATGCCTACGGCTAAGCCGTCGGCATAGCCACGCCCACGAACTACCAGTGGGCGCCGGGTGTCACCTATGCCGACGGCCTAGCCATAGGCATAGGTCCAGAACTATGCTTACGGCTTGGCCGTCGGCATAGGTGACACGTGTCGCCCACTGGTAGTTCGTGGGGGTCCTATGCCGACGGCTAAGCTGTCGGCATAGTTTCTGTCTGATTCCCCCCCCCCTCTTTTCCCTGTTTGATTTCAATTCAAATTCATAGCAGATATATATATGATATCAATTCAAATTCACAGCAGATATACATATATAAATATCATGACAACCAACACCATCACAACAATATAAGTATCATCACAATCATAAGCATCATCTCAAAGAAGATATAAGTATCGAAAGAAGCACAAAAGTCATCTAAAAGACCATAAAAGAGCACAAGTCATCTAAAAGAACATAAAGGCTTAAGCGCGTGGACATCCACCACCACCGCCAAGGTACTCACCGCCAAGTCCGCCGAAGCCCAAGTCGTCAGTGCTAGCGGCAGCGCTACCGCCAAGACCGGCACCGCCACCAGCCCCGTGGATTGGAGTGACCGTGCTCTATGACTCGGGAGTGATGCCAACACCAGCACCACCACCAACGGTAGATACACCGGTTCCTGGATGTTGAAAAGACATGTTAAGGGGATATATATGATTGTGTTGAATAAACAACATGCTTTGGGTGAATAGTTTGGGGATGTACTAACCGGCGAGGGGCCCAAGCGTTGTGCCACAAACTCCTCAAAGGTAAGCAGCACTGGTTGTGCGGGAGTAGGTGGTGCTGCTTCCAATTGAGGAAACCGTCCGGCCGCCATCTCCTCAAGAGCGCGCTGCATCCTGCGATGGTTCTGCTCCTACAATGCAAAAAGGCTTGTGTGCCACGCCAAGGTCTCCTGGCGTGTGTACTCCAAGAAGGCCTATGGTATGACATGATGGAACTCATAAAACATCTCAATGTGGAAAATAAAGTGAGAATGAAGATAAGCGGGGAAATACTTACAGTTTGCCGCTCCTAAAAGAGGGACTGTGACTACGCACTAGTCATGGGTGTGCTCGTGCGCTGGCTCAGACTCGGGTCGGTAGCTCGAAGCTGTGTGTAGGAGATAGAAGGTGTGATCACAACATCCAGAACCGGCTCCCGACCGTGCTTCTTGGGCCCCATGCCCACCACCACCCTCTCGTCCAGATCCGAACTAATGGGGGTCAGATGTGCGAGGATGTAACCTCAGATACTCCTCGGAGTAGGCCTGCTTCTTCTCCGCGGTCTTGCAGTAGTACTTGGCCTCGCCAGGCATGGGATTCCTCCGCGTATGGGCGATCTCCCACGCCTCCATGTGTGAGAGTGGTCTCCTCCTGCACCACCAAACAGAGGTTAGTCATACATAAGAAAGTGATGGTAAATAGAACAAGAAGATTGTTTAATGAGGTCAGTCATACGTGCAGGTTCTTATGGAGAAAGTGGTTCCGGTTTCCCTGAGTATGTACTCCCTGTTGGGGAACGTAGCATAAATCAAAAATTTTCTACGTCTTCACCAAGATCCATCTATGGATGCATCTAGCAACGAGTAACTAAGAGTGCATCTACATACCGTTATGAAGATTGCGTGCGGAAGCTTTCAACGAAGCAAGGATGAAGTAGTCGTACTCTTCACGTTCTTCGTCACCGATGATCTAGCGCCGAACGGACGGCACCTCCGCGTTCAACACACGTACGGTGCAACATCGTCACCTCCTTCTTGATCCAGCAAGGGGGGAGGAGAAGTCGTCAGAGATCCGGCAGCACGACGGCGTGATGACGGATGCAGTGGAGATCGCAGCAGGGCTTCGCCGGGCGCCCTGCGTGGGAGTTGGGAGGTGTGACGGGAGGGGGAGAGGCGCCAGGGCTGAGGTGCGGCTGCCCTATCTCCCCCCACATATATATAGGGGGCCAGGGGGGGCGCCAGCCCCTTGCAGATCCAATCTGCAAGGGGGGGCGGCGGCCAGGGAGGAGTCCCCCTCCCCCAAGGCAAGTGGTGGCCCCCCTCCCCTTAGGGTTTAATACCTAGGCGCATGGGGAGGTGGGGCCCCCTTGTGGTGCGCCAGCCCAGAGGGCTGGACACATCCCCTTGCGGCCTAGGGGCCCCACCGGGATGGGTGGCCCCACCCGGTGGACCCCCGGGGCCCCTCCGGTGGTCCCGGGACGCTCCCGGTGACCCCCGGAGATCACCCGTTGGCCGAAACTGGACTTCTCATATATCAATCTTTACCTCCGGACCATTCCGGAACTCCTCGTGACGTCCGGGATCTCATCCGGGACTCCGAACAACTTTCGGGTTTCCACGTGCATTTATCTCTACGACTCTAGCGTTACCGAACCTTAAGTGTGTAGACCCTACGGGTTCGGGAGACACGTAGACATGACCGAGACCACTCTCCGGTCAATAACCAACAGCGGGATCTGGATACCCATGTTGGTTCCCACGTGTTCCTCGATGATCTTCATCGGATGAACCACCGTGTCAAGGATTCACTCAATCCCGTATGTTATTCCCTTTGTCCATCGGTACGGTACTTGCCTGAGATTCGATCGTCGGTATCCCCGATACCTTGTTCAATCTCGTTATGGCAAGTCTCTTTACTCGATCCGTAATTCATCATCCCGTGACTAACTACTTAGTCACATTGAGCTCATTATGATGATGACTTACCGAGTGGGCCCAGAGGTACCTCTCCGTCATACGGAGTGACAACATCCCAGTCTCGGTTCGTACCAACTCAACAGACACTTTCGGAGATACCCGATGCGTACCTTTATAGCCACCCAGTTACGTTGTGACGGTTGGCACACCCAAAGTACTCCTACGGTATCCGGGAGTTGTACAACCTCATGGTCTAGGGAATAAATACTTGACACTGAAAAGCTTATGCATTACGAACTATACGATCTCGTGTTATGCTCAAGTTTGGGTCTTGTCCATCACATCATTCTCCTAATGATGTGATCCCGTTATCACTGACATCCTATGTCCATGGTCAGGAAACCGTGACAATCTGTTGATCAACGAGCTGGTAACTAGAGGCCTACCAGGGACTTATTGTGGTCTGTGTATTCACACATGTATCGCTGTTTCCATACAATACAATTCAAGCATGAATAACAGACAATTATCATGAACAAGGAGATATAATAATAATACTTTTATTATTGCCTCTAGGGCATATCTCCAACAGTCTCCCACTTGCACTAGAGTCAATAATCTAGTTACATTGTGATGAATCGAACACCCATAGAGTTCTGGTGTTGATCATGTTTTGCTCGTGAAAGGGGTTTAGTCAACGGGTCTGCGACATTCAGATCCGTATGCACTTTACAAATATCTATGTCTCCATCCTGAATATAATTCCGGATGGAGTTGAAACGGCGCTTGATGTGCTTGGTCTTCTTGTGAAACCTGGGCTCCTTGGTAATAGCAATAGCACCAGTGTTGTCACAGAAGAGAGTCATCGGGCTTGACGCGCTTGGAATGACTCCTAGGTCGGTGATGAACTCCTTCATCCAGACTCCTTCCTGCGCTGCTTCAGAAGCAGCTATGTACTCCGCTTCACATGTAGATGCTGCCACTACGCTTTGCTTGCAACTGCACCAGCTGACTGCCCCTCCATTCAAAATATACACGTATCCGGTTTGTGACTTAGAGTCATCCAGATCTGTGTCGAAGCTAGCATCGACGTAACCCTTTACGACGAGCTCTTCGTCACCTCCATAAACGAGAAACATATCCTTAGTCCTTTTCAGGTACTTCAGGATGTTCTTGACCGCTGTCCAGTGTTCCGTACCGGGATCACTTTGGTACCTCCCTACCAAACTTATGGCAAGGTTCACATCAGGTCTGGTACACAGCATGGCATACATGATAGAACCTATTGCCGAGGCATAGGGAATGACACTCATCTTTTCTCTATCTTCTGCCGTGGTCGGCGACTGAGTCTTACTCAATCTCATACCTTGCAAAACAGGCAAGAATCCTTTCTTTGACTGATCCATATTGAACTTCTTCAATATTTTGTCAAGGTATGTACTTTGTGAAAGACCAATGAGGCGTCTCAATCTATCTCTATAGATTTTGATGCCTAATATGTAAGCAGCTTCTCCAAGGTCCTTCATTGAAAAACTTTTATTCAAGTAGGCCTTTACATTTTCCAAGAATTCTATATCATTTCCCATCAGCAATATGTCATCCACATATAATATGATAAATGCTACAGAGCTCCCACTCACTTTCTTGTAAATACAGGCTTCTCCATAAGTCTGTATAAAGCCAAACGCTTTGATCACCTCATCAAAGCGAATATTCCAACTCCGAGATGCTTGCACCAGCCCGTAAATCGAGCGCTGGAGCTTGCATACCTTGTTAGCGTTCTCTGGATCGACAAAACCTTCCGGTTGCATCATATACAACTCTTCCTCGAGGAAGCCATTAAGGAATGCTGTTTTGACGTCCATTTGCCATATCTCATAATCATAGAATGCGGCAATAGCTAACATGATTCTGACTGACTTCAGCATCGCTACGGGAGAGAAAGTCTCATCGTAGTCAATCCCTTGAACTTGTCGATAACCCTTAGCAACAAGCCGAGCTTTATAGATGGTCACATTACCATCCGCGTCTGTCTTCTTCTTAAATATCCATTTGTTTTCTATGGCGTGCCTATCATCAGGAAAGTCCACCAAAGTCCATACTTTGTTTTCATACATGGATTCTATCTCGGATTTCATGGCTCCAAGCCATTTATTGGAATCTGGGCCCGCCATCGCTTCTTCATAGTTCGAAGGTTCACCGTTGTCTAACAACATGATTTCCAGTACAGTGTTGCCGTACCACTCTGGTGCGGAACGTGCCCTTGTGGACCTTCGAAGTTCAGTAGTAACTTGATCAGTTTCTTCATGATCATTATCATTAACTTCCTCCCTTGTCGGTGCAGGCACCTCAGGAACAGTTTCCTGTGTTGTGCTACTTTCCGGTACAGGAGTGGTGACTGTCACCTCATCAAGTTCTACTTTCCTCCCACTCACTTCTTTCGAGAGAAACTCTTTCTCTAGAAAGTATCCATTCTTGGCAACAAAGACTTTGCCTTCAGATCTGTGGTAGAAGGTGTACCGAATAGTTTCTTTTGGGTATCCTATGAAGACGCATTTTTCCGATTTGGGTTCGAGCTTTTCAGGTTGAAGTTTCTTGACATAAGCATCGCAACCCCAAACTTTCAGAAACGACAGCTTCGGTTTCTTGCCAAACCAAAGTTCATACGGAGTCGTCTCAACGGATTTCGACGGAGCCCTATTTAAAGTGAATGCGGCAGTCTCTAAAGCATAACCCCAAAAGGATAGCGGTAAATCGGTAAGGGACATCATAGATCGCACCATGTCCAACAGAGTACGATTTCGACGTTCGGACACACTGTTATGTTGAGGTGTTCCGGGCGGTGTCAATTGTGAAACAATTCCACAGCTCCTTAGGTGTGTGCCAAATTCATGACTTAAATATTCTCCCCCACGATCCGATCGCAAGAACTTTATTTTTCTGTCACGTTGATTCTCAACCTCATTCTGAAATTCCTTGAACTTTTCAAAGGTCTCAGACTTGTGTTTCATCAAATAGATATACCCGTATCTACTCAAGTCATCCGTGAGGGTGAGAACATAACGGTAGCCTCCGCGAGCCTCAACACTCATTGGACCGCACACATCGGTATGTATGATTTCCAACAAGTTGGTTGCTCGCTCCATTGTTCCGGAGAACGGAGTCTTGGTCATCTTGCCCAAGAGGCATGGTTCGCACGTGTCAAATGATTCATAATCAAGAGACTCTAGAAGTCCATCTGAATGGAGCTTCTTCATACGTTTGACACCAATATGACCAAGGCGGCAATGCCACAAGTATGTGGGACTATCATTATCAACTTTACATCTTTTGGCATCTACACTATGAATATGTGTATCACTACGTTCGAGATTCATCAAAAATAAACCATTGACCAGCGGGGCATGACCATAAAACATATCTCTCAAATAAATAGAACAACCATTATTCTCCGATTTGAAAGAATATCCATCTCGCATAAGACGAGATCCAGAAACAATGTTCATGCTCAAAGCTGGTACTAAATAACAATTATTCAGGTTCAAAACTAATCCCGAGGGTAGATGTAGAGGCAGCGTGCCGACGACGATCACATCGACCTTGGAACCATTCCCGACGCGCATCGTCACCTCATCCTTCGCCAGTCTCCGTTTATTCCGCAGCTCCTATTTTGAGTTACAAATGTGAGCAACTGCACCGGTATCGAATACCAGGAGCTACTACGAGTGCTGGTAAGGTACACATCAATAACATGTATATCATATATACCTTTGACGTTGCCGGCCTTCTTGTCTGCTAAGTATTTGGGGCAGTTCCGCTTCCAGTGACCCGTTCCCTTGCAATAAAAGCACTCTGTCTCAGGCTTGGGTCCATACTTTGGCTTCTTCCCAGCAACAGGCTTGCCAGGCGCGGCAACTCCCTTGCCGTCCTTCTTGAAGTTCTTCTTACCCTTGCCTTTCTTGAACTTAGTGGTTTTATTGACCATCAACACTTGATGTTCTTTCTTGATGTCTACCTCCGCTGATTTCAGCATTGAATACACCTCGGGAATGGACTTCTCCATCCCCTGCATATTGAAGTTCAACACGAAGCTCTTGAAGCTTGGTGGGAGCGACTGGAGGATTCTGTCAACGACCGCTTCATCTGGGAGATTCATTCCCAGCTGAGACAAGCGGTTGTGCAATCCTGAAATCTTGAGGATGTGCTCACTGACAGAACTGTTCTCCTCCATCTTACAGCTGTAGAATGCGTCGGAGACATCATATCTCTCGACTCGGGCATGAGCTTGGAAAACCATTTTCAGCTCTTCGAACATCTCATATGCTCCATGGTGCTCAAAACGCTTTTGGAGCCCCGATTCTAAACTGTAAAGCATGCCGCACTGAACCAGGGAGTAATCATCACTACGCGACTACCAGACGTTCAAAACGTCTTGGTCAGCATCGGGAGCAGGTGCATCACCTAGCGGTGCTTCTAGGACATATGATCTCTTGGCAGCTATGAGGATAATCCTCAGGTTACGGACCCAATCCGTATAGTTGCTACCATCGTCTTTCAGCTTGGTTTTCTCTAGGAACGCGTTGAAGTTGAGGGAAACCTGAGCGTGGGCCATTTGATCTACAAGAGATATTGTAAAGAATTTCAGACTAAGTTCATGATAATTAAGTTCATCTTAATCAAATTATAATGAACTCCCACTCAGAATGACATCTCTCTAGTCATCTAAGTGATACACGATCCGAATTGAGTAGTCCGTGTCCGATCATCACGTGAGACAGACTAGTCAAAAACAGTGAACATCTTCATGTTGATCGTATCTTCTATACGACTCGTGTTCGACCTTTCGGTCTTCCGTGTTCCGAGGCCATGTCTGTACATGCTAGGCTCGTCAAGTCAACCCTAAGTGTATTGCGTGTGTAAATCTGTCTTACACCCGTTGTATGCGAACATTAGAACCTATCACACCCGATCATCACGTGGTGCTTCGGAGCAATGAGCTTTAGCAATGGTGCACAGTTAGGGGAAACACATTACTTGAAATTTTAGTGAGAGATCATCTTATTTACTACCGTCGTTCTAAGTAAATAAGATGCAAAAACATGATAAACATCACATGCAATCAATTAAAGTGACATGATATGGCCAATATCATCTTGCTCCTTGGATCTCCATCTTCGGGGCACCATGATCATCTTGTCACCGGCTCGACACCATGATCTTCATCATCATGATCTTCATCATCGTGTCTTGAAGAAGTCGTCACGCCAACTATTACTTCTACTACTATAGCTAACGTTTAGCAAGGAAGTAAACTAATTACATGGCGTTATTCAGTGACACGCAGGTCATACAATAATAAAGACAACTCCTATGGCTCCTGCCGGTTGTCAAGTTCATCGACATGCAAGTCGTGATTTCCTATTACAAAAACATGATCAATCTCATACATCACATATATCATTCATCACATCTTCGTTCTTTGCCATACCACGTCACAAAACACATGCTGCAAAAACAAGTTAGACGACCTCTAATTGTTGTTGCAAGTTTTACGTGGCTTCTATAGGATTTCTAGCAAGAACGTTTCTTACCTACGCCAAAACCACAACGTGATTTGTCAACTTCTATTTACCCTTCATAAGGACCCTTTTCATCGAATCCGATCCGACTAAAGTAGGAGAGACAGACACCCGCCAGCCACCTTATGCATCTAGTGCATGTCTGTCGGTGGAACCAGTCTCACGTAAGCGCACGTGTAAGGTCGGTCCGGGCCGCTTCATCCCACAATACCGCCGAATCAAGATTGACTAGTAACGGTAAGAAAGTTGAACAAGATCATACGCCCACAACTGCTTTGTGTTCTACTCGTGCAAGATGCTACGCATAAAACCTAGGCTCAGATGCCACTGTTGGGGAACGTAGCATAAATCAAAAAATTTCTACGTCTTCACCAAGATCCATCTATGGATGCATCTAGCAACGAGTAACTAAGAGTGCATCTACATACCGTTATGAAGATTGCGTGCGGAAGCTTTCAACGAAGCAAGGATGAAGTAGTCGTACTCTTCACGTTCTTCGTCACCGATGATCTAGCGCCGAACGGACGGCACCTCCGCGTTCAACACACGTACGGTGCAGCAACGTCACCTCCTTCTTGATCCAGCAAGGGGGGAGGAGAAGTCGTCAGAGATCCGGCAGCACGACGGCGTGATGACGGATGCAGTGGAGATCGCAGCAGGGCTTCGCCGGGCGCCCTGCGTGGGAGTTGGGAGGTGTGACGGGAGGGGGAGAGGCGCCAGGGCTGAGGTGCGGCTGCCCTCTCCCCCCCCCCACATATATATAGGGGGCCAGGGGGGGCGCCAACCCCTTGCAGATCCAATCTGCAAGGGGGGGCGGCGGCCAGGGAGGAGTCCCCCTCCCCCAAGGCAAGTGGTGGCCCCCCTCCCCTTAGGGTTTAATCCCTAGGCGCATGGGGAGGTGGGGCCCCCTTGTGGTGCGCCAGCCCAGAGGGCTGGACACATCCCCTTGCGGCCTAGGGGCCCCACCGGGATGGGTGGCCCCACCCGGTGGACCCCCGGGGCCCCTCCGGTGGTCCCGGGACGCTCCCGGTGACCCCCGGAGATCACCCGTTGGCCGAAACTGGACTTCCCATATATCAATCTTTACCTCCGGACCATTCCAGAACTCCTCATGACGTCCGGGATCTCATCCGGGACTCCGAAAAACTTTCGGGTTTCCACGTGCATTTATCTCTACGACTCTAGCGTTACCGAACCTTAAGTGTGTAGACCCTACGGGTTCGGGAGACACGTAGACATGACCGAGACCACTCTCCGGTCAATAACCAACAGCAGGATCTGGATACCCATGTTGGTTCCCACGTGTTCCTCGATGATCTTCATCGGATGAACCACCGTGTCAAGGATTCACTCAATCCCGTATGTTATTCCCTTTGTCCATCGGTACGGTACTTGCCTGAGATTCGATCGTCGGTATCCCCGATACCTTGTTCAATCTCGTTATGGCAAGTCTCATTACTCGATCCGTAATTCATCATCCCATGACTAACTACTTAGTCACATTGAGCTCATTATGATGATGACTTACCGAGTGGGCCCAGAGGTACCTCTCCGTCATACGGAGTGGCAACATCCCAGTCTCGGTTCGTACCAACTCAACATACACTTTCGGAGATACCCGATGCGTACCTTTATAGCCACCCAGTTACGTTGTGACGGTTGGCACACCCAAAGTACTCCTACGGTATCCGGGAGTTGTACAACCTCATGGTCTAAGGAATAAATACTTGACACTGAAAAGCTTATGCATTACGAACTATACGATCTCGTGTTATGCTCAAGTTTGGGTCTTGTCCATCACATCATTCTCCTAATGATGTGATCCCGTTATCACTGACATCCTATGTCCATGGTCAGGAAACCGTGACCATCTGTTGATCAACGAGCTGGTAACTAGAGGCCTACCAGGGACTTATTGTGGTCTGTGTATTCACACATGTATCGCTGTTTCCATACAATACAATTCAAGCATGAATAACAGACAATTATCATGAACAAGGAGATATAATAATAATACTTTTATTATTGCCTCTAGGGCATATCTCCAACACTCCCTCCTTCCCTCGGTTAGCCTTGTTTTTAAGGCTTGTAGCCGCCTAGGCTCCATCCTTATCACACCACAGATCCACCAATGCAGCCCAGGACTCGTCCTTTCCTAACACCAATTTGGACACACCTACATAATGAAATCATAATGGCATGTAAACACGAAACGGTGAAATGGACCAAAAACATCGGAATGAAAAATCTTTTATACTTACCGCCAAGTACTCGTCCCTCTCCAAGGTAATGTCCTCCTTCCGCGCTTCTTCCTTGGTCATCTTCACACCAAGAGCGTCGTGGTAGTATGTCGAGATGGCGACCCAACGCACCTCGTACTGAATCTAACAGGCCTTCTTCTTGGCTTGGCGCAGAACGATCTAGTCGGCAGTGGCCTTGTGCTCCGGAAGAACTCGATAGTATTTCTACAATCATTAGTGAAATAAGAAATGGAAGAAGCCATGAGTTAAATCATTCATGAAACCAGAATGGACTTGTGCTTCTGAAGAGAAATCACCCAGAAATTAGTGATCACGGCCTTGGCATGGGTCTCATAGTCCGCATGGAGGGCTGCTTCCCGGTGGTCCCACCTCGTGGACAAAATCCGACGGTCTGGGTGCCTGACTGGATATGGACAGTACAACCCCGGCTAGTGTACCTTCAGCAAGACGGTGATGAGGCCATTGGGAATACGGGCCCCTGTAGGATATATCCAGTTGCTGCAAAAGAATGAAATATTAGCATGTGGCGAGCAAAATAAAGAACTATGGGAATGAGCATGTGACAAGCAAAAGAATGAAATTATAAAGTGCCACTTACTCTTTCCCCATGGGCTCAATGAGCCACTTCTGCTCCTCGGTAGCAGGAATCTGTTTTGGTAGCTTTGTGTTACCATGCAGCCACCCCTTGTTGCCAACCACCTCCCCGCCACCACCATCATCCCCGCCACTACCCTCCTCCTCGCCTGCCTCCTCCTCCTCGCCTACCTCCTCCTCCTGCTCCTCGCCCCCCTCCCCAACCTCCTCCTCCCGAACCTCCTCCTCCTCCTCCTCCTCCTCCTCCTTGTCAGAGGGTACCGAGCTAGAGGAGGGTAACTCACTACAGGAGCGCCTCGAAGACAACACCCCTAAGTCGGTGAGGGTGTGCTCTTTCTGGCCACGCCCCCTGTAGTGGCTCTCCCACCACCTCCTCGCCCTCTAGCGGCTCTCCCCCCGTCCCCTCCTCCTCTAGGGGCACCTCTCCCTCGACCTCCCTGTGAGCAGTCATCGTCAAGTAGTCG
>LR738709.1:720723333-720758414 GCA_902687465.1 Secale cereale
GGCAGCGAGGTGGTATGGGTCAGGGCAGGGGAAGGCGATCGGGGCGGCCAACCCAGGCGGGGCCGCGGGCGGGTCGAGGCGGCCTAGGTGGTGGCGGGGACAGGGCGGCCGTCGGCATGGTCGGGGCAGCCCAGGCGGTGGCGGGGTGAAGGAAATATGCCCTAGAGGCAATAATAAAGATGTTATTTGTATTTCCTTATATCATGATAAATGTCTTTTATTCATGCTAGAATTGTATTAACCGGAAACTTGATACATGTGTGAATACATAGACAAAATAGTATGTCCCTAGTATGCCTCTACTAGACTAGCTCATTGATCAAAGATGGCTATGTTTCCTAGCCATAGACATGAGTTGTCATTTGATCAATGGGATCAAATCATTAGGAGAATGATGTGATGGACTGGACCCATCCGTTAGCATAGCACTATGATCGTTTAGTTTTACTGCTATTGCTTTCTTCATGACTTATACATGTTCCTATGACTATGAGATTATGTAACTCCCGAATTCTGTAGGAACACCTTGTGTGCTATCAAACGTCACAACGTAACTGGGTGATCATAAAGATGCTCTACAGGTGTATCCGAAAGTATTCGTGGTGTTGGCATAGATCAAGATTAGGATTTGTCACTCCGAGTGTCGGAGAGGTATCTCTGGGCCCTCTCGGTAACACACATCATAATAAGCCTTGCAAGCAAAAGACTAATGAGTTAGTCACGAGATGATGTGTTACGGAACGAGTAAAGAGACTTGCCGGTAACGAGATTGAACTAGGTATCGAGATACCGACGATCGAATCTCGGGCAAGTAACATACCGATGACAAAAGGAACAACGTATGTTGTTATGCGGTTTGACCGATAAAGATCTTCGTAGAATATGTAGGAGCCAATATGAGCATCCAGGTTCCGCTATTGGTTATTGACCGGAGATGAGTCTCGGTCATGTCTACATAGTTCTCGAACCCGTAGGGTCCGCACGCTTAACGTTTGATGACGATCGGTATTATGAGTTTATGAGTTTTGATCTACCGAAGGTAGTTCGGAGTCCCGGATGAGATCACGGACATGACGAGGAGTCTCGGAATGTCCGAGACATAAAGATTGATATATTGGACGACTATATTCGGACACCGGAAGTGTTCTGGAAAAGTTTCGGATTTAACTGGATTGCCGGAGGGGGTTACCGGAACCCCCTACGAAGGGGGATGGTCCATAGTGGGCCTTGAGGAAAGGAGAGAGAGGCAGCCCATAGAGGCTGGCCGGCGCCCCACCTAGGGATCCTAGTTGGACTAGGATTGGGGGGGCGCCACCTCTCCCTCTTTTCCTTTCCCTCTCTTCCTTCTTGATGGACTAGTACTAGGAATAGGATTGCAATCCTATTCCTAGTAGGATTACCCTAGCCGCACCATAGGAGGCCGGCCGGCCCTCCCCTCTTTCTCCTTTATATACGGGGGCAAGGGGGCACCCAAAGACACACAAGTTGAATTGTTCTAGCCGTGTGCGGTGCCCCCCTCCACAGAAACACACCTCGGTCATACCGTTGCAGTGCTTAGGCGAAGCCCTGCGCCGGTGAATACATCATATCCGTCACCACGCCGTCGTGCTGACGAAACTCTCCCGTGAAGCTCAACTGGATCAAGAGCTCATGGGACGTCATCAAGCTAAACGTGTGCTGAACACGGAGGTGCCGTACGTTCGGTAGTTGATCGGTTGAATCGCGAAGAAGTTCGACTACATCAACCGCGTCACTTGACGCTTCCGCTTCCGGTCTACGAGGGTACGTAGACATACTCTTCCCTCTCGTTGCTATGCATCTGGTAGATAGATCTTGCGTGATCGTAAGAAATTTTTAAAATACTACGTTCCCCAACAGTGGCATCAGAGCCAGGTCTATGCGTAGATGATATGCACGAGTAGAACACAATGAGTTGTGGGCGATACTAGTCATACTGCTTACCAGCATGTCATACTTTGCTTCGGCGGTATTGTGAGATGAAGCGGCCCGGACCGACATTACGCGTACGCTTACGCGAGACTGGTTTCACCGTTACGAGCACTCGTTGCTTAAAGGTGACTGGCGGGTGTCTGTCTCTCTCACTTTAGCTGAATCAAGTGTGGCTACGCCCGGTCCTTGTGAAGGTTAAAACAGCACATACTTGACGAAACATCGTTGTGGTTTTGTATGCGTAGGTAAGAACGGTTCTTGCTAAGCCCGTAGCAGCCACGTAAAACTTGCAACAACAAAGTAGAGGACGTCTAACTTGTTTTTGCAGGGCATGTTGTGATGTGATATGGTCAAGACATGATGAGTTATACGGTTTTGTATGAGATGATCATGTTTTGTAATGTTATCGGCAACTGGCAGGAGCCATATGGTTGTCGCTTTATTGTATGAAATGCAATCGCCATGTAATTGCTTTACTTTATCACTAAGCGGTAGCGATAGTTGTAGAAGAAATAGTTGGCGAGACGACAACGATACTACGATGGAGATCAAGGTGTCGCGCCGGTGACGAAGGTGATCATGACGGCGCTTTGGAGATGGAGATCAAAAGCACAAGATGATGATGGCCATATCATGTCACATATATTTGATTGCATGTGATGTTTATCTTATTATGCTTCTTATTTTGCTTAGAACGACGGTAGCATTATAAGATGATCCCTTACTAAATTTCAAGGTATAAGTGTTCTCCCTGAGTATGCACCGTTGCGAAAGTTCGTCGTGCCGAGACACCACGTGATGATCGGGTGTGATAAGCTCTACGTTCAAATACAACGGGTGTAAGCCAGTTTTGCACATGCAGAATACTCGGGTTAAACTTGACGAGCCTAGCATATGCAGATATGGCCTCGGAACACTGGAGACCGAAAGGTCGAGCGTGAATCATATAGTAGATATGATCAACATAAGATGTTCACCATTGAAACTACTCCATCTCACGTGATGATCGGACATGGTTTAGTTGATTTGGATCACGTAATCATTTAGATGACTAGAGGGATGTCTATCTAAGTGGGAGTTCTTTAGTAATATGATTAATTGAACTTTAATTTATCATGAACTTAGTCCTGGTAGTATTAGCATATCTATGTTGTATATCAATAGCTCGCGATGTAGCTCCCCGTTGGTTTTATATGTTCCTAGAGAAAACTAAGTTGAAAGATGTTAGTAGCAATGATGCGGACTAGGTCCGTGATCTGAGGATTATCCTCATTGCTGCACAGAAGTATTATGTCCTTGATGCACCGCTAGGTGACAGACCTATTGCAGGAGCAGATATAGACGTTATGAACGTTTTGACAAAAGCTCGGTATGATGACTACTTGATAGTTTAAGTGCACCATGCTTTACGACTTAGAACCGGGACTTCAAAAACCGTTTTGAATGCCACGGAGCACAAGAGATGCTCCGAGAGTTGAAATTGGTATTTCATACTCATGCCCGTGTCGATAGGTATGAGACCTTTGACAGTACTTTGCCTACAAGATGGAGGAGAATAGCTCAACCAGTGAGCATGTGCTCAGATAGTCTGGGTACTAAAATTGCTTGAATCAAGTGGGAGTTAATCTTCCAGATAAGATAGTAATTAACAAAGTTCTCTAGACACTATCACCAAGTTAGTAGAACTTCGTGATGAACTATAATATGCAAGGGATGACGATAGTAATTCCCGAGCTCTTCGCGATGCTGAAATCGGCGAAAGGTAGAAGTCAAGAAAGAGCATCAAGTGTTGATGGTTAACAAGACCACTTGTTTGAAGTAAAGGGCAAAGGGATAAAAGGGGAACTTCAAGAAGAATGACAAGTAAGTTGTCACTCCCATGAAGAAACCCAAAGCTAAACTCAAGCCTGAAACTAAGTGCTTCTACTGCAAAGGAAATGGTCACTGGAAGTGGAACTGCCCTAGATACTTGGCGGATAAGAAGGATGGCAAAGTGAACAAAGGTATATTTGATATACAGATTATTGATGTGTACTTTACTAGTGTTCATAGCAACCCTTGGGTATTTGATACCAGTTCAGTTGCTAAAATTAGTAACTTGAAACGAGAATTGCAGAATGAACGCAGACTAGTTAAAGGTGAAGTGACGATGTGTGTTGGAAGTGGTTCCAAGATTGATATGATCATCATCGCACACTCCCTATACTTTCGGGATTAGTGTAAAACCTAAATAAATGTTATTTGGCATTTGCGTTGAGCATGAATATGATTTGATCATATTTGTTGCAATACGGTTATTCATTTAAAGTCATAGAATAATTGTTATTCTGTTTACATGAATAAAACCTTCGATGGTCATACACCCAATGAAAATAGTTTGTTGGATCTCGATCGTGGTGATACACATATTGATAATATTGAAGCCAAAAGATGCAAGGTTAATAATGATAGTGCAACTTATTTGTGGCACTGCCGTTTAGGTCATAATGGTGTAAAGCACATGAAGAAACTCCATAGTGATGGACTTTTGGAATCACTTGATTATGAATCACTTGGTGCTTGCGAACCATGCCTCATGGGCAAGATGACTAAAACTCCGTTCTCCGGAACAATGGAGCGAGCAACAGATTTGTTGGAGATCATACATACAGGTGTATGTGGACCAATGAGTGTTGAAGCTCGCAGTGGGTATCGTTATTTTCTGACCTTCACTGATGATTTGAGTAGATATGGGTATATCTACTTAATGAAGCACAAGTCTGAAACATTTGAAAAGTTCAAAGAATTTCAGAGTGAAGTGGAGAATCATCGTAACAAGAAAATAAGAGTTTCTACGATATGATCGTAGAGGTAAAATATTTGAGTTAGCGAGTTTGGCCTTCAGTAAAAACAATGTGAAATAGTTTCACTACTCATGCCACCTGGAACACCACAGTGTAATGGTGTGTCCGAACGTCATAACCGTATTTTATTAGATATGGTGCGATCGATGATGTCTCTTACCGATCTACCACTATCGCTTTTGGGGTTATGCATTAGAGACAGCTACATTCACGTTAAATAGGGCACCATCTAAATCCGTGGAGATGACACCGTATGAACTGTGGTTTGACGAGAAACCTAAGCTGTCATTTCTTTTAGTTTGGGACTGCGATGCTTATGTGAAAAAGTTTCAACATGATAAGCTCGAACCCAAATCGGAGAAGTAAATCTTCATAGGATACCCAAAAGAAACTGTTGGGTACACCTTCTATCACAGATCCGAAGGCAAGGTCTTTGTTGCTAAGAGTGGATCGTTTCTAGAGAAGGAGTTTCTCTCGAAAGAAGTGAGTAGGAGGAAAGTAGAACTTGATGAGGTAATTGTACCTTCTCCCGAATTGGTAAGTGGAACATCACAGAAACTAGTTCCAGTGATTCCTACACCAATTAGTGAGGAAGCTAATGATGATGATCATGAAACTTCAGATCAAGTTTCTGCTGAACTTTGTAGATCAACCAGAGTTCGTTCCGCATCAGAGTGGTACGGCAACCCGGTTCTGGAAGTCATGTTACTGGACCATGATGAACCTACGAACTATGAGGAAGCGATGATGAGCCCAGATTCCGCAAAATGGCTTGAGGCCATGAAATCTGAGATGGGATCCATGTATGAGAACAAAGTATGGACTTTGGTTGACTTGCCTGATGATCGGCAAGCCATCGAAAATAAATGGATCTTCAAGAGGAAGACCGACGCAGACGGTAATGTTACTGTTTACAAAGCTCGACTTGTTGCGAAAGGGTTTCGGCAAGTTCAAGGAGTTGACTATGATGAGACTTTCTCACCCGTAGCGATGCTTAAGTCTGTCCGAATCATGTTAGCAATTGCCGCATTTTATGAAATCTGGCAAATGGATAACAAAACTGCATTCTTTAATGGATTTATTAAAGAAAAATTGTATATGATGCAACCCGAAGGTTTTGTCAATCCTAAAGGTGCTAACAAAATGTGCAAGCTCCAGCGATCCATCTATGGACTGGTGCAAGCATCTCGGAGTTCGAATATACGCTTTGATAAGTTGATCAAAGCATATAGATTTATACAGACTTACGGTGAAGCCTGTATTTACAAGAAGTGAGTGGGAGCACTACAACCTTTCTGATAAGTATATGTGAATGACATATTGTCGATCGGAGATGATGTAGAATTTTCTGGAAAGCATAAAGGAGTGTTTGAAAGGAGTTTTTCAAAGAAAGACCTTGGTGAAGCTGCTTACATATTGGGCATCAAGATCTATAGAGACAGATCAAGACGCTTGATAAGACTTTCGATAAGTACATACCTTGATAAGATTTTGAAGTAGTTCAAAATGGATCAGTCAAAGAAGGAGTTCTTGCCTGACTTGTAAGGTGTGAAGTTGAGTAAGACTCAAAGCCAGACCACGGCAGAAAAATATAGAGAGAATGAAAGTCATTCCCTATGCCTCAGCCATAGGTTCTATAAAGTATGCCATGTTGTGTACCAAACATGTTGTGTACCTTGCCATGAGTTTGTCAAGGGGGTACAATAGTGATCCAGGAGTAGATCACTGTACTGCGGTCAAAACTATCCTTAGTAACTGGATGACTAAGGAAATGTTTCTCGATTATGGAGGTGATAAAGAGTTCGTCGTAAAGGGTTACGCCGATGCAAGCTTTGACACTAAATCCAGATGACTCTAAGTATCAATCTGGATGCGTATTGAAAGTGGGAGCAATTAGCTAGAGTAGCTCTATGCAGAGCATTGTAGACATAGAAATTTGCAAAATACATACGGATCTGAATGTGACAGACCCGTTGACTAAACTTCTCTCACAAGCAAAACAGATCACACCTTATTACTCTTGGGTATTGATCACACAGCGATGTGAACTAGATTATTGACTCTAGTAAGCCCTTTGGGTGTTGGTCACATGGCGATGTGAACTATGGGTGTTATTCACATAACAATGTGAACTATCGGTATTAAATCACATGGCGATGTGAGCTAGATTATTGACTCTAGTGCAAGTGGGAGACTAAAAGAAATATGCCCTAGAGGCAATAATAAAGATGTTATTTGTATTTCCTTATATCATGATAAATGGCTTTTATTCATGCTAGAATTGTATTAACCGGAAACTTGATACATGTGTGAATACATAGACAAAATAGTATGTCCCTAGTATGCCTCTACTAGACTAGCTCATTGATCAAAGATGGCTATGTTTCCTAGCCATAGACATGAGTTGTCATTTGATCAACGGGATCACATCATTAGGAGAATGATGTGATGGACTAGACCCATCCGTTAGCATAGCACTATGATCGTTTAGTTTTACTGCTATTACTTTCTTCATGACTTATACATGTTCCTATGACTATGAGATTATGCAACTCCCGAATTCTGTAGGAACACCTTGTGTGCTATCAAACGTCACAACGTAACTGGGTGATCATAAAGATGCTCTACAGGTGTATCCGAAAGTATTCGTGGTGTTGGCATAGATCAAGATTAGGATTTGTCACTCCGAGTGTCGGAGAGGTATCTCTGGGCCCTCTCGGTAACACACATCATAATAAGCCTTGCAAGCAAAAGACTAACGAGTTAGTCACGAGATGATATGTTACGGAACGAGTAAAGAGACTTGCCGGTAACGAGATTGAACTAGGTATAGAGATACCGACGATCGAATCTCGGGCAAGTAACATACCGATGACAAAAGGAACAACGTATGTTGTTATGCGGTTTGACCGATAAAGATCTTCGTAGAATATGTAGGAGCCAATATGAGCATCCAGGTTCCGCTATTGGTTATTGACCGGAAATGAGTCTCGGTCATGTCTACATAGTTCTCGAACCCGTAGGGTCCGCACGCTTAACGTTTGATGACGATCGGTATTATGGGTTTATGAGTTTTGATGTACCGAAGGTAGTTCGGAGTCCCGGATGAGATCACGGACATGACGAGGAGTCTCAGAATGTCCGGGACATAAAGATTGATATATTGGACGACTATATTCGGACACCGGAAGTGTTTCGGAAAAGTTTCGGATTTAACTGGATTGCCGGAGGGGGTTACCGGAACCCCCTACGAGGGGGGATGGTCCATAGTGGGCCTTGAGGAAAGGAGAGAGGCAGCCCATAGAGGCTGGCCGGCGCCCCACCTAGGGATCCTAGTTGGACTAGGATTGGGGGGGCACCACCTCTCCCTCTTTTCCTTTCCCTCTCTTCCTTCTTGATGGACTCCTACTAGGAATAGGATTGCAATCCTATTCCTAGTAGGATTGCCCTAGCCGCACCATAGGAGGCCGGCCGGCCCTCCCCTCTTGCTCCTTTATATACGGGGGCAACGGGGCACCCAAAGACACACAAGTTGAATTGTTCTAGCCGTGTGCGGTGCCCCCTCCACAGAAACACACCTCGGTCAAACCGTTGCAGTGCTTAGGCGAAGCCCTGCGCCGGTGAATACATCATATCCGTCACCACGCCGTCGTGCTGACAAAACTCTCCCGTGAAGCTCAACTGGATCAAGAGCTCGTGGGACGTCATCAAGCTGAACGTGTGCTGAACACGGAGGTGCCGTACGTTCGGTACTTGATCGGTTGAATCGCGAAGAAGTTCGACTACATCAACCACGTCACTTGACGCTTCCGCTTTCGGTATACGAGGGTACGTAGACAGACTCTTCCCTCTCGTTGCTATGCATCTGGTAGATAGATCTTGCATGATCGTAGGAAATTTTTAAAATACTACTTTCCCCAACACGGGGACGGGGAGGCAACCGGCGTTGTCGCGGCGGGCGGGGACGTGCGGGGTCGGGGCGGACGGCGCGGGGTCAGGGCGGACGGCGCGGGGTCGGGACCGTCGGTGCACGGATGGGGCGGGCGGCGGCGCGGTCGAGGCGGGTGGCGGCGCGGAGTAGGTGAGTGGAGAGGACGGCGGAGGTGACATGCGACGACGGCGGTTGGGGTCTGATGGCTTCTCGCCCCTCGTTGGTTACCCCAAGTGGAAGGTTTGACATGCAGTGTAGCGGAAGTTTTCCCTTGGCAAAGATACCAAGGATCGATTTCCCCTGAGACTCCCAGTTTCAACAAGAAGGTGTCAACTGCTAACGGTGCCAGATATTAGCAATCAACGTGGACCTGCACACAGATACAAATAATTTTGCTCCCAACGAGTACAGAGAGGTTGTCAATCCCTCCGGCCTTGTCGTTTACAAAGGATCAAACGCAAGTGATAATAGTGATAGGTATTGCTGCAAATAGTAAGTAAAAGCAGAAAGTAAATAGAGGATGTGATCAGTGATGGTAATATGGACCGGGGTCCCATGATGTTCACTAGTGATGTCTCTCTCCCAAAAGACGATAAAACATCTATGTGAGGTAAACGAATTACAGCTGGGCAATTGACAGAATTATGTGCGCAAACCAATGCTAACTATGTTGCAAGAAAGGTAGAGGTTCAAAGCATGGGCGGTACGCCAAGGCAAGTAGACCGAAATCCATCTGCATCTACTACTAATCATCCACCTTGAGATATCTATCCAGAACATCTCGCTGGTATTAAGTTGCGAGTCCCACCCATAGTGTAAACTCAAAGCAACAGACAACTGCATTAAAAGAACTTTGCGTAAAGTAAACAATCCTTGCACCCGTGGGCACAAGCACCGTTGTTTTCCCCCTTGTGGCAACAGCACATCCCCTAGACTCATGTTTCTGTCACTCAAGCTAGTCATCGAGGGGCATGAACCCACAATCAAGCATAACGTTCCCTCTTGGAGTCACTATCTACTACTTGGCCAAAGCAATAAATAGCAATGGAGAACATGCAAGAATTACTTATGAACATAAATATAAAAGAGGTGAATCAAATATATTACTCAAACACAATCTGAACATAATCTCACAATCCATCGGATCCCAGCAAACTCAACATAGAAACAACATAAGGATTACATATGTGCCTCGATCATGTAGGGCAGCTCACGAGGTCTAATTAGTGAAGCACAAGAAGGGGATGAGAACATCACATAGCTACTGGTCATGGACCCATGGTCCAAGGGAGACTACTCACAACTCATCCGGGAAGCGTCCATGGTGGTGGAGAGGCTCCCGGTGGTGATCCGCCCCTCCGGCAGGGTGCCGGGAAGAGTTCTCCTGGTGTTCCCGATCTTGGAAGCGCGGCGGCGGCGGAACAGAGATGAGATCGCGAAAAAGGGTTCCCGTCTCGAGGGTTTCGGGACGCGTGTTAAATATATGCCAAAGGGGGGCATCAGCGGAGGCCTGGGGGGCCCAGGTGCCCCCCCCGGCGCGGCCAGGAGGGGGGCCGCACCACCAGGGCGCCTGGAGCCCTGGTGGCCCCCCTCCGGCCCTACTTCGGCTGTCAGGAAGCTTCTGGAACACTGATTTTTTATATAATTTTTTCGGGATTTTTCGGGCAGTTCTCGTAATGGGAAAACCTGAAATACAAAAACAGCAGAAAACAGAAACTGGCACTGGGGTGCACTGAGTTAATAGGTTAGTCCAAATATGATCAAAAGTATATGGAAGTGTATAAATATCATAGCAATATCACCCAAAAGAGGAATGGAGCAAGCAGAAATTATAGATACGTTTTGGACGTATCAACATCTCCAAGCTTAATTCCTGCTCGTCCTCGAGTAGGTAAATGATAACAAGAATAATTTCTGTGGTGACATGCTATTAACCATATAGGACTTTTTCATAGTCATATGACAAAAGCTTACTGAGACAATGAATCTGTAGTAATTAAGTTGCCTCATGAGAAAATCACAAAGAACTGAAAGTTTTACAATATGATACTGAAACATCAAATAGATTTGTAATGAGCATGGTGTGCAAATATGATAAAGTGATATCTCGCTTGCCCCCTTTAGTGAAGCAAAACATAAATGCAGGGGCACCTCCAAGGTTTAAGTGATGACTAGATAAAATGATTTCAAAATAAACGATATCATAATCATGCAAAAGACAATGCTACTTTGGGACAATGCACATTACACTCAGAATGACAATCATGCTCTCAGTAGTTGGTGCTTTTAAAAGAAGGTGGAGACTCTCGAACCGTGGCTTTTGTTGGCAAGGTTGAAAACCCGTGGTCGGAAACAAAGACAAAACATGTACCAGAGCTCTTGGTTTTAAAAATAGAAGTAATGATTATTTTTTTGAATATGCATGTTTCGTCAACGAATGCTAGCAGATAACTCAATTACTTTTTGAGATGGACAAGTTTCGAGGAACGGCTCCCGAATGAGGACGATCACATCCTCTTAATCTCCTTTGTTTATCACTGCCAAAGTTTTCTGATTTCTCATGAACAAAGCGTGAAGGAGGGTTTGTTTGTTATATTAATTTTGAGCCGGGCGCACTCTTTGCCAGTTCCTTCTCGTGTTATGGGTTTGCACATTAGACATGCAATCCCGGGGTGAAGCTTGTCCAACTTAAAAAGATCATGAATTAACTACTACTTCCTCATGAGCTAAAATAGAGGCACAAAACAGAAATGCATTTTTTTGAATAATTTCGAGATGGCACATGAAAGTCTTCGTTAGGAATGGCAGGTAAATACCATGTATAGGAAGGTATGGTGGACTCATATGGCATAACTGGTTTAAAAGATTTTGGATGCACAAGCAGTCAGTCCGCTTAGTACAGGTGGAGGTTAGCAAAAGACTGGGAGCGACCAACTAAAAGAGCAATGACGGTCATAATCATGCAGAGCGACAAAGCAACATTGAATCAGGCATGGAAGTTATATCGCTACTCAGAAATAAAAGATCATCAAGGCTTGACAGACTTTCTTTATAGTCTTAAATATGCGTGAGCATACGCCAAGTCAATCAAAATAAATTCTTGAAGGAAGATATTACTAAACCATACCACATCATAGGCAAACAAATCATGTTGGTACTCCAATAACACATTGGGAACCCCCCAGCTATTCGAGACTAACCATAAGAAAACATGAACTACTAAGCACCATTATGCACGTAGCATTTTTATCATAGACATATCGACCAATGCAACAGAAGCAAACTCTCTTATTAAGATAAGCATGATAACTAAAGAGAGATCAAGCAACCAACTAAACAAAAGCTCTTTAAAAAGATAAGCATGAAAACTAAGAGCTAAGCATGATAGTAGCTATTGAAAGACAAAGAACACACACAGCAAAGATAGACATGAAAATTCTATTTTATGTTCTAGGTAGAAGTGGAGCATGTTTCTCTCCCACACAAAGAAAGCTGAGTTCCGACTCGTTATGAAAAGCTAAAGGAAACTAAAAAGGAAACTAAAAGCAAGACGCTCCAAGCATAGCACATAACACATGAAGTGATAAAAATATAGTGGAATGAAAGACGAACTGATAATGTTGATGGAGAAGGGGATGCACGGGGGCATCCCCAAGCTTAGACGCTTGAGTCTCCTTGAATATTTCTTGGGGGTGCATGGGGGCATCCCCAAGCTTGAGCGTTTGACACTCCTGAATCTTTTTATCATTTTCCCTCGCACACTTGAAAACTCCCTTCATACATAACTCATCATAATCTGATTAGCGAGGTTAGTACCCATAATAAAATAATTGTTCCTTGCTGGAAATAAGGATATACTTGAAGTTCTACTGTTTCTCAAGATTGCCAAAAGGTTTTTGCAAAGAAAAAGCAAGCTCAAGGTTTGCAAAATGAAGGAAAGGCAAAACAGGACAGAATCTGTGAAAAACAGAACAGCAGGTAGTAAATGATTTTTTCGAGGCACTTCTGCAACTCTAATAAAAAAACTCAGAACAGACGCGCGAAAGACAATTGTATAGAGCACGCTGTCAAACAAATTCAGACCAAAAAGATGACCTGGTGATTTTATACGAATTTTTCTATCCAAGGACAGAATCTGTTTCCTGGACAGCACGTCACAACTTTTGAACTTTCTTGCAATCAGAGGCTACACTTGGCACAAAATTGAAAAGTAAAGATACAATGATGATGCTACTGTAGTAACAACATCAAGACACAACAAAAGTAAAATTTTATTCATGTGTGCTGCCTCCCAAAAGTGCTTTCTTTTATGCCTTTAAGCTAGGCATAATGCAAAGAGATCAAGTTTTATCAAGAGTAAAAGAATAGCTAGCCCGTATAACGGACTCAAAAGGTAACTTAATCTTTTTTCGAGGGAAGTGTTCCATCCCTTTCTTGAGAGGAAATTGGAATTTTATATTCCCCTCTTTCATGTCAATGATAGCACCAACGGTGCGTAGAAAAGCACGTCCCAAAATAATTGGACAAGAAGGTTCACACTCAATGTCCATAATAGTAAAATCAACGGGAACATAATTGTCATTGACAATGATAAGAACATCGTCGATCCTCCCCAAAGATTTCTTTATGGAAGAATCAACGAGACGAACACCAAAAGAACAAGAATCAAAAGGTTTCAATTTAAGCATATCATATATTCTTTTGGGCATAACATAGGTACTAGCTCCAACATCACATAAAGCATAGCAAGATAAGTTATTCAACTTAATTTTAATCATAGGATCCCAACCATCTTCTAGCTTTCTAGGTATGGAGGCTTCTACTCTAAGTTTCTCCACCCTAGCTTTGATGAGAGCATTAGTGATATGCTCCGTGAAGGCAAGGTTAAGCGTGCTAGTGCGGGGATCTCTAGACATCTTGTGAAGGAAATCAATAACTTCGGTAAGAGTGCAATTATCAAAATCAAGGTCACTACTATCAAGTAAGGTGGTAGTGGTGTCCTTTAGGTTCACTTGTTTGGTAGTTTCTATGGTCATAGCATCACCATTAATAGGTCCATTCGGACTAGGAGCGCACTTGGTGCTAAGAGTTTGGATATCCTCAACAACTTGGATAGTAGCAACAGTGTGGTGGGTAGGAAGGTTCTTAATTCTATCTTCTTCCTCCCTTTCTCTAGCCCATCTCTCTTTAAGTTTAGCCAACATCCTAATGTTTTCATTAATTTGCACTTGAATAGCATTCATAGGAGTGACCTTCCTCTCCTCAAGAGGAGAAGTTCTAATTATAATCAATTCTACCTCATGGGCTACATTTTCTACCTTCAAAGAGAGATCATCTAGTTTGTTTAGTTTTACTTCTACACTCTTATTAAAGGCTTTTGGGGTAGTGGTGAAATCTTTAAGCATAATCTCTAGTTCAGAAGTGGAGTTCTTGGTGCTAGGATAAGCATTGTTGTTCCCATAATAATTAGAGGGGAACGGTCTAGGATTGCTACGAAAGTTACTCCTATAAGCATTGTTGTTAAAATTGTTTCTAGAGATAAAGTTCACATCTACTTGTTCTTGAGCAATCAAAGAATTTAAAGGAACATCACGAGGATCAACAGAAGATTGCTTCGAAAGTAGAGACATGATCAAGTCAAAATTTTCATTTAGGGAGGAAATCTCCTCGACAAAGTTTACCTTCCTACCTGTTGGAGCGCGTTCGGTGTGCCATTGGGAATAATTGGTCATCATATCATCGAGAAGTTTAGTGGCAGCACCAAGTGTAGTTGACATAAAGGTTCCTCCCGCGGCCGAATCTAACAAGTTCCGCGAGGTAAAGTTCAAGCCTGCATAAAAAGTTTGGATAACCATCCAAGTAGTCAAACCATGAGTAGGGCAGTTCTTGACAAGAGATTTCATGCGTTCCCAAGCTTGGGCAACGTGTTCATTATCCAATTGTTTAAAATTCATTATGGTACTTCTTAGTTGGATAATTTTAGCAGGTGGATAGTACTTTCCAATAAAAGCATCTTTGCACTTGTCCCATGAATCTATACTATTTCTAGGCAAAGATTGAAACCAAATTTTAGCTCCTCCTCTCAAGGAGAAAGGAAAAAGCTTAAGCTTAACAATATTACCATCTATTTGTTGGTACTTTTGCATATCACAAAGTTCAACAAAATTGTTCAAGTGTAAAGCAGCATCTTCTCCAGCACCGGAGAATTGATCTTTCATAACTAAGTTCAGTGAAGCAGGTTTAATTTCATAAGAAGGTGCTGAAGTGGCAGGTGTAGTGATAGGCGTGCAGATAAAGTCATCGTTGTTGTGACTAGTGAAGTCACACAACTTGGTGTTCTCGGTGGAACCCATAGTAGCAAGCAAGCAAGATAACTATTTTTGTGATTTTCGATAAAAGATACTAAAGCAAAAACTGAAAGGTAAACTAACAAGACTAAAAAGCAAAGGTAAAAGATAGCGTGCAACTCCCCTATCTTGAAGAGTGGAGTCCCCGGCGACGGCGCCAGAAAACTTTGCTTGATGGCTTCTCGCCCCTCGTTGGTTACCCCAAGTGGAAGGTTTGAGATGCAGTGTAGCGGAAGTTTTCCCTTGGCAAAGATACCAAGGATCGATTTCCCCGAGACTCCCAGTTTCAACAAGAAGGTGTCAACTGCTAACGGCGCCAGATATTAGCAATCAACGTGGATCTGCACACAGATACAAATAACTTTGCTCCCAACGAGTACAGAGAGGTTGTCAATCCTTCCGGCCTTGTAGTTTACAAAGGATCAAACGCAAGTGATAATAGTGATAGATATTGCTGCAATAGTAAGTAAAATAGAAAGTAAATAGCGGATGTGATCAGGGATGGTAATATGGACCGGGGTCTCATGATGTTCACTAGTGATGTCTCTCTCCCAAAAGACGATAAAACAGCTATGTGAGGTAAACGAATTACAGCTGGGCAATTGACAGAATTATGTGCGCAAACCAATGCTAATTATATTGCAAGAAAGGTAGAGTTTCAAAGCATGGGCGGTACGCCAAGGCAAGTAGACCGAAATCCATCAATATCTACTTCTAATCATCCATCTTGAGATATCTATCCAGAACATCTCGCTGGTATTAAGTTGCGAGTCCCACCCATAGTGTAAACTCAAAGCAATAGACAACTGCATTAAAAGAACTTTGCGTAAAGTAAACAATCCTTGCACCCGCGGGCACAAGCACCGTTGTTTTCCCCCTTGTGGCAATAGCACATCCCCTAGACTCATGTTTCTGTCACTCAAGCTAGTCATCGAGGGGCATGAACCCACAATCAAGCATAACGTTCCCTCTTGGAGTCACTACCTATTACTTGGCCAAAGCAATAAATAACAACGGCGAATATGCAAGAATTACTTACGAACATAAATATAAAAGAGGTAGATCAAATATATTACTCAAACACAATCTGAACATAATCTCACAATCCATCGGATCCCAGCAAACTTAACATAGCAACAGCATAAGGATTACATATGTGCCTCGATCATGTAGGGCAGCTCACGAGGTCTAATTAGTGAAGCACAAGAAGGGGAGGAGAACATCACATAGCTACTGGTCATGGACCCATGGTCCAAGGGAGACTACTCACAACTCATCCGGGAGGTGTCCATGGTGGTGGAGAGGCTCCCGGTGGTGATCCTCCACTCCGGCAGGGTGCCAGGAAGAGTTCTCCTGGTGCTCCCAATCTTGGAAGCGCGGCGGCGGCGGAACAGAGATGAGATCGCAAAAAAGGGTTCCCGTCTCGAGGGTTTCGAGAGACGTCTTAAATATATGCCAAAGGGGGGCATCAGCGGAGGCTAGGGGGGCCCAGGCGCCCCCCCCGGCGCGGCCAGGGGGGGGGGCGCGCCACCAGGGCGCCTGGAGCCCTGGTGGCCCCCCCGGCTGTACTTCGGCTACCGGGAAGCTTCTGGAACGCTGATTTTTTATATAATTTTTCCGGGATTTTTCGGGCAGTTCTCGTAACGTGAAAACCTGAAATACAAAAACAGCAGAAAACAGAAACTGGCACTGGGGTGCATTGAGTTAATAGGTTAGTCCAAATATGATCAAAAGTGTATGGAAGTGTATAAATATCATAGCAATATCACCCAAAAGAGGCATGGAGCAAGTAGAAATTATAGATACGTTTTGGACGTATCAACATCCCCAAGCTTAATTCCTGCTCGTCCTCGAGTAGGTAAATGATAACAAGAATAATTTCTGTGGTGACATGCTATTAACCATATAGGACTTTTTCATAGTCATATGACAAAAGCTTACTGAGACAATGAATCTGTAGTAATTAAGTTGCCTCATGAGAAAATCACAAAGAACTGAAAGTTTTACAATATGATACTGAAACATCAAATAGATTTGTAATGAGCATGGTGTGCAAATATGATAAAGTTATATCTCGCTTGCCCCCTTTAGTGAAGCAAAACATAAATGCAGGGGAACCTCCAAGGTTTAAGTGATGACTAGATACAATGATTTCAAAATAAATGATACCATAATCATGCAAAAGACAATGCTACTTTGGGACAATGCACATTACACTCAGAATGACAATCATGCTCTCAGTAGTTGGTGCTTTTAAAAGAAGGTGGAGACTCTCGAACCGGGGCTTTTGTTGGCAAGGTTGAAAACCCGTGGTCGGAAGCAAAGACAAATCATGTACAAGAGCTCTTGGTTTTAAAAACAGAGGTAATGATTATTTTTTTTGGATATGCATGTTTCGTCAACGAATGCTAGCAGATAACTCAATTACTTTTTGAGATGGACAAGTTTCGAGGAACGGCTCCCGAATGAGGACGATCACATACTCTTAATCTCCTTTGTTTATCACTGCCAAAGTTTTCTGATTTCTCATGAACAAAGCGTGAAGGAGGGTTTGTTTGTTATATTAATTTTGAGCCGGGCGCACTCATTGCCAGTTCCTTCTCGTATTATGGGTTTGCACATTATATATGCAATCCCGGGGTGAAGCTTGTCCAACTTAAAAAGATCATGAATTAACCACTACTTCCTCATGAGCTAAATCAGAGGCACAAAATAGTAATGCATTTTTTTTCTTTGAATAATTTCGAGATGGCACATGAAAGTCTTCGTTAGGAATGGCAGGTAAATACCATGTATAGTAAGGTATGGTGGACTCATATGGCATAACTGATTTAAAAGATTTTGTATGCACAAGCAGTCAGTCCGCTTAGTACAGGCGAAGGTTAGCAAAAGACTGGGAGCGACCAACTAAGTGAGCAATGACGGTCATAATCATGCAGAGCGACAAAGCAACATTGAATCAGGCATGGAAGTTATATCGCTACTCAGAAATAAAAGATCATCAAGGCTTGACAGACTTTCTTTACAGTCTTAAATATGCGTGAGCATACGCCAAGTCAATCAAAATAAATTCTCGAAGGAAGATATTACTAAACCATACCACATCATAGGCAAACAAATCATGTTGGTACTCCAATAACACATTGGGAACCCCCCAGCTATTTGAGACTAACCATAAGAAAACATGAACTACTAAGCACCATTATGCACGTAGCATTTTTATCATAGACACATCGACCAATGCAATAGAAGCAAACTCTCTTAATAAAATAAGCATGATAACTAAAGAGAGTTCAAGCAACCAACTAAACAAAAGCTCTTTAAAAAGATAAGCATGAAAACTAAGAGCTAAGCATGATAGTAGCTATTGAAAAACAAAGATCACACACAGCAAAGATAGACATGAAAATTCTATGTTATGTTCTAGGTAGAAGTGGAGCGTGTTTCTCTCCCACACAAAGAAATGCTGAGTTCCAACTCGTTATGAAAAGCTAAAGAAAACTAAAAAGAAGACGCTCCAAGCATAGCACATAACACATGAAGTGATAAAAATATAGTGGAACGAAAGACGAACTGATAATGTTGATGGAGAAGGGGATGCACGGGGGCATCCCCAAGCTTAGACGCTTGAGTGTCCTTGAATATTTCTTGGGGGTGCATGGGGGCATCCCCAAGCTTGAGCGTTTGACACTCCTGAATCTTTTTATCATCTTCCCTCGCACACTTGAAAACTCCCTTCATACATAATTCATCATAAACTGATTAGCGAGGTTAGTACCCATAATAAAATAATTGTTCCTTGCTGGAAATAAGGATATTCTTGAAGGTCTACTGTTTCTCAAGATTGCCAAAAGGTTTTTGCAAAGAAAAAGCAAGCTCAAGGTTTGCAAAATGAAGGAAAGGCAAAACAGGACAGAATCTGTGAAAAACAGAACAGCAGGTAGTAAATGATTTTTTCGGGGCACTTCTGCAACTCTAATAAAAAAACTCAGAACAGACGTGCGAAAGACAATTGTATAGAGCACGCTGTCGAAAACATTCAGACCAAAAAGATTATCTGGTGATTTTATACAAATTTTCTATCCAAGGACAGAATCTGTTTCCTGGACAGCACGTCACAACTTTTGAACTTTCTTGCAATCAGAGGCTACACTTGGCACAAAGTTGAAAAGTAAAGATACAATTATGATGCTACTGTAGTAACAACATTAAGACACAACAAAAGCAAAATAAAATTTTATTCATGTGGGCTGCCTCCCAAAAGCGCTTTCTTTTATGCCTTTAAGCTAGGCATAATGCATAGAGATCAAGTTTTATCAAGAGTAAAAGAATAGCTAGCCCGTATAACGGACTCAAAAGGTAACTTAATCTTCTTTCGAGGGAAGTGTTCCATCCCTTTCTTGAGAGGAAATTGGAATTTTATATTCCCCTCTTTCATGTCAATGATGGCACCAACGGTGCGTAGAAAAGGACGTCCCAAAATAATTGGACAAGAAGGTTCACATTCAATGTCCATAATAGTAAAATCAACGGGAACGTAATTGTCATTAACAATGATAAGCACATCGTCGATCCTCCCCAAAGGTTTCTTTATGGAAGAATCAACAAGACGAACACCAAAAGAACAAGAATCAAAAGGTTTCAATTTAAGCATATCATATATTCTTTTGGGCATAACAGAGGTACTAGCTCCAACATCACATAAAGCATAGCAAGAGAAGTTATTCAACTTAATTTTAATCATAGGATCCCAACCATCTTATAGCTTTCTAGGTATGGAGGCTTCTACTCTAAGTTTCTCCTCCTTAGCTTTGATGAGAGCATTAGTGATATGCTCTGTGAAGGCAAGGTTAAGCGTGCTAGTGCGGGGATCTCTAGACATCTTGTGAAGGAAATCAATAACTTTGGTAAGAGTGCAATTATCAAAATCAAGGTCACTACTATCAAGTAAGGTGGTAGTGGTGTCCTTTAGGTTCACTTGTTTGGTAGTTTCTATGGTCATAGCATCACCATTAATAGGTCCAATGGGACCAGGAGTGCATTGGGTGCTAAGAGTTTGGATATCCTCAACAACTTGGATAGTAGCAACAGTGTGGTGGGTAGGAAGGTTCTTAATTCTATATTCTTCCTCCCTTTCTCTAGCCCATCTCTCTTTAAGTTTAGCCAACATCTTAATGTTTTCATTAATTTGCACTTGAATAGCATTCATAGGAGTGGCCTTCCTCTCCTCAAGAGGAGAAGTTCTAATTTTAAGCAATTCTACCTCATGGGCTAAATTGTCTACCTTCGAAGAGAGATCATCTAGTTTGTTTAGTTTTTCTTCTACACTCTTATTAAAGGCTTTTTTGGGTAGTGATGAAATCTTTAAGCATAATCTCTAGTTCAGAAGTGGAGTTCTTGGTGCTAGGATAAGCATTGTTGTTCCCATAAGAGTTAGAGGGGAACGGTCTAGGATTGCTACCAAAATTACTCCTATAAGCATTGTTGTTAAAATTGTTTCTAGAGATAAAGTTCACATCTACTTGTTCTTGAGCAATCAAAGAATTTAAAGGAACATCACGAGGATCAACAGAAGATTGCTTCGAAAGTAGAGACATGATCAAGTCAACTTTTTCATTCAGGGAGGAAATCTCCTCGACAGAGTTTACCTTCCTACCTGTTGGAGCGCGTTCGGTGTGCCATTGGGAATAATTGGTCATCATCTCATCGAGAAGCTTCGTGGCAGCACCAAGTGTAGTTGACATAAAGGTTCCTCCCGCGGCCGAATCTAACAAGTTCCGCGAGGTAAAGTTCAAACCTGCATAAAAAGTTTGGATAACCATCCAAGTAGTCAAACCATGAGTAGGGCAGTTCTTGACAAGAGATTTCATGCATTCCCAAGCTTGGGCAACGTGTTCATTATCCAATTGTTTAAAATTCATTATGTTACTTCTTAGTTGGATAATTTTAGCAGGTGGATAGTATTTTCCAATAAAAGCATCTTTGCACTTGTCCCATGAATCTATGCTATTTCTAGGCAAAGATTGAAACCAAATTTTAGCTCCTCCTCTCAAGGAGAAAGGAAAAAGCTTAAGCTTAACAATATTACCATCTATTTCTTGGTACTTTTGCTTATCACAAAGTTCAACAAAATTGTTTAAGTGTAAAGCAGCATCATCTCCAGCACCGGAGAATTGATCTTTCATAACTAAGTTCAGTAAAGCAGGTTTAATTTCATAAGAAGGTGCTGAAGTGGCAGGTGTAGTGATAGGCGTGAATAAATTCATCGTTGTTGTGACTAGTGAAGTCACACAACTTGGTGTTCTCGGTGGAATCCATAGTAGCAAGCAAGCAAGATAACTATTTTTGTGATTTTCGATAAAAGATACTAAAGCAAAAACTGAAAGGTAAACTAACAAGACTAAAAAGCAAAGGTAAAAGATAGCGTGCAACTCCCCTATCTTGAAGAGTGCAGTCCCCGGCAACGGCTCCAGAAAACTTTGCCTGATGGCTTCTCGCCCCTCGTTGGTTACCCCAAGTGGAATGTTTGAGATGCAGTGTAGCGGAAGTTTTCCCTTGGCAAAGATACCAAGGATCGATTTCCCCTGAGACTCCCAGTTTCAACAAGAAGGTGTCAACTGCTAACGGCGCCAGATATTAGCAATCATCGTGGACCTGCACACAGATACAAATAACTTTGCTCCCAACGAGTACAGAGAGGTTGTCAATCCCTCCGGCCTTGTCATTTACAAAGGATCAAACGCAAGTGATAATAGTGATAGGTATTGCTGCAAATAGTAAGTAAAACCAGAAAGTAAATAGCAGATGTGATCAGTGATGGTAATATGGACCGGGGTCCCATGATGTTCACTAGTGATGTCCCTCTCCCAAAAGACGATAAAACAGCTATGTGAGGTAAACGCATTATAGCTGGGAAATTGACAGAATTATGTGCGCAAACCAATGCTAACTATGTTGCAAGAAAGGTAGAGGTTCAAAGCATGGGCGGTACGCCAAGGCAAGTAGACCGAAATCCATCTGCATCTACTACTAATCATCCACCTTGAGATATCTATCCAGAACATCTCGCTGGTATTAAGTTGCGAGTCCCACCCATAGTGTAAACTCAAAGCAACAGACAACTGCATTAAAAGAACTTTGCGTAAAGTAAACAATCCTTGCACCCGCGGGCACAAGCACCGTTGTTTTCCCCCTTGTGGCAACATCACATCCCCTAGACTCATGTTTCTGTCACTCAAGCTAGTCATCGAGGGGCATGAACCCACAATCAAGCATAACGTTCCCTTTTGGAGTCACTACCTACTGATGGCTTCTCGCCCCTCGTTGGTTACCCCAAGTGGAAGGTTTGAGATGCAGTGTAGCGGAAGTTTTCCCTTGGCAAAGATACCAAGGATCGATTTCCCTGAGACTCCCAGTTTCAACAAGAAGGTGTCAACTGCTAACGGCGCCAGATATTAGCAAGCAACGTGGACCTGCACACAGATACAAATAACTTTGCTCCCAACGAGTACAGAGAGGTTGTCAATCCCTCCGGCCTTGTAGTTTACAAAGGATCAAACGCAAGTGATAATAGTGATAGATATTGCTGCAATAGTAAGTAAAACAGAAAGTATATAGCGGATGTGATCAGTGATGGTAATATGGACCGGGGTCTCATGATGTTCACTAGTGATGTCTCTCTCCCAAAAGACGATAAAACAGCTATGTGAGGTAAACGAATTACAGCTGGGCAATTGACAGAATTATGTGCGCAAACCAATGCTAATTATATTGCAAGAAAGGTAGAGGTTCAAAGCATGGGCGGTACGCCAAGGCAAGTAGACCGAAATCCATCAATATCTACTTCTAATCATCCACCTTGAGATATCTATCCAGAACATCTCGCTGGTATTAAGTTGCGAGTCCCACCTATAGTGTAAACTCAAAGCAACAGACAACTGCATTAAAAGAACTTTGCGTAAAGTAAACAATCCTTGCACCCGCGGGCACAAGCACCGTTGTTTTCCCCCTTGTGGCAACATCACATCCCCTAGACTCATGTTTCTGTCACTCAAGCTAGTCATCGAGGGGCATGAACCCACAATCAAGCATAACGTTCCCTCTTGGAGTCACTACCTACTACTTGGCCAAAGCAATAAATAACAACGGGGAACATGCAAGAATTACCACTAATAGGAAAAGGCCTATTAATGGCGCACCTAATTTGGCCATTAATGGCGCATTAGTGGTGCGCCATTACTAGCACGCCATTAGTATTTGATACTAATGGCGCACCTCTGGTGCGCCATTAGTATCTGGTATACTAATGGCGCACCGCAGATGTGCCATTAGTGTGCACAGAAGTGCGCCATTAGTATGCCTCCCAGGGGCCATGTGTACCCAGGTGCTTTGGCATACTAATGGCGCACTCAGGCAGGATGCGCCATTAGTAATGTCCGCATAGTAATGGCGCACTGGCTGATAATGCGCCATTAGTATGCTTTGGCATGCTAATGGCGCACTGTGCTCTGATGCGCCATTAGTATGCATATTAGGTTTTTTTAATATTGTTTTTCTGTTTTTTGCACAGATTACAAAATGTATAATTGCGCAGAATATAGACAGCACACATCAACAACACATTCATCGAATACAATAGAAGATTAGTCTCTGAATACAATTCATCATATTAGTCTCCGAATACAATTCATCATATTAGTCTCCGAATTGAAAAGACCGAACAAAGATAGAACAATATATTACAAGTCTCGAGACCGCGAGTAGCGAGTTTGTCTTCACATTACAAGTCGATATCGATCATCTAAACTACCATCACATAGAAGAGAGCTGCGGTCATCACGATGAGCATCATCACGATGAAACTCGTCTTCATCCGGTTCCTCCAACGCTCCATCCCCTCTCCCGCTAGATAGCGGGCGTATCTAGATTCGGCCTCGGCCCTAGTGGTGTACCCTTTGTAACTGTTACCGCTGAATTGGTGAACCTGTCTCCGACACTCCTCCCAGTCGTCATAGACTCCGGGAACCTTACCCTTGTACACGACATACGACAGCATCGCTATATATATATGCACTAGCCAAACGAAACGTTAGTACCAATTCACAGACAATTCATAAGCAATATAAAAGTATGCAGCAGAACGATCGAAAGAGAAAAGCAAGACATTAATAGCATCAATTACATATAAGTTGAACGACTCTCGAAACCAAAGAGACATACTACAAGTTCATTAAAGTTTAATTACAACATGAGCCAATCGATGTTTCAGAACTAGACACAACATCACTGCTTTCGACTCGACTCAATGCACCGGAGCGTGAATGAAGCCGCCGTCTATCGTGGGAGTCATGAAATCACGGGCGTTGTCAGCCTGCATTTGTAGCATTGTGTCGATGTCACTGTTCGACGGTTGATTTCTGAGGTAGAACTGCCCCGAGGTACGAAGGACATCTTGATGGATGATTTCCGCAAACTCCGACTGGATGCGAAAGAAATCTTGTCTGATGTCCGCGTCCTGGATTGCCGACACGCGCGCGGCCCAATCTTTGAGCTTACTCGGTAGCAGAAGTTGATGATGGTCCCGTATGATCGCCCGCATGTGATGGATGGCGTAGTAGGCACCCTTCTGACCGCCAGGCGGCTGCTTGACGCAGCAGAACGTCGTGTTGTGGGAGAACACGTGCTTGCCGTACTTACGAGTTGTCCTGGTGAAGGTGCCTCCAGATTTGGCGTAGCCGGCGAGAACATCATCAAGAACCTTCTTGACATTTGTGTAGTCTACAGCCGACTGACGGTCCAGGTCGAAATACGTGGCAATGGAATATTTGGAGCTTAGTAGGATGAGCATGCACTGTGTGTCACTGCAGAAAACACGGAATGTTAAAAGAAGAACGATCGAAATCTAAGAATTCATATGTAACAGGGCGGTTGAGGCGGAGGACTTACTTGGGAAAGTAAGGCACGAGGAAGTTATCCTTATCTCGGTTTGCCAGAATGACGCCTTCGAGGTAAGAACTCGCGACTTGCCGGTCCCCAGCGCTGCCCAAGATCTTGGCACGCATGTAGAAGGGGTCGACTATCACGATGTCCGGGGTCTTGTCGCGAATGATCCGCATCTCCATACTCAGTGAAAATAGCCGAACGAAGGTGTAGTGCAGCGGATGAAGGTTCAACATAGCGTGGATGTCATCAAACCGCAGGACGATCGTACCCCCGATGGAGTTATCCACAAAGCTCTTGCCCTCCGGCACCTTGGCCGCGAAAACCGGGTATGCCACATCCTTCTCTCTGAGACGCCGCTTCTCCAAAGAAAGAACACTGTCATGCAGACTCCGCATAGCACCGGTTGCAGCATCGAGCATATTTGTCGGTAGCATCGGCCTACCCGCCACATGCACCCTCCTCATTACATCCTCAGGTGAAGGTGGCCCGTCCTGAGCACGGATCGTACTCGGTGCCGGCTGGCTCGCACCCTTGTTAGTTTTTGTTTTGCGTGCCTTCTTCTTGATCTCCTGAATTGGGACCGAGTTCTGCTCAGAGACCGCCTTCTTTAGTGTGTTGGGGCTGATCATATATCGCACCTCGCCTATCTGAGGCTCGGTGAAGTCGGCAGCTGGAGGCGTCTCCTGAGAGCTGAACGGCAGACGACGCCTGTTGCAACTTGGCTTCTCCGTGGTACCGGCTTGATCGCGCACGTCTTTTGTTGGGTTGGGTTCTTGAGAAGGAGGCCCCATGAAGTCGTCACCGTACCCATGATCGGCAAAGTACTGATCGACGTTGGCAAATGTATCGTCGTCGTCGTCGTTCTGATCTTGTGCCATATGCATGTTTGGATCCAGTGGCATAGGGATGTCCGGCACCGTTGCGGCGGACTTGCCATGGGGACGACTTGGCGCCGGCACGACTGTCGGTGTTGTCTTTGGTGTGGTTTCCCCCGCCCCCAAACGAATCTGGCTCTTCGGCCAAAGCAGTGGCCAGCTCAGGCAGGCGCTGAGGGTCATGACGTCATCATCGTTGGCCCCGACGGGTCGAATCGGAGGTAACACCTCGTCGCAGCCTGGCAGCACCCGAACCAGTTGAACCCTAAACAAGTTGGGTGGCATCTGGGTACCGTGGAACAAGGGCTGGCCCGGTTGAACGATTTTGCCCTTGGCGACATCGACCAACTCGTTCTTCACGAAGTGCAGGAGAGTGCACAAAACGTCGGCGGCGCCCTGCGAAAACATGTAGGGCGTCAGGGATGCCCAGTCAAAGGCAAGGAGATGAAGTCCTCGGCCGAGAGAGGCTTAATTAGTTACCGTGATGATGGCGTCGAGCTCGGCCAATGTCGAGGCACCGCCAACGGCGGGCGTGCAGTTGACGGAGGGGTCGCTTGCTGCAGAGGTGCCGGCCGGCGTACACACGGGTGCATTAAGCTCCCGTGCCGGCGTCGAAGACACCAATGCCGCCTCCGCCGGAGACACCAATGGCCCCGCCATCGCGTTCTGCGAGTTGCTGGCCGTGAAGCTGGGAATCGGGGGCGGCCCCTGTTGGCCGCCAGCAATCCACGCCTGCAACCCCTCGATCAAGCTAGGCACAATGGCGGTGATCGTCGCTCCGAGCTGTTGTTGCACTTGCTCTTGGGCAATCTCCGGAATCCGCGCCACCTGTGCCTTGAGTTCTTGAACCTCGCGCGCCTGGCTTTCCGAGCTGGTCTTTTTCTCCTTTCGCCTACCAGCGTTATAGTATGACGACCATTTTGTCGACAAGCCTTTGCCGGCCACACGACCAGCTGACGTCGGCTTCTCGAGCTTATCCTTGTTCTTCATTACATTCAACGCCCAATTTAGAGTCGTGTCCCAAGGGCCGCTCTTAGTCGACCCCGCGCTACTGCTTTCAGTCGCCTGCGGAAGGAATGTGAATCATTTAGAAATTTGGCTTCATTAATTAGAATGCAACCATATGGAGCTAATTATGCGGGGGTGTATTCCTTACCAGAACAGCCTCAAGCGCCCTGGTCTTCGGATCCGTGGTAAGCTCCTTTGTTTTCGGGTCCTTCTTGTACCGGGCCCTGATAAAGTTCCTGGTCTGCTTGTCACCGTATTTATCGAAGAGGGGCGGTAGGCCTTGCTCGGCACGGTCCGCCTCCTCCTTGTCCCATTTAGGCTCCGCCACTCTGTAACCGCTGGGACCGAGTGTGTGTTCCCCTAAGTTGAGCTGCCGCATTTCTTTCCCCCACTGACTTGATTCGGAGTGTGCGGCGCTCGAGCAAGTGATCTTGAAGTCGTTGTAGTCATCTTCGGTGATCGAAGGATGTTTCTCCTTGATCTTCTCATAACTCTCACCTTTCTGGATCATTCTCTTCACATTGGTTTTCCAAGTAGACAGGGCATTGCTCATCTTCGTGAGGGCAGCATTGTTCACTTTATTCCCTTTGAGGCTTGTGTTATCAAATTGAGCGGGGAACTTGTATCGTTCATGCAGCTTCGTGAAGAGGAGGTTGCGTTAATTCCCGTTGTCAGGATGCCTCAGGTTCTCGCTATTGATCGAGACGGTGCTCCGGAGAATGCACCCGAGCTGAAGCGAGTACCCCTTGACTATTCGTTCGGGCGCCGTTGGATTCCCGTCGGAGTCCACTTCAGTAACTTCCTCCTTGAGGGTGCGGAGCACGGTCGGGTGCCGGTCCTTCCGTTGCCTCTTCGGTTGGCTGCCATCTCTGCGTGCGTCGCCATCATCAGTGGTGGCATTCTCGGCGGCACCATCAGTGGTGGCATCAGTGGGGTCATCCTCCGCGGTACCATCAGTGGTCTTAGGATCGGTGGGGAAGGCGGCGTCCTCATACAAGTGAGGTTGTTCCTCCATCTCCTGGGACAGCTCCCAGAATGCCTTCCCGCCCGAACCGCCGGCCTCATCGTTGTTGGCCATGTTTCTCTCTAAATAGGAACAAAGTTTGGTCAAAAAGTTGGTTATTGTCAAGGAACAAGATCATGGTCTCATCATTTAGGGTTTGTCGACACCGAGGCATCCTAAAAGCTAAGCTTTTATAATTGAGGGTTTTTCGACGCCGAGGCACCCTAAAAGCCTAAGCTTTCATCATTTCGGTTTTTATCGACACCGAGGCACCCTAAAAGCCAAGGTTTCATAATTTATGGTTTGTCGACACTGAGGCATCCTAAAAGCTAAGCTAGGAAGGAGAATTGTAAGTTGGGCCTAATCACTTGGCTCTATTGCCGCCTATGGTTTAATGCAGCTAGAATAAAGGGGCACTTGATCCTACCTAATTAACCACTAAGATACCCCGGCCCATGCATTAGTCACAAGTACCCTATATGTCCTATTTTTAGCAAAGTCATGCTAAAATTCACGGAAAATTTCAGCATGACCTTTGCTGAAAATAGGACATATGGAGTACCCGAATTTGCCGGAACGGAAGTTAATCAACATTCCAGCAAACTCAAGGGCCTCTCGGGGTACCTGCAAAACTATCACAATGGGATCACAAGTCTTTCTCAATGTGATCATCATCTTTACAAGTCTTTCTCAATGTGATCACAAGTAATTCAGAGGCATCACAAGTAATTCAGAGCATCACAAGGCATTAGTAGTTCAGTACATGAACAAGTTTTACCAAGCACATCAATATGTACTGTATTTCATTGTGGAGTGATATACAGTATGTTACAGCAAAGAAACTGCTTAATCCACATGCCTTAGCTTATCAACAGTCATTACTTGTCAAATACAGAAGAAGGAACAATTTATTTGCGACATAGTTACAAATGATGACAGAATATAGCAACACCCTGTACTAGCCTAAAAACATATAATTAGAGCAACTTCATATTGTCTAAAATCCCCCTTTTCTTTTCTTTTTCTTTTTCACCTGAGGGCATGTAAATCATGTACACCTTTTTATCTATTAAAAAAACTGTAGACGCTTCCTTCAGTAAAAAAAGGAACTATGGTAGTAGTGCCGGACCCATATTTTTAGGACTGATATTTAATCCATTGCTACAACTTGAGGTATATGTGTCAAGAACCCTCATGGCATGCTAACTGTCAAAAGGTCAGCCAACAAGGCAATGGCCTGAATGTCCTTATCATGGTATTAACATAAACCAGAAAAAAAATACCTCACTTATACGAGGGTTATATTTAACTTAACCTAGACAAGCTAGATGTGGCACCATCCTAGGCTCATTAGGCCATGGTCCAACCCAGATATAAGATTCACCAATAGCATTGCACTAAACTACTGAAACTACTAAACTACTGAAACTACTCCAAGTCCTACACTAAACTACTAAACTACTGAAACTACTCCAAGTCCTACACTAAACTACTAAACTACTGAAACTACTCCAAGTCCTACACTAAACTACTAAACTACTGAAACTACTCCAAGTCCTACACTAAACTAGTTCGGGGAACAGTTTTTCCTAAAAACATATAATCTATAACAAATGGTTAATCTACTAAACTACTGAAACTACTCCAAGTTCTACACTAAACTACTGAAACTACTCCAAGTCCTACACTAAACTAGTGAAACTACTGCAAGCAAACAAGTAAAGAAAAGAGAAGAGAGAAGAATAAAGAAGGTTTCAGTTAATTAATTTAAGGAGTGTACACTAAACTAAGCAAGTACTACTGCTTGCAAGTCCTACACTAAACTGAAAATGTTTCAGTTAATTATGCTACTCCAGTACTAACACAAATTATGCTACTCCAGTACTAACACAAGGAGTACAAGCATTTCACTCAAGGAAAATTGCACTCACAGAGCACTACTGACATTCCTCACTTGCCTGTTGCTACTACTGCAAGCACTAGTCACATTTTTTAGTTAAGCAGAGCACTAACAGAGTACAACAAGCATCACAGCCAACAAGCACTGCAGATAGGGGAATCCATGGGTAGGAGGAGGATGCCATGGGTAGGAGGAGGATACCTTGGCGTGGTGTTGGCGACGGTGAGGGGCCCATGGTCGGCGAGGATCTGGAGGAGGCGGCCCGCCGGAGATGGCCACGCACCTGGGGGAGGCCGGGGCGTCGGGGCGCGGGCGTCGAGGCCGGGGCGTCGGGGGCGCGGGCGGCGGCGGCGTAGCTCCGGGCGTCGAGGCCGGGGCGTCGGGGGCGAGGGCATCGGCGGTGAGGGAGAGAGAGGCGTCGGGGAGAGGGGGGCGAGGGCGTCGGCGGTGAGGGAGAGAGAGGCGTCGGGGAGAGAGGGGCGAGGGCATCGGCGGTGAGGGAGAGAGAGGCATCGGGGAGAGGGGGGAGAGATCTGGCGAGAGGGAGAGAGCGGAGGGTGCGGCCGGCCCCAAGTATGGGGGGATTACTAATGGCGCACCGCTGCTATGTGCGCCATAAGTATGTAGACTCTAATGGCGCACCGCCCCCAGGTGCGCCATTAGTATTGTGTTCTACTCACTAGCCCGACAGAAAGCTATATATTTCACCTAACCCACTACCTAACAGAACCCCCACACTAGCCCGACTGGTCAGCACTTTGCACACCCACCAGGAGGTCCCGGGTTCGATTCCCAGCCTCCCCAATTTTTTTTTTGCTTTTAAAAAATGTTGTTTGACACTTATTTGTGTTTAAATATGTTCAAACTTGTTTAAATCATAACAGTAATATTTTTTTATAAAAAAGTAATAATTTTTTAAAAAATATCATCAAATTTGTTATTTGAAAATATTTATGAATATGAAAAAATATCATCAAATTTATTATTTTGAATATATCATGGGTCAGCGGCGGCGGTTGAGTAGGGGAATTGAGGGTGCAGGGGGGTCGGCGGCGGCGGCCGGTGGACCGGGGGGTGCTCGGCGGCGGCGGTTGAGTAGGGGAATCGAGGGTGCGGGGGGCGGCGGCGGCGGCCGGTGGACCGGGGGGTGCTCGGCGGCGAGGGGGACCGGATCTGGCGAGGTGGGATAGCGATCGAGATGGAGGGGGGTCGAGATCGAGTGTCCATGAAATTTAAAAATATTCATGATAGTTCAAAAAGTGCCCATGAAAAACAATCGAGAAATGAAGGGTACGATTTAAATACAATCGATCTTAGCTAGCTATCTGTTCACAATCTTCTTGCCCTTCTTTTTCGCAAATGGAGTTCTTCTGTGGAACGGACGTCCTTTAGGTAGGGTGGTCCTGCTTCTTCTTGTGGTGTAAGCTGCTACTTCATCATCGTCGTCATGTTCGATCCTCGGGTCGCCGTACTTGTCGAAGTCTTGCTCATTGGCTACTCCATCCATTCTGATGATCTTCCTTTTGCCTCTCCTCACGACAACACGACTGGGCTTTGACGGATCGGTAATGAAGAAGCATTGGTCAACTTGGGAAGCCAGTACCCATGGCTCATTTTTGGCGGTGACGTTTGCGCCCGCGGTCTTGGATTTGGCTTCGGGTATAACCATGGTGGTGAAATACCGGTCTTCTTTTAGGACGCTCTTGGCCCATCTGACACGGAACATCGGGACCTTCTGTCCAGCGTAGCTCAGCTCCCAGATCTCCTCGATCCTTCCGTAGTATCTGTCCTTGTCATTACCGGTGTAGGATTCCATCGTTACCCCGGAGTTCTGATAACCATCGCTCTTCATGTCCTTGGCCTCGGTGTAGAATGTGTAGCCGTTGATATCGTACGCCTCATAGGTCATCAGGTTGTGCTCGGCGCCCTGTGACAAGGCGAATATGAGTTGTTCTTCCGCGGAAGAATCATCATGTAAAGGGTATGACAGAAGCTTCTGCTTGAACCAACGCGTGAAACATGAGTTGTGCTCTTTGATTATATATCCGTCCGTCCTCTGTTGGCCTCCGTCATTGTATGTCTTCTCAATAAAGGTTTTGTGCTGAACCACCCAAGGATCGACCACGTCTATGTGTTGTAGCGCGACTAGGTTTGCTCTTTCAAAGTCGGCGAGTCGACCCTCGAAGTCGACATGCATTTCACGGCGACCCTCATGGTGACCCGATCCAGCGAGCCTGCCGAGGTGCCTGTTGACGGGCAGACCAGTGGGGTTCTCGATGCCTAGATAATTCGTGCAATACGAGATGCACTCTTCGGTCAGAAAGCCCCTGGCTATGCTTACCTCTGGACGTGACATGTTGCGAACGTATCCTTTGATGACACCATTCATCCTTTCGAACGGCATCATGCTGTGCAGGAACGTCGGCCCGGGTTGGATGATATCGTCCACGATATGGACCAGCAGATGCACCATAACGTCGAAGAATGCGGGCGGGAAGTACATCTCAAGCTCGCATAGTATCACCACGATCTCTTCCTGTAGCCTTCTGAGTTGCCTCACGCCAACAGACTTCCGAGAGATGACGTCGAAAAAGTTGCATAGGCCAAATAGGGTTTCACGGACGTGCGCGTCCATGATACCACGGATTGCAACTGGAAGTATCTGCGTCATCAGCACGTGACAGTCGTGAGACTTCATCCCGCTGAACTTTAGCTTCGCCCGGTCTAGGTATCTGCTTATCTTCCCCGCGTAACCGTAAGGAAGTTGTACTCCTACGAGGCAGGTGAAAAACTGCTCGATCTCCTCCTGACTTAGAGTGAAGCACGCGGGAGGGTAGTCATTTCCGGTCTTCTTGGCCTTTTTGCCTTTGCGACGACTTTCCGTGTCCTGCTTCGCCTCATCATCATCATCATCATCATGATCATCATATATAGCGTGAAGCTCCTGCCTGATGCCCATTGATTTCAAGTCTGCCCTTGCTTTCGGCCCATCTTTGGTCCTCTCTGGCATGTTGAGCAGGGTACCAAGCAGACTCTCGCACACGTTCTTCGTGATATGCATTACATCAAGGCTGTGAGGCACACGGTGGATCTTCCAGTACGGCAAGTCCCAGAAAACATACCTCGTTTTCCATACCTTCAGCAGCGGCTCCGGCGCCTTTCGCTTCTTTCCCGGCTCTGGCGCCTTTTGCTTCTTTCCCGGCAGTGGGCAATCTTCCCAATTTTTCAACAGCTCGTCTATTTCCTCGCCGCTCCTCGTACGCGGGCGTCCTCGGGGTTCGGTTTCACCATCGAACAGATCCTTGCGTTTTCTCCACAGGTCATCGTCGCGAAGCCACCTTCGATGTCCCATGAACACGGTTTTCGAAGACCCGGGATCTCTATCTAGCTGGCGATACGTTGTGTCATCCATGCACCTGACGCATCCAGAAAATCCGTGGACCACCTGCCCCGCGACATATCCGTAACCGAGATAGTCGTGCACCATCGTGAGCAGCGCGGCTCTCATAGGGAAATATTCTTTCTTTGCGGCGTCCGACGTATTGGCTGGCGTTTTCCACAGCGTGTCTAGCTCCTCTTTCAGCAGCCCCAGATACAGATTGATGTCGTTCCCTGGTTGTTTCGGTCCTTCAATTAGCATACTCATGTGAATGTACTTCCTCTTCATGCACAACCAGGGGGGAAGGTTGTACATCCACACAAACACAGGCCAGGTGCTATGTGTGCTTCTCTGGCTGCCAAACGGGTTGACTCCATCGGTGCTCGCGCCCAGCACGATGTTCCTTGGATCGTTCCCAAATTCTAGGTCTTCGAAGTTCAACGCTTGCCACTGGCTCGCATCCTTAGGGTGACTCAGCATCTTGTCTTTTTATCTATCTCCGGATCATTTGCGTCATCTTCTCGCTTCTTCTCCTCCCTATCCGCGTGCCAACGCAGGAGCTTTGCTACCTTAGGGTCCACGAAATACCGCTGCAGACGAGGAGTGATCGGAAAGTACCACACCACTTTTCGAGGAGCTTTCTTCCTCTTCTTGTATCGAGTGACGCCGCACACCGGACATATGGTAGACTCCACGTGCTCGTCCCGATAAATGATGCAATTGTTCATGCACACATGGTATTTCACGTGCGGTAAATCCAGAGGACACACGATTTTCTTCGCCTCCTCCAAACTGGTGGGGCACTTGTTCCCCTTGGGAAGACGTTCGTGCCAGAATGACATGTTCTCGTCGAAGCATGCGTCGGTCATTTTGTGTTTTACCTTCATCTCCAGAGCCATGAGCGTTACTTTCAGGCGGGTATCCTCGGGCCTGCATCCTTCATACAATGGAGTAACCGCGTCTAACTCAAGTTGATCCATCTTGGCTTTCTCTCGGGCGGCAGCTCTTGCGTTATCGGTCTGCTTGAGAAGCAGCTCTTGAATATGAGTGTCCTGCACCCAGCCCATCGATGGTTCAGCGTCGTCTGCTCCGCCGGCATCATCATCTTCATGATCATGCCCGTCGTCTGCTCCGGCATCTTCCTCATCATCATGTCCTGCATCTTCTACATGATGACTATGTACAGCATCACCGTCGTGATCATCTCCTGGGGATTCTTTGTCTTCTCGCCCGCCCGAGCCGCGGTGGTTGTCTAGCTGCCCTTCCTCATTTCTTGCCCGGCCCCCATGGACGACTTCGTAGTCATCTTCATCACCTTGCCACCGATAGCCATCCATGAAACCACGCAAGAGCAGGTGGTCCCGCACCTGCCCGGAATCCGGGTCCGCAATAAGGCTCTTCAGCTTGTATCTTCGACACGGACATCTTATCTCCGTCTCGTTCTTTTGAAGCATCTCGGCCTTCGCGGTCCTCAAAAACCTATTCACGATGCCTTCGGTCATCGTGCGCACCATGGTCGCCTACGGGGTAGAGCAAAACGATATTTTAGAACCAAGAAAAAATTTGCCATGACTTTCCCTAAAAATAGGACAAAAATGAATGCTTAATGCCAAAATTCTCACCGAAACGGAAATGAATCAACATTCTGGGAAAATATTGGCAACTATCGCATTTCAAATACCGGTACACCTCCAAACACAAACACATATGCAACACAACAAACATATGCAACACCACAAACATACATAGATCTAGCTAGGCCATAAAAAGTGCATGTGCACATTGTTGTATGGAGAACAACATAAATATAGCTTCCCCCCTTACTTACCTATCAAAACAAGGTAATTTAACCACTTAATTTGAATGAATATATGGTGGAAATGAGGTGAAAAAGAGGAGGGAC
>LR738709.1:720759654-720789496 GCA_902687465.1 Secale cereale
CCCCCCCCCCCGGCGCGGCCATGGGGGGCCGCGCCACTAGGGCGCCTGGAGCCCTGGAGGCCCCCCCCGGCTGTACTTTGTCTACCGGGAAGCTTCTGGAACGCTGATTTTTTATATAATTTTTCCGGGATTTTTCGGGCAGTTCTCGTAACGTGAAAACCTGAAATACAAAAACAGCAGAAAACAGAAACTGGCACTGGGGTGCACTGAGTTAATAGGTTAGTCCAAATATGATCAAAAGTGTATGGAAGTGTATAAATATCATAGCAATATCACCCAAAAGAGGCATGGAGCAAGCAGAAATTATAGATACGTTTTGGACGTATCAACATCCCCAAGCTTAATTCCTGCTCGTCCTCGAGTAGGTAAATGATAACAAGAATAATTTCTGTGGTGACATGCTATTAACCATATAGGACTTTTTCATAGTCATATGACAAAAGCTTACTGAGACAATGAATCTGTAGTAATTAAGTTGCCTCATGAGAAAATCACAAAGAACTGAAAGTTTTACAATATGATACTGAAACATCAAATAGATTTGTAATGAGCGTGGTCTGCAAATATGATAAAGTTATATCTCGCTTGCCCCCTTTAGTGAAGCAAAACACAAATGCAGGGGCACATCCAAGGTTTAAGTGATGACTAGATACAATGATTTCAAAATAAACGATATCCTAATCATGCAAAAGACAATGCTACTTTGGGACAATGCACATTACACTCAGAATGACAATCATGCTCTCAGTAGTTGGTGCTTTTAAAAGAAGGTGGAGACTCTCGAACCGTGGCTTTTGTTGGCAAGGTTGAAAACCCGTGGTCGGAAGCAAAGACAAATCATGTACCAGAGCTCTTGGTTTTAAAAACAGAGGTAATAATTATTTTTTTGGATATGCATGTTTCGTCAACGAATGCTAGCAGATAACTCAATTACTTTTTGAGATGGACAAGTTTCGAAAAACGGCTCCCGAATGAGGACGATCACATCCTCTTAATCTCCTTTGTTTATCACTGCCAAAGTTTTCTGATTTCTCATGAACAAAGCGTGAAGGAGGGTTTGTTTGTTATATTAATTTTGAGCCGGGCGCACTGATGCAATCCCGGGGTGAAGCTTGTCCAACTTAAAAAGATCATGAATTAACCACTACTTCCTCATGAGCTAAAGCAGAGGCACAAAATAGTAATGCATTTTTTTCTTTGAATAATTTCGAGATGGCACATGAAAGTCTTCGTTAGGAATGGCAGGTAAATATCATGTATAGGAAGGTATGGTGGACTCATATGGCATAACTGGTTTAAAAGATTTTGGATGCACAAGCAGTCAGTCCGCTTAGTACAGGCGAAGGTTTATTAAAAGACTGGGAGCGACCAACTAAGAGAGCAATGACGGTCATAATCATGCAGAGCGACAAAGCAACATTGAATCAGGCATGGAAGTTATATCGCTACTCAGAAAAAAACGATCATCAAGGCTTGACAGACTTTCTTTACAGTCTTAAATATGCGTGAGCATATGCCAAGTCAATCAAAATAAATTCTCGAAGGAAGATATTACTAAACCATACCACATCATAGGCAAACAAATCATGTTGGTACTCCAATAACACATTGGGAACCCCCCAGCTATTTGAGACTAACCATAAGAAAACATGAACTACTAAGCACCATTATGCACGTAGCATTTTTATCATAGACACATCGACCAATGCAACAGAAGCAAACTCTCTTAATAAGATAAGCATGATAACTAAAGAGAGTTCAAGCAACCAACTAAACAAAAGCTCTTTAAAAAGATAAGCATGAAAACTAAGAGCGAAGCATGATAGTAGCTATTGAAAGACAAAGAACACACACAGCAAAGATAGACATGAAAATTCTATGTTATGTTCTAGGTAGAAGTGGAGCGTGTTTCTCTCCCACACAAAGAAATGCTGAGTTCCGACTAGTTATGAAAAGCTAAAGAAAACTAAAAAGGAAACTAAAAGCAAAACGCTCCAAGCATAGCACATAACACATGAAGTGATAAAAATATAGTGGAACGAAAGACGAACTGATAATGTTGATGGAGAAGGGGATGCACGGGGGCATCCCCAAGCTTAGACGCTTGAGTCTCCTTGAATATTTCTTGGGGGTGCATGGGGGCATTGATACGTCCAAAACGAATCTATAATTTCTGCTTGCTCCATGCCACTTTTGGGTGATATTGCTATGATATTCATACACTTCCATACACTTTTGATCATATTTGGACTAACCTACTAATCCAGTGCACCCCGGTGCCAGTTTCTGTTTTCAGCTGATTTTGTATTTCAGGTTCTCACGTTACGAGAACTGCCAGGAAAAATCCAGAAAAATTATATAAAAAATCAGCGTTCCGGAACCGACCTTGCGCCCGAAGTATAGCCGGGGGGAGGGGGTCACCGGGGCTCGGGGCGCCCTGTGGGCGCCCCCCCCCTGGCCGCGCTGGGGGGCGCCTGGGCCCCCGAAGCCCGTCCAGTGCTCCCCTTTGGCATATATTTAGAGGGTCCCACGAAACCCTCGGAGGAGGAACTTTTTTCGCGATCCCATCTCTGTTCCGCCGCCGCCGCCGCTTCCAAGATCGGGAGCACCAGGAGAACTCTTCCCGGCACCCTGCCGGAGGGGAGGATCACCAGCGGGAGCTTCTCCACCACCATGGACGCCTCCCGGATGACTCGTGAGTAGTCTCCCTTGGACCATGAGTCCATGACCAGTAGCTATGTGATGTTCTCCTCCCGTTCTTGTGCTTCACTAATTAGTCCTCGTGAGCTGCCCTACATGATCAAGGCACATATGTAATCCTTATGCTGTTGCTATGATGAGTTTGCTAGGATCCAATGGATTATGAGATTATGTTCAGATTGTTCTTGAGTAATATATTTGATTCACCTCTTTTATATTTAGGTTGATAAGTAATTCTTGCATGTTCTCCGTTGTTATTTATTGCTTTGGCCGAGAAATACGTAGTGACTCCAAGAGGGAACGTTATGCTTGATTGTGGGTTCATGCCCCTCGATGACTAGCTTGAGTGACAGAAACATGAGTCTAGGGGATGTGCTGTTGCCACAAGGGGGAAAACAATGGTGCTTGTGCCCGCGGGTGCAAGGATTGTTTACTTTACGCAAAGTTATTTTAATGCAGTTGTCTGTTGCTTTGAGTTTACACTATGGGTGGGGCTCGCAACTTAATACCAGCGAGATGGTCTGGATAGATCTCTCAAGGTGGATGATTAGTAGTAGATATTGATGGATTTCGGTCTACTTACTTTGTCTTACCGCCCATGCTTTGAACCTCAACCTTTCTTGCAATGTAGTCAGCATTGGTTTGCGTTTGTGGTCCTGTCAATTGCCCAGCTGTAATTCGTTTACCTCACATAGCTATTTTATCGTCTTTTGGGAGAGAGACATCACTAGTGAACATCATGTGACTCCGGTCCATATTACCATCATTGATCACATCCGCTATTTACTTTTCGCTTTTACTTACTATTGCAAACACTATCTATCACTACTATCATTTTGCGTTTAATCCTTTGTGAACTACAAGGCCGGAGGGATTGACAACCTCTCTGTACTCGTTGGGAGCAAAGTTATTTGTATCTGTGTGCAGGTCCATGTTGATTGCTAATTTGCGCCGTTAGAAGTTGACACCTACTTGTTGAACCTAGGAGTCTCTGGGGATTCGATCCTTGGCATCTTTGCTAAGGGAAATCACTTCCACAACACTGCATCTTTCACCTTCCACTTGGGGTAACCAACGAGGGGTTAGAGGCCCATCAAGGAGTATTTTCTGGTGCCGTTGCCGGGGACTCCACTCTTCAGGATAGGGGAGTTGCATGCTATCTTTTACCTTTGCTTTTTAGTCTTGTTAGTTTACCTTTCAGTTTTTGCTTTAGTACCTTTTTATCGAAAATCACAAAAATAGTTATCTTGCTTGCTTGCTACTATGGGTTCCACCGAGAACACCAAGTTGTGTGACTTCACTAGTCACAACAACGATGACTTTATCAACACACCTATCACTACACCTGCCACTTCAGCACCTTCATATGAAATTAAACCTGCTTTACTGAACTTAGTCATGAAAGATCAATTCTCCGGTGCTGGAGATGATGCTGCTTTACACTTAAACAACTTTGTTGAACTTTGTGATATGCAAAAGTACCAAGAAATAGATGGTAATATTGTTAAGCTTAAGATTTTTCCTTTCTCCTTGAGAGGAGGAGCTAAAATTTGGTTTCAGTCTTTGCCTAGAAATAGCATAGATTCATGGGACAAGTGCAAAGATGCTTTTATCGGAAACTACTATCCACCTGCTAAAATTATCCAACTTAGAAGTAACATAATGAATTTTAAACAATTGGATAATGAACACGTTGCCCAAGCTTGGGAACGTATGAAATCTCTTATCAAGAACTGCCCTACTCATGGTTTGACTACTTGGATGGTTATCCAAACTTTTTATGCAGGCTTGAACTTTACCTCGCGGAACTTGTTAGATTCGGCCGCGGGAGGAACTTTTATGTCAACTACACTTGGTGCTGCCACAAAGCTTCTCGATGAGATGATGACCAACTATTCCCAATGGCACACCGAACGCGCTCCAACAGGTAGGAAGGTAAACTCTGTCGAGGAGATTTCCTCCCTTAATGAAAAAGTTGACTTGATCATGTCTCTACTTTCGAAGCAATCTACTATTGATCCTCGTGATGTTCCTTTAAATTCTTTGATTGCTCAAGAACAAGTAGATGTGAATTTTATCTCTAGAAACAATTTTAACAACAATGCTTATAGGAGTAACTTTGGTAACAATCCTAGACCGTTCCCCTCTAATTCTTATGGGAACAACAATGCTTATCCTATCACCAAGAACTCCACTACTGAACTAGATATTATGCTTAAAGATTTCATCACTACCCAAAAAGCCTTTAATAAGAGAGTAGAAGAAAAACTACATAAACTAGATGATCTTTCTTTTAAGGTAGACCATTTAGCCAATGAGGTAAAATTGCTAAAAATTAAAACTTCTCCGTCCTCTTGAGGAGAGGGAAGTCACTCCTATAAATGCTACTCAAGTGCAAATTAATGAAAACATTAGGATGATGGCTAAACTTAAAGAAAGATGGGCTAGAGAAAGGGCGGAAGAAGATAGAATTAAGAGCCTTCCTACCCACCACACTGTTGCTACTATCCAAGTTATTGAGGATGTTCAAACTCTTAGCACCCAATGTACTCCTGGTCCCAATGGACCTATTAATGGTGATTGTCGGGGGAAACTGTCCTCCCACGAGCACCTATTGGACCGGAGCCCCTTCTACGTTGCGGTAAGGGAGCGGAGGGAGCGCGGAGAGCAGATCGAGGAGCGCACGCGGGCCGTTTACCCAGGTTCGGGCCGCGCGGACGCGTAAAACCCTACTCCTGCTTTGGTTGTATTGAGTTCTTGAGTTCGGGAGCTTGAAGATCTACAGTACTAGCTACACCGAGCGAGAGAGTTGTCTAGGTTTCGAACCCCCTCTACGTTCTGCATGGGCCTCCTTTTATAGCTCAAAGGGGTCACCGACAGGTGTCAACGTAGAGGAGGGTAAAAGTGTAAATTTGGTATATGAACAGTGCATGAACAGTATATGAACAGTGGTCTTCACCTAACTTTGACAGTGGGGGACAAGGGCATTAAATGCCCGTCGCCGTCACCCCCAAAAGCGTCCGTCCATGCTTCTCCGTTCGCCACGGCGATAGCCTCGTCGCCGTGGTTTGCCACCGTGTGCCCCAGGCTGCACAGCCGTCTGCCACGCGTCCCTGGAAGGGCCCCAGGGCGACGCGTGGGCAGATGAGCTGGAGCGCGGGCACACAACGTAGGTTTCCCCGGCAAGCACCTTGCCGGGGTAGTGATCTTGTCGGGCCCGGAAGCTTGTCGCTCTCCGGGTCCTGCCGGGGCGCATGATGCGCCGAGGCATCTCTTGAGATATGTATTCCTTGGCCTTCCTGGCAAGCTCCTCTTGCCAGGGTCTTGTGCTAAAGTTATAACCTTGAGCCTGGTGCGGCCTTCCCGGCAAGCTCCTCTTGCCGGGGCCTTGATCTTCTGACTTGTATACTTTGTTCTTGAATGGCTTCATAGGGACCAGAACGGTTCTTGGCGAGCACGTGGTAAGCCCAGCCACGGGAAGCTGCTACTGCCCATGCACAAGTTGGGGTACTAAGGTACCCCTATCTTAGTACACCGACAGGAGCCCCCGGGCCTGGGCCACACACGGTGCCGAGCGTTGTTGGGCCAGGCCCAAGACAGTGCACGGGCACACGTGGCCCACGGCAAGCCGTATCCCCTTCCGTATCCGCCGCATCCCTCCCTAACGGCACGCGTCGATTGCGGCGTCGTGGGAGAGATCGTGGTCTGTTCTTTAATGGGAAATGCGGAACGTCCCCCACTTCCCCCTTAAAAGCAGAGGAAGCAGGGGCAGTTCCCTCCATCATCTTCATTGCGCCTTGATTCTCCAGAAACCCCCGTCGCCCTCCGCCTCCCAAAGGTCGACAGAGAGCCAAGCCCCTCCCTTCCTCCGCCGTCTCCCGCATCCACGGCACCGTCGACCTCCTCGCCTCTTTCCTCGCCGCCCCCGCCATGGCTCTGAAGAGCGACAAGGTAAAGAGTGACAAGGCTAAGAAGGAGAAGTCCGAGCAGGCGGCGAAGCTGGCAGCCCTGCGGAAGAAGTGCGTGGTCTTTGCGCCGAGGCTTGGCGCGAGGGAGCTGCGGGACAAATACTATTTGTTCTGGGCGAGGGAGACCAAAGCTCATCCCCGCACCAGAGTCCTCCCCGCCGTCGCTGCTGACATGTTCCCCGGCGGGAACTTTTTCTTCGCCGCATTCTTCCATTGTGGTCTGTGCCCTCCGTACTCGGAGTTCTTTTGTGACGTAATGAATACGTATGGCCTCCAGCTCCTAGATTTCACCCCCAACGCCATCCTTACGATGGCCGTTTTCGCACATCTGTGCGAAAATTATGTTGGGGTTCATCCAAATGTAGCTCTTTTCCGTCACTTCTTCATGCCTAGAGTAGAGTCTGGCGCTCCCCTCTCCAGCAGCATCTCCTGGATCTTCAGGCTGAACAAGAAGGATTCGTACCTGAAGGGAGAGCTCCGGGGCAAGTGGGAGGAATGGAGAGCCGATTGGTGCTGGGTGCTGGAAGCTAATCCTGAGCCCTTTACCTCGCCGCGCCAGACTGCCATAGTGCGCGGCAAGGATTGGAGTGAATTGGCCCCGGAGGACAGCAAGCTTCAGATCGCCCTCATTAGGATCATTCGTCTCCGGGTCGCCAATCTGACTGTTGGAGAAGTTGGAGCAGATTTCCTCCGCCGCCGCATCGCCCCTCTACAAGAAAGGAAGAGGCCCGCCTGGGAATTCGGCAATGCGGCAGATATCATGAGGCTGCGCCCTGGATTGAACTACAATTTCACCGTCTTGGAGTTGAAGGGGATGGTCCGGGAGCTCTTCAAGCATGACCCGGCCCACCCGGAGTGGTTCAGACCTTCCCGGGGAGTGGTGCCGCTGTGCAACAGCACTGCCCGTGATTCCATACGCGCGATGATGCCCGCGTGCGACTCCCATGGCGTCGTCCCCACTTGGCTGGAGCCTCCACCGGAGACCGTGCTGACCTTCTTCGACAACTTGGTAGAGAAGCCCCGCAACGCCGAGGAGAAGAAGGGCCTCATCCGGGATACTACTGAGCGGGATGTAGCTTACATCGCCTCCAGGATGTAGGAGGCCGCCGCAGCTGCGGCTGCGGGCGAATTTGGATACATTGTAGAAGAGGCAGAGGCCGCGGACGCAGTAAGTCAAGGAGAGGAGGCGGAGATCCTCAAGCTACTGAAGATTGCGCCCGAGGAGTTTGCCGGGGAGCCTCCCGTGAAGCTTGCCGGGACGAGCGAGGTTGCCGGGGGGAGCGAGGCCGCCGGGCATGGCACTGAGTCAGCGGGCCCGCCGAGGAGGAGGAGGACGCCGAGGCTGGAGATTCCGATGAACACTCCGGTGGATCTCTGAATCTTGACGACAATGCCTTCTCGTCCTCGGAGAACTATCCGCCTCCGCCAAGCCCTCCGCAGCAACAGACGAAGCGCCTCCGCAAGGCCGCTGAGACGGCGAGGCCACAGGTGCCTCGACAGCAGCCGAAGCGCCGTGCGACGCGTGCCACCAAGACGAGCGAGGCCGTCAAGGAGGCACCCCGTGTTTGAGCGCCAAGCGGAGGGGGATCTTCCCGAAGCGGAACGGGTGCTCCTCCTGCCCCTCGGTCCTCGGCGACGACGGGGGCTGGGTCTTCACAGCCCGCAGCCCCGGAGACCGCCAAGCGCCCGAGGGAGCCTTCTCCTCCAGCTCCACGCGCGGGAGCACACCAGGCGGAGTTCGACTTCTCCGCCCTCAGCTCCGACGAAGAGGAAGAGGAGTAAGTACTTGCAATTCTTTTAGTTTCTTTGATTTTGTCTTGATTTTCCTTGCTTGGCTCTGATCTTGCTTTTGTTTTGCTTTCAGGACCCTGGCCCAGCGGATGGCGAAGAGGGCCAAGATCCCTGTGGTCGAGATTGAAGACGACGAGCCCGCCGCGGCGACGGGAGACGTGCCAGCGGCAGACTTGCCAGATCAACCTGCTTCTCCGAGGAGCAGCCCCCAGCGCAGCCCCCAGCGTAAGTCTGGTATTCATTTTTCTGCTTGACGGGCGCGCTCGAGGTTGTTGCTTGTACTGATATTTTGTTGTTTTGTGCAGATGTGGAGCCGCAGCCGCAGGAGCACCAGGAGGTTGCCCCCGACGAGCCACTTGCTCCGCCCTCCCCGCCAAGGAGGAGCTCCCCGGCAAGGGACGGTGCTCCGCCAAGGATGGGTACTCCGCCAAGGGCGAGTACCCCGCCAAGGGCGAGCAGCCCGACAAGGGTGAGTACCCCGCCAAGGGAGGGCGCGGGCGGCCCTCCGCCAGCAGGGGCTACTACTCCGCCGCCAAGGGAAAACTCCCCGGCGAGGGACCCTGTCGTCGAGGAAGTCCGCGAAGGTAAACCTTGTAGCTTCTTCTTCTTCTTGAATTTTCCTTTTTGGATATTTGCTTGACGATCTCTCTTTTCTTTTTCTTCTACTAGATCCTCCTGCCCCGGAGCCGATGGAGACGGAGGCCACCGCCGAGGAGGAGGTGCACGGCGACGGTGGCAACGCCACTGCCACCGAGGGAATGGCTGGAGCCGATGAGCCTGCCGCTGAAGAGACCGCCCCGACCGCAGACGCCGCGGCTGGGGAAGGGACCGGCGACCGCACTGCCGGCCCGGAGGCCACAGGAGCGCCGGACGCTGCACCGGCCGCCGACCCTTCCGCCTCCGCGGCTGGGCAGGGCGTCTACCTGGAGGCCGCCAACGGGGTTTTCATACAAGTCCCGTGGACGTCCTCGTCTCGAGCACCCGCGGAGGGAGAGACCTTTGACGGAGAGGTCCTCGCCTCCGCCGGATTGAAGGTCGTTGAAGCGCCCGGCAGCAGCGACGAGCCCGAAGAGGAGAGACTCCTTCGTCGGCTCCTGGCCTTGTATCGGGCCAGGCAAGCGAAGTTGGAGTCTCGGGAGGCTCTGGCTGCCAAGGCCGGAGCTGATCTGGAGAAGCGCGCCACGGAGCTCCGCGCCGCCAACCAGGCGGCCCTCCGCAACTTGGTGGAGAAGCGTGAAGAGCTTGCCGGGGAGTAGCAAGCATTCCTCCTGGAGAAGGCTGAGGTAGAAGAGCAGCAGTGACTGGCCGCCGAGGAGCTGTCTCGGCGGGAGGGGGCGCTCAACCAGCGGAAGGTCGACCTCGACAGCCACGAGGACGACCTCACCGCCCGGGAGCAAGCCATCGACGGGGCCCTGAAGGAGGCGAGGGACGCCGCCACTGCCGCGGAGACTGCTAAGAAGGATCTGGAGGCCAGGGTGGCGCAGCTGGAGTTGTTCCTGAAGGCGAGCGAGGACAGAGTGACCGCGCTCAACGTGGAGCGGGAGAAGGACGCCCACACCAATTCGGATTTGCAGGTACGCCTCTCCGATAAGGGCCAGGAACTCACTGCCGCCAAGGACTCCATTGCTGATTTAGAGCTGAAGGTCTCCACCCTGACTGACTCGCTCGATGCCGCCCGGGACCGCGAGACGAAGCTGAAGGACGGACTCCGCAAGGAAAGGGCCTTGGTGGAGAGCGCCGCCGTCTCGGCGAACAACTTCAACCGGGCAGCGGAGCAGTGGACTGATGAGCTGGTCACCTCCGCTGCCAACATTGACATGGAGATGATGGCGCTGAGGGCGGAGCATCTCGTCTACTCCCCGGACGAGAGTCTCCCCCACAGCGCCAAGTTGAGTTTGTTCTTCCGGGGAATCGCGCCGGCGCTTGCGCGGCTGCGGGAGAAGATCCCCATACAGCTGGCCGACGAGGCGCGTCGGCTCTGCATGGGCACCATGGAACGGGTTTTGTCGAAGATCGTCTACCGCAACACCGGCATCAACCTCGTCAATGTCCTCCGCACCTTGCCGCCCGAAGCTGACCAGGAGGCGTTGAAGGCGCAGGTTGCCCACATCGTCGCCAAGGTGGGCAAGATCACGAGGCGTGAAGGCGACCGCGTAGATTAGATTCCTTTCTTTCCGCTTCCTTTGCCGCTGCAAAGCGTGTTACGGACAAGAATCTGTTAGTATTGCGGCAAGTTATCTTTGTAATATACAATCTTATTTTGAGCAACCAATGCAGTGTTATCTCCCTTGCTTTGGTCCCTTCACTTTGTATGCATTCCACCCTACGCTTTTAGGGGAACTCGCCGGCAAAGGACCCTTGCCGCGAGCGCTGAGTGCTGGACTCTTAGCAGCCTGCTTAGGAAAGACCTTGTCGGCAAGTAACCTTTCTGCAACTAGTCGCAGCGCACTTATATTGCTGAGCGAACTCGAAAACGAAGTAAGGGCGCGACACTTGTCGCAGCTCACTTAAGCCGTTGAGCGTGCTCGAAACAATGTAAGGGCGCGGCTAGCTACGGGTAGGTTCCCTCGCGCACAGGTTTTCCATACAAAGTGTGGTTGTTCAAGGAAGACGACTAAGAAATTAGAAAAATTTGAATTACTCAAACTTTGGTAACTTAGCTTTCATAGATTGTTTGTTCCCTGACAAGGCTTCTCTTTCTTGAACAGTACTTGGTTCATGCCTCCATCTCCTTCCCCCCCGGCAAACTTGTGCGCGAGGAATACTCCTTCTGCTTAAGAGGGAAAAAGAGGAGGAAAACAAGTATAGGGCCTTATGGCTTACTAGTGCTTACCGGGGAGGTGCGTTGCACAAGGTGTCAGATGATGCATGCAAATAATAAAGAAACGCATGGAAATGACAAATAGTGCGAAGCACAAAAGCTTTACTGATGCACGGGGTCTGCGCCCGGCTTTGTACAAAGGTTTACATGCAACAGCGGCAAGACTCATACAAAAGGTGGTTGCCGGAGCGGATCACGGCAACCGCGCCTTATGGGTGAAACTTGCGAAGATGCTCTATGTTCCAGGAATTGCTCACCGGTAAGCCTTCTTCGGTCTCAAGGCGGACAGCGCCGGGCCTTGTGACTTGTCTCACCCGATAAGGGCCTTCCCACTTCGGCGTCAACTTGTTGGAATTCTTGGCGGACTGAACACACCGAAGAACAAGGTCGCCTTCCTCGAGACTCCTGGCCTTGACCTTGCGGCTATGATAGCGACGCAAGGCTTGCTGGTATCGACCAGCTCGTACAGCAGCCTGGAGACGTTCCTCCTCAAGGAGCAATGCATCATTTTGTCGCAGTTGCTCTTGCTCGAGCTCATCATAAGCGAGCACTCGAGGAGATCCGTATACGAGTTCCGTGGGGAGAACTGCCTCTGCTCCATAGACAAGAGCAAAGGGTGTCTGTCCGGTGGCTCGATTTGGTGTCGTCCTGATTGACCAAAGAGCCGCCGGCAACTCCTCTATCCAGTTTCTTCCGCACTTTTGCAGCCTGTCGAAGGTCCTTGTCTTGAGTCCGCGCAGCACTTCAGCATTGGCCCTCTCCACTTGACCATTGCACCTCGGGTGAGCAACAGAAGCGAAGCAGACCTTGGCGCCAAGGTCTTGGACGTACTGCATGAAGGTGCGACTTGTAAACTATGTGCCGTTGTCGGTGATGATCCTGTTAGGGATTCCGAAACGGCAAACAATCGATCTGAAGAACCTGACTGCTGACTGTGCTGTCACCTTTCTCACTGGTTCCACTTCTGGCCACTTTGTGAACTTGTCGATTGCTACGTACAAGTACTCAAAGCCCCCGACTGCGCGGGGAAAGGGGCCGAGGATGTCGAGCCCCCAGACCGAGAAGGGCCAGGACAAAGGGATCGTCTGGAGAGCTTGAGGTGGCTGGTGAATTTGCTTAGCATGGAACTGGCACGCTTCACACTTGGTTACTTGTGCAGTTGCATCTTGGAGGGCTTCTGGCCAGAAGAACCCTTGCCGGAACGCCTTCCCGGCAAGTGCCCTTGCGCCAATGTGGTGGCCACATATGCCTCCATGTATCTCTACCAACAGCTTCTGTCCGTCTTCCCTGGAAATGCACTTCAACCTGACACCATTGAGTCTTCTTCTGTACAATTCATTGCCAACAAACTGGTACATACTTGACTGCCTGGTTATTTTCTCTATCCCTTATGGCTCGTCGGGAAGTTCTCCAGTTTGCAGAAAACGGACGATTTGCTGTGCCCATGCTGGAGCCTGAGGCTCAACAACAAGGACTAAAGGCATGAGGGCTGCTGCGGGAACCTCAGTTTCTACGGCAAGAACCTGCGGCTCTGCCGGAGCTGATGGTCCCCCGGCAAGCCTGCCGGGGCAAGGCTTGTCGGGGACGCCTGCTTCAACTGTACAGACCCTTGGATCTGCAGGAGCAAACTGTTCCTCAGCATCTTGGCTGTTGATCTTGGGGACCTTGGCGGCGGCTTCGGGAAGATCCGCCGGCAAGTAGTCGCCGGAGACCAACTTTCTCTTCTTCTTTTGCCCAACTGATGGTGTAACGGATGGCTGAGTTAACTTGAGCACGAAGGTCCCTGGTTCCACAGGTAACTTCATTGCAGCACACTTTGAGAGGCCATCTGCAATATCATTCTGAGCTCTTGGGATGTGCTCCATTTGCAGACCTTCAAAGTGTTCTTCAAGCTTCCTCACTTCATCGACATAAGCTTCCATCAAAGGGCTCTGGTAACTCTTATTCACTTGTCGGACCACCAACTGTGAATCTCCCCGCACAATCAACTTCTTGATCCCAAGCTCGGCCGCAATTCTGAGACCGGCAAGCAAACCTTCATACTCAGCAGTATTGTTTGTCGCTTGCTCCTTGGGAAAGTGCATCTGGACAACATACTTGAGGTGCTCTCTGGTGGGCGCTATGAGTACCACGCCGGCACCGGCGCCTTGCAGCGAGAAAGCACCATCAAAGTACATTATCCATTCGCTGCTCGCTTCTTGGACGGGGACGTTTGTCTCTGGGACTTCTTCATCTGGCGTTGGGGTCCATTCTGCTATGAATTCTGCCAAAGCTCTGCTCTGTATGGTTGAAGTACTCTCAAACTTGAGACCAAAGCTTGACAGCTCCAGTGCCCACTCGACGATCCTGCCTGTTGCTTCGGGATTCTGCAATATCCTCTTCAACGGAAAGCGAGTGACCACTGTTATCTCGTGTGCTTGGAAGTAATGGCGCAGCTTCCTTGAGGCCATGAGGAGGCCGAAAAGCAACTTCTGCACCCTAGAGTATCTTGATCTAGCCCCCTGTAGAAGGGAACTGACGAAATACACTGGGCGCTGCACCATCTTCCTTCGCACTTCTCCTTGCTCCTGCGCAGACTTGTCCTTGTCGGGGCCAGAGCTTGTCGGGGAAGCCCCCTGCTTGTCGCTGGACTCGCTTGCCGGGGATGTGGGTTCCTCATCTGCCTCCCTCTCCGCTACTAACGCAGCACTAACCACTTGATTGGTTGCCGCTAGGTACAGCAGCAACTTCTCTTGTGGCCTAGGTGCGACAAGTATCGGAGTGGAGGACAGGTATCCTTTCAAGTCTTGCAGCGCTGCCTCCGCTTCCGGAGTCCATTTCATAGGGCCTGCCTTTTTCAAAATTTTGAAGAAAGGCAGGGCGCGCTCTGCAGACTTTGAAATGAACCTGCTGAGGGCAGCCACACAACCAGCAAGTCTTCTTACGTCCTTGACGCGCTTCGGGGCTTCAATCTGCTCGATGGCTTTTATCTTGTCGGGATTGGCTTCAATCCCCCTTTGGGACACAAAGAACCCGAGAAGCTTGCCGGAGGGAACTCCGAAGACGCACTTCTCAGGGTTCAGCTTGAGTTGGATCTTGCGCAGATTCTCAAAAGTTTCCTCTAAGTCCTGTATCAGGGTATCTTTGCTCTTGCTCTTGACCACTATATCATCCATGTAGGCTTCTGCATTCCTGTGTATCTGTGGCTCAAAAGCAGTGTGCACCACCCTTGCAAATGTCGAGCCTGCATTCTTCAATCCAAAGGGCATGCGTATGAAGCAATATGTGCCGCATGGAGTAATGAATGCAGTCTTCTCTTCATCTTCCTTGGCCATGAATATCTGGTGGTAACCTGAGTATGCATCAAGGAAGGAAAGCAGCTCACATCCGGCGGTGGAGTCAACAATCTGGTCAATACGCGGCAAGGGAAATGGATCTTTGGGACACGCTTTATTCACATCAGTGAAGTCTATACAAAGTCTCCACTTCCCATTGGCCTTGCGCACGACAACTGGATTGGCCAACCACGTAGGATGGATTACGCCTCTAACCAGGCCTGCTGCTTCCAATTTCTTTATCTCATCGGCGATGAATTCTTGGCGCTCCACGGCTTGCTTCCTGACCTTCTGCTTGACGGGCCGCGCATGAGGGCAAACAGCAAGCTTGTGCTCAATTACCTTCTTGGGAACGCCGGGGATGTCAGATGGTTGCCATGCAAACACATCGACATTCGCCCGCAGGAAGGCAACGAGCGCGCTTTCCTATTTGGGATCGAGTGTAGCACTGATGGTGAAGGTACCACCAGTGCCGTCCTCCTTGGCGGACACCTTCTTGGTTGCCGGTTGAGCTGCCATTCCTTTCTTGCACTTGCCGGTGGAGCTCGATGGCGCGTCCTCGACGGCAGCGCAGCACTCCGAAGAGGTGCGTTTGCCGGAGTGGGCCCCAGAGCTCTTGCCGGACTTGGTCTTGTTCTTCCCCCCGGGAGCTTCAGCGGCAAGTGTGTTGCTTTCTGCTGCGGCTGCTGCATCCCGGTAGATCTTGTCGGCGCAGATAAGCGCGTCCTTCTTGTCGCCAGGGACAGAGATGACGCTTATCGGCCCCGGCATCTTGATCATGTTGTATGCATAGTGGGAAGCTGCCATGAACTTGGCGAGGGCAGGACGGCCAAGTATCCCGTTGTATGGTAATGGGATGTCGGCAACATCAAACGTGATCCTCTCTGTCCTGAAATTGAGCTCCCCGCCAAAGGTCACTGGCAGCGTAATCTTCCCCTTCGGCTTGCTCCTTCCCGGGTTGATCCCTTGGAACTACCCGGTTTCCTCGAGCTCGCTGTCGGGGATCTGTAGCTTCTTGATCACAGCTGAGGAGATCAAGTTCAGGCCGGCCCCGCCGTCAACCAACATCTTGGTGACCTTGAGGTTGCGGATAGTTGGCGAGACCAACATCGGCAAGCACCCGACCGCAGTTGTGCGGTCAGGGTGGTCCTCAAGGTCAAAGATGATGGGCGTGCCGGACCACTTCAGCAGCCTGCGTGACTCGACGGGCGGCTCAGCTGCATTCACTTCTCGCACCCACTGCTTGAGCTGACGGTGGGAAGTGTGCAGAGAGGCACCACCGTCGACACACAGAACCTCTGTGGCCTTCTGGAACTCCTGCTCGCTGTTGTCTCCTTCTTCCATGTCATCATCGTCGTCTTCATCCTCATCCTTGTCGCGGCCCCAGGGAGGTCTATCACCTTGCCGCTGCTTGGCCTTGCCGTGGCGTCCTCCCCGGCCATTGAACGGCCGCTTCTTGCTGGGTTCTCCTCCGCCTCCTTGGGCCTTCTCCTTGTCGCGACGCTCGTATTGAGCCTTCTGCTGCTCTACGAGGTACTCGACTCTTTTGCAGTTCTGAAGATCGTGGCCCTTGGTGCGGTGGATCTTGCAGTATTGCTTGTCGGAGCCGTCCTGCTTGTCGGCTGCCGCTACAGGGGCGGGCTCCTTGCCGGAACCGCCAGCCTGTGCCTTCTTGGCGGGAGCCTCCTTGCCGGACTGCTCGACAACCAGCACTTCCTTGCTCTTCTTCTTTCTGTTATTCCGCCGCCGGCTTTTCCTTGCCGGGGCGGCGTCTTCACTGTCGCTTCCTCCTGCGCCAGTATCCTCTCCGGGGAGTCTCCTCCCCTCCTCAGCGCGCGCGCACTTGTCAGCCAAAGCGTAGAGCTCGCTGACATCCCGGATCTTGGTCATGGCCATCTCCTCCCTCATCCGGCGGTTACGCACGTTCTGGTGAAACGCGCTGATAACCGCGGCAGGGTGGACGTCGGGAATGTTGTGCTGGACGCGGCTGAATCTTTGGATGTATTTGCGCAGGGACTCTCCCTCCTTCTGGGTGAGGATGTGGAGATCGCTTTCCTGGCCGTGGGGTTTGTGGCCGCCCGTGAAGGCGCCAACAAACTGGTGGCACAGATCCGCCCATGAAGAGATGGAGTTCTCCGGCAAGTGCATAAGCCAAGACCGGACGTTTGGCTTAAGCACTAGCGGGAAGTAGTTGGCTAGGATCTTCTCGTCGTGTCCCCCGGCAGCCTGCACCACAATGGTGTAGATGCTGAGGAACTCCGAGGGGTGTGTCTTGCCGTCGTACTTTTCGGGTACGTCGGGCTTGAAATTCTTCATGCTGGGCCATTGGACTTGCCGCAGCTCACGGGTGAACGCAGGGCAACCTGCCGCGTACGGCAAGTCGCCTGGTTCACCGGGCGCGTGCGCGTCGACAGCGGTCCCAGCGCGCTGATCTGACTGTCTTCGGGCTTCTCGTGGACGCTCGATGTGAGTCCGAGCGTCCTCTTGTCGCCTGTCGTCTAGGACTTGGCACTGATCGCGGCGAGCCCGCGGATCCGACAACGCCGTAGAGCCGTCGTCGATGTTGATCCGGCGGGGTGGCGATTTCTGCTTCCACGGCGGGGAGTGCACGATGGTTGCACCCCCGGCGGTCTTGTCTCCATCGGCCTTCGTTTGGTCGACTTGCCGCGGCCGCGATGTTGCCGGCTGCTGCGGCGTGTCGTTGTTGGCGAAGGCGATGAGGCTCTGGATCGTCGCCCTCCGGTCTTCGGCTTTATCTGCCGCTGGAGGGAAGTCGAGGAGCAGCTGTGCTCTTGCTAGAGCTTCTGCTGGAGAGGAGGGGAGCGGCGGCGAGCGGTGCGAGGAGCGGGACACGCTCGGACTTCTAACAGCGTTAGAAGGAGCATGTTCCCGCCCCGGCGACCGCGCCTTGCTCGTACCAGCGCGCTGGCCTTGAGCATCCCGCGATCCTCCGGTTTGGCCACGCCCCAGCAAGCGTATGGTACCTCCAGTACCATGCCGCTGCGGGTCTTGCACCTCCTGGGAGGGACGTGGGGCGTGTACTGACACCGACGCTTTGGAGTTCGCCCGGTCGTCGGTCTTGTCCTTGGACTTGGTGGCGCCGTGAGTCTCCTCACCGACGGTCACCCTTCCGCCGGCGTCTCCTCCACCAACCGTTGGTTCTGGTGGCGGTGGGATCGACGCAGACGGGCCTCCGACCTCCGAAGCCTTCTTCTTCGGAGGCATGTTGATGCTGTCGATGAGGTTGATGAAGCTGGAGAAGTTGCTGAAGAATGCGCCCGCGTGAGCGCCGGATCAGGTTCGCACAACCTCGACGCCCCCTACCTGGCGCGCCAAAGATGTCGGGGGAAACTGTCCTCCCACGAGCACCTATGGGACCGGAGCCCCTTCTACGTTGTGGTAAGGGAGCAGAGGGAGCGCGGAGAGCAGATCGAGGAGCGCACGCGGGCAGTTTACCCAGGTTCGGGCCGCGCGGACACGTAAAACCCTACTCCTGCTTTGGTTGTATTGAGTTCTTGAGTTCGGGAGCTTGAAGATCTACAGTACTAGCTACACCGAGCGAGAGAGTTGTCTAGGTTTCGAACCCCCTCTACGTTGTGCATGGGCCTCCTTTTATAGCTCAAAGGGGTCACCGACAGGTGTCAACGTAGAGGAGGGTAAAAGTGTAAATTCGGTGGTAGTTGTAACAGTGCATGAACAGTATATGAACAGTGGTCTTCACCTAACTTTGACAGTGGGGGACAAGGGCATTAAATGCCCGTCGCCGTCGCCCCCAAAAGCGTCCGTCCATGCTTCTCCGTTCTCCACGGCGATAGCCTCGTCGCCGTGGTTTGCCACCGTGTGCCCCAGGCTGCACAGCCGTCTGCCACGCGTCCCTGGAAGGGCCCCAGGGCGACGCGTGGGCAGATGAGCTGGAGCACGGGCACATAGTGTAGGTTTCCCCGGCAAGCACCTTGCCGGGGTAGTGATCTTGGCGGGCCCGGAAGCTTGTCGCTCTCCGGGTCCTGCCGGGGCGCATGATGCGCCGAGGCATCTCTTGAGATATGTATTCCTTGGCCTTCCTGGCAAGCTCCTCTTGCCAGGGTCTTGTGCTAAAGTGATAACCTTGAGCCTGGTGCGGCCTTCCCGGCAAGCTCCTCTTGCCGGGGCCTTGATCTTCTGACTTGTATACTTTGTTCTTGAATGGCTTCATAGGGACCAGAACGGTTCTTGGCGAGCACGTGGTAAGCCCTGCTACGGGAAGCTGCTACTGCCCGTGCACAAGTTGGGGTACTAAGGTACCCCTATCTTAGTACACCGACAGTGATGCTATGACTATAGAAACTACCAAACATGTGAACCTAAAGGATACTACTACCACTTTACTTGATGCTCGTGACCTTGATTTTGATAATTGCACTCTTACCGAAGTTATTGATTTCCTTCACAAGATGTCTAGAGACCCCCGCACTAGCACGCTTAACCTTGCCTTCACAGAGCATATCACTAATGCTCTCATCAAAGCTAGGGAGGAGAAACTTAGAGTAGAAGCCTCCATACCTAGAAAGCTAGAAGATGGTTGGGATCCTATGATAAAAATTAAATTGAATGACTTCTCTTGCTATGCATTATGTGATGTTGGAGCTAGTACCTCTGTTATGCCCAAAAGAATATATGATATGCTTAAATTGAAACCTTATGATTCTTGTTCTTTTGGTGTTCGTCTCGTTGATTCTTCCATAAAGAAACCTTTGGGGAGGATCGACGATGTTCTTATTGTTGTTAATGATAATTATGTTCCCGTTGATTTCACTATTATGGATATTGAATGTGATCCTTCATGTCCAATTATTTTGGGACGTCCCTTTTTACGCACCGTTGGTGCTATCATTGACATGAAAGAGGGTAATATAAAATTTCAGTTTCCTCTCAAGAAAGGGATGGAACACTTCCCTCGAAAGAAGATCAAGTTACCTTTTGAGTCCGTTGTACGGGCTAGCTATTCTTTTACTCTTGATAAAACTTGATCTCTATGCATTATGCCTAGCTTAAAGGCATAAAAGAAAGCGCTTTTGGGAGGCAGCCCGCATGAATAAATATTTTGTTTTTGTTGTGTCTTGATGTTGTTTACTACTGTAGCATCATCATTGTATCTTTACTTTTCATATTTGTGCCAAGTATAGCCTCTGATTGCTAGAAAGTTCCAAAGTTGTGAGGTGCTGTCCAGGAAACAGATTCTGTCCTTGGATAGAAAAATTCTTATAAAATCACCAGATCATCTTTTTGGTCTGAATATTTTCGACAGCGTTCTCTATATAATTGTCTTTCGTGCGTCTGTTCTGAGTTTTTTGATTTGAGTTGCAGAAGTACCCCAAACAGGTCAATTACTACCTGCTGTTCTGTTTTTCACAGATTCTGTCCTGTTTTGCCTTTCCTTCAGTTTGCAAACCAAGAGCTTGCTTTTTCTTTGCAAAAACCTTTTGGCAATCTTGAGAAACAGTATAACTTCAAGAATATCTTTATTTCCAGCAAGGTATAATTATTTTATTACGGGTACTAACCTCGCTAATCAGATTATGATGAGTTATGTATGAAGGGAGTTTTCAAGTGTGCGAGGGTAGATGATAAAAAGATTCAGGAGTGTCAAGCGCTCAAGCTTGGGGATGCCCCCGTGCACCCCCAAGAAATATTCAAGGAGACTCAAGCGTCTGAGCTTGGGGATGCCCCGTGCATCCCCTTCTCCATCAACATTATCAGTTCGTCTTTCGTTCTGCTATATTTTTATCACTTCATGTGTTATGTGCTATGCTTGGAGCGTCTTGCTTTTAGTTTTCTTTTTAGTTTTTCATAACGAGTCGGAACTCAGCATTCCTTTATGTGGGAGAGAAACACGCTCCACTTCTACCTAGAACATAACATAGAATTTTCATGTCTATCTTTGCTGTGTGTGTTCTTTGTCTTTTAAATAGCTACTATCATACTCTGCTCTTAGTATTCATGCTTATCTTTTCAAAGAGCTTTTGTTTAGTTGGTTGCTTGAACTCTCTTTAATTACCATGCTCACCTTATTAAGAGAGTTTGCTTCCGTTGCATTGGTTAATATGTCTATGATAAGGATGCTACGTGCATAATGGTGCTTAGTAGTTCAGGTTTTCTTATGGTTAGTCTCAAATAGCTGGGGGATTCCCAATGTGTTATTGGAGTACCAACATGATTTGTCTGCCTATGATGTGGTATGGTTTAGTAATATCTTCCTTCGAGAATTTATTTTGATTGACTTGGCGTATGCTCACGCATATTTAAGACTGTAAAGAAAGTCTGTCAAGCCTTGATGATCTTTTATTTCTGAGTAGCGATATAACCACCATGCCTGATTCAATATTGCTTTGTCGCTCTGCATGATTATGACCGTCATTGCTCTCTTAGTTGGTCGCTCCCAGTCTTTTGCTAACCTCCACCTGTACTAAGCGGAATGACTGCTTGTGCATCCACATACTTTTAAACCAGTTATGCCATACGAGTCCACCATACCTACCTATATGTGGTATTTCACCGCCATTCCAATTAATTTACATGTGCTACCTTTAAAACCTTTAATCTTTGCAATACATAGCTCATGGGAAAGTAGCTTAAAAACTATTGTGGTAAAGAATATGTTGCTTATGTATTTTATTTCTTATAAGTTGCTTGCTGAGCGGTAACCATGTTTCTGGGGACGCTATCAACTGTTACACTTTTGTTGAATATCATGTGAGTTGCTATGCATGTTCGTCTTGTCTGAAGTAAGGGTGATTTGCCGTGGGTTGAATAAGTATGCATATTGTTATAGAAGAACATTGGGCTGCCAACCAAAGCCATGTATCATGGTGGAAGTTTTAGCTTGGACCTTAATCCTCAATCTCTTATGAGAATATGCTTATGCATTAAAGAGGAGTCCATCATCTATTTTCTATGTTGTCCCGGTATGGATGTCCTCAAGTTGAGATCTATCAAAAACGAGAAATCAAATGCAATTTATCTCCTTGGACCTTTGTACAGGTGGCATAGAGGTACCCCTTTGTGACACTTGGTTGAAACATATGTAATGCAATGATAACCCATGGAAATCCGAGCTAATTAGGACAAGGTGCGAGCACTATTGGTATTCGATGCATGAGGCTTGCAACTTATAGGATGTGTTATGCATAACACATATGAAGTACTACTACCGTTGACAAAATTGCTTCTATGTTTTCAAAATAAAAAGCTCTAGCACATAACCATTCTTTTACTTTTATGTTGAGTCTCCACCTTCTTTTAAAAAGCACCAACTACTGAGAGCATGATTGTCATTCTGAGTGTAATGTGCATTGTCCCAAAGTAGCATTGTCTTTTGCATGATTGTGATATCGTTTATTTTGAAATCATTGTATCTAGTCATCACTTAAACCTTGAAGGTGGCCCTGCATTTATGTTTTGCATCACTAAAGGGGGCAAGCTAGATATCACTTTATCATATTTGCACATCATGATCATTGCAAATCTTTTTGATGTTTCAGTTTCATATTGTAAAACTTTCAGTCATTTGTGATTTTCTCATGAGGCAACTTAATTGCTATAGAATCATTGTCTCAGTAAGCTTTTGTCATATGACTATAAAAAGTCCTATATGGTTAATAGCATGTCACCACAGAAATTATTCTTGTTATCATTTACCTACTCGAGGACGAGCAGGAATTAAGCTTGGGGATGTTGATACGTCCAAAGCGTATCTATAATTTCTGCTTGCTGCATGCCAGTTTTGGGTGATATTGCTATGATATTCATACACTTTTGATCATATTTGGACTAACCTACTAATCCAGTGCACCCCGGTGCCAGTTTCAGTTTTCGGCTGATTTTGTATTTCAGGTTTTCACGTTACGAGAACTGCCAGGAAAAATCCAGAAAAAATATATAAAAAATCAGCGTTCCGGAACTGACCTTGCGCCCGAAGTACAGCCCGGGGGGGCCACCGGGGCTCGGGGCGCCCTGTGGGCGCGCTCCCCTGGGCCGCGCCGGGGGGGCGCCTGGGCCCCCCGAAACCCGTCCGGTGCTCCCCTTTGGCATATATTTAGAGGGTCCCTCGAAACCCTCGGAGGAGGAACTTTTTTCGCGATCCCATCTCTGTTCCGCCGCCGCCGCCGCTTCCAAGATCGGGAGCACCAGGAGAACTCTTCCCGGCACCCTGCCGGAGGGGAGGATCACCACCGGGAGCTTCTCCACCACCATGGACGCCTCTCGGATGACTCGTGAGTAGTCTCCCTTGGACCATGAGTCCATGACCAGTAGCTATGTGATGTTCTCCTCCCGTTCTTGTGCTTCACTAATTAGTCGTCGTGAGCTGCCCTACATGATCGAGGCACATATGTAATCCTTATGTTGTTGCTATGATGAGTTTGCTGGGATCCGATGGATTATGAGATTATGTTCAGATTGTTCTTGAGTAATATATTTGATTCACCTCTTTTATATTTATGTTCATAAGTAATTCTTGCATGTTCTCCGTTGTTATTTATTGCTTTGGCCGAGTAATACGTAGTGACTCCAAGAGGGAACGTTATGCTTGATTGTGGGTTCATGCCCCTCGATGACTAGCTTGAGTGACAGAAACATGAGTCTAGGGGATGTGCTGTTGCCACAAGGGGGAAAACAATGGTGCTTGTGCCCGCGGGTGCAAGGATTGTTTACTTTACGCAAAGTTATTTTAATGCAGTTGTTTGTTGCTTTGAGTTTACACTATGGGTGGGGCTCGCAACTTAATACCAGCGAGATGTTCTGGATAGATATCTCAAGGTGGATGATTACTAGTAGATATTGATGGATTTCGGTCTACTTACTTTGGCGTACCGCCCATGCTTTGAACCTCAACCTTTCTTGCAATGTAGTCAGCATTGGTTTGCGTTCGTGGTCCTGTCAATTGCCCAGCTGTAATTCGTTTACCTCACATAGCTGTTTTATCGTCTTTTGGGAGAGAGACATCACTAGTGAACATCATGTGACTCCGGTCCATATTACCATCATTGATCACATCCGCTATTTACTTTTCGCTTTTACTTATTATTGCAAACACTATCTATCACTACTATCATTTTGCGTTTAATCCTTTATGAACTACAAGGCCGGAGGGATTGACAACCTCTCTGTACTCGTTGGGAGCAAAGTTATTTGTATCTGTGTGCAGGTCCACGTTGATTGCTAATTTGCGCCGTTAGCAGTTGACACCTACTTGTTGAACCTAGGAGTCTCTGGGGATTCGATCCTTGGCATCTTTGCTAAGGGAAAACACTTCCACAGCACTGCATCTTTCACCTTCCACTTGGGGTAACCAACGAGGGGTTAGAGGCCCATCAGGCATCCCCAAGCTTGAGCGTTTGACACTCCTGAATCTTTTTATCATCTTCCCTCGCACACTTGAAAACTCCCTTCATACATAACTCATCATAAACTGATTAGCGAGGTTAGTACCCATAATAAAATAATTGTTCCTTGCTGGAAATAAGGATATTCTTGAAGGTCTACTGTTTCTCAAGATTGCCAAAAGGTTTTTGCAAAGAAAAAGCAAGCTCAAGGTTTGCAAAATGAAGGAAAGGCAAAACAGGACAGAATCTGTGAAAAACAGAACAGCAGGTAGTAAATGATTTTTTTTGGGGCACTTCTGCAACTCTAATCAAAAAACTCAGAACAGATGCGCTAAAGACAATTGTATAGAGCACGCTGTCGAAAAAATTCAGACCAAAAAGATGATATGGTGATTTTATACGAATTTTTCTATCCAAGGACAGAATCTGTTTCCTGGACAGCACGTCACAACTTTTGAACTTTCTTGCAATCAGAGGCTACACTTGGCACAAAATTGAAAAGTAAAGATACAATGATTATACTACTGTAGTAACAACATCAAGACACTACACAAGTAAAATTTTATTCATGTGGGCTGCCTCCCAAAAGCGCTTTCTTTTATGCCTTTAAGCTAGGCATAATGCAAAGAGATCAAGTTTTATGAAGAGTAAAAGAATAGCTAGCCCGTATAACGGACTCAAAAGGTAACTTAATCTTTTTTCGAGGGAAGTGTTCCATCCCTTTCTTGAGAGGAAATTGGAATTTTATATTCCCCTCTTTCATGTCAATGATGGCACCAACGGTGCGTAGAAAAGGACGTCCCAAAATAATTGGACAAGAAGGTTCACACTCAATGTCCATAATAGTAAAATCAACGGGAACATAATTGTCATTGACAATGATAAGAACATCGTCGATCCTCCCCAAAGGTTTCTTTATGGAAGAATCAACGAGACGAACACCAAAAGAACAAGAATCAAAAGGTTTCAATTTAAGCATATCATATATTCTTTTGGGCATAACAGAGGTACTAGCTCCAACATCACATAAAGCATAGCAAGAGAAGTTATTCAACTTAATTTTAATCATAGGATCCCAACTATCTTCTAGCTTTCTAGGTATAGAGGCTTCTACTCTAAGTTTCTCCTCCCTAGCTTTGATGAGAGCATTAGTGATATGCTCCGTGAAGGCAAGGTTAAGCGTGCTAGTGCGGGGATCTCTAGACATCTTCTGAAGGAAATCAATAACTTCGGTAAGAGTGCAATTATCAAAATCAAGGTCACTACTATCAAGTAAGTTGGTAGTGGTGTCCTTTAGGTTCACTTGGTTGGTAGTTTCTATGGTCATAGCATCACCATTAATAGGTCCATTGGGACCAGGAGCGCATTGGGTGCTAAGAGTTTGGATATCCTCAACAACTTGGATAGTAGCAACAGTGTGGTGGGTAGGAAGGTTCTTAATTCTATCTTCTTCCTCCCTTTCTATAGCCCATCTCTCTTTAAGTTTAGCCAACATCCTAATGTTTTCATTAATTTACACTTGAATAGCATTCATAGGAGTGACCTTCCTCTCCTCAAGAGGAGAAGTTCTAATTTTAAGCAATTCTACCTCATGGGCTAAATTGTCTACCTTCGAAGAGAGATCATCTAGTTTGTTTAGTTTTACTTCTACACTCTTATTAAATGATTTTTGGGTAGTGATGAAATCTTTAAGCATAATCTCTAGTTCAGAAGTGGAGTTCTTGGTGCTAGGATAAGCATTGTTGTTCCCATAAGAATTAGAGGGGAACGGTCTAGGATTGCTACCAAAGTTACTCCTATAAGCATTGTTGTTAAAATTGTTTCTAGAGATAAAGTTCACATCTACTTGTTCTTGAGCAATCAAAGAATTTAAAGGAACATCACCAGGATCAACAGAAGATTGCTTCGAAAGTAGAGACATGATCAAGTCAACTTTTTCATTTAGGGAGGAAATCTCCTCGACAGAGTTTACCTTCCTACCTGTTGGAGCACGTTCGGTGTGCCATTGGGAATAATTGGTCATCATATCATCGAGAAGTTTAGTGGCAGCACCAAGTGTAGTTGACATAAAGGTTCCTCCCGCGGCCGAATCTAACAAGTTCCGCGAGGTAAAGTTCAAGCCTGCATAAAAAGTTTGGATAACCATCCAAGTAGTCAAACCATGAGTAGGGCAGTTCTTGACAAGAGATTTCATGCGTTCCCAAGCTTGGGCAACGTGTTCATTATCCAATTGTTTAAAATTCATTATGGTACTTCTTAGTTGGATAATTTTAGCAGGTGGATAGTACTTTCCAATAAAAGCATCTTTGCACTTGTCCCATGAATCTATACTATTTCTGGGCAAAGATTGAAACCAAATTTTAGCTCCTCCTCTCAAGGAGAAAGAAAAAAGCTTAAGCTTAACAATATTACCATCTATTTCTTGGTACTTTTACATATCACAAAGTTCAACAAAATTGTTCAAGTGTAAAGCAGCATCTTCTCCAGCACCGGAGAATTGATCTTTCATAACTAAGTTCAGTAAAGCAGGTTTAATTTCATAAGAAGGTGCCGAAGTGGCAGGTGTAGTGATAGGCGTGCAGATAAAGTCATCGTTGTTGTGACTAGTGAAGTCACATAACTTGGTGTTCTCGGTGGAACCAATAGTAGCAAGCAAGCAAGATAACTATTTTTGTGATTTTCGATAAAAGATACTAAAGCAAAAACTGAAAGGTAAACTAACAAGACTAAAAAGCAAAGGTAAAAGATAGCGTGCAACTCCCCTATCTTGAAGAGTGGAGTCCCCGGCGACGGTGCCAGAAAACTTTGCTTGATGGCTTCTCGCCCCTCGTTGGTTACCCCAAGTGGAAGGTTTGAGATGCAGTGTAGCGGAAGTTTTCCCTTGGCAAAGATACCAAGGATCGATTTCCCTGAGACTCCCAGTTTCAACAAGAAGGTGTCAACTGCTAACGGCGCCAGATATTAGCAATCAACGTGGACCTGCACACAGATACAAATAACTTTGCTCCCAACGAGTACAGAGAGGTTGTCAATCCCTCTGGCCTTGTAGTTTACAAAGGATCAAACGCAAGTGATAATAGTGATAGATATTGCTGCAATAGTATGTAAAACAGAAAGTAAATAGCGGATGTGATCAGTGATGGTAATATGGACCGGGGTCTCATGATGTTCACTAGTGATGTCTCTCTCCCAAAAGACGATAAAACAGCTATGTGAGGTAAACGAATTACAGCTGGGCAATTGACAGAATTATGTGCGCAAACCAATACTAATTATGTTGCAAGAAAGGTAGAGGTTCAAAGCATGGGCGGTACGCCAAGGCAAGTAGACCGAAATCCATCAATATCTACTTCTAATCATCCACCTTGATATATCTATCCAGAACATCTCGCTGGTATTAAGTTGCGAGTCCCACCCATAGTGTAAACTCAAAGCAACAGACAACTGCATTAAAAGAACTTTGCATAAAGTAAACAATCCTTGCACCCGCGGGGACAAGCACCGTTGTTTTCCCCCTTGTGGCAACATCACATCCCCTAGACTCATGTTTCTGTCACTCAAGCTAGTCATCGAGGGGCATGAACCCACAATCAAGCATAACGTTCCCTCTTGGAGTCACTACCTACTACTTGGCCAAAGCAATAAATAACAACGGGGAACATGCAAGAATTACTTACGAACATAAATATAAAAGAGGTAGATCAAATATATTACTCAAACACAATCTGAACATAATCTCACAATCCATAGGATCCCAGCAAACTCAACATAGCAACAGCATAAGGATTACATATGTGCCTCGATCATGTAGGGCAGCTCACGAGGTCTAATTAGTGAAGCACAAGAAGGGGAGGAGAACATCACATAGCTACTGGTCATGGACCCATGGTCCAAGGGAGACTACTCACAACTCATCCGGGAGGCGTCCATGGTGGTGGAGAGGCTCCCGGTGGTGATCCTCCCCTCCGGCACGGTGCCGGGAAGAGTTCTCCTGGTGCTCCCGATCTTGGAAGCGTGGCGGCGGCGGAACAGAGATGAGATCGCGAAAAAGGGTTCCCGTCTCGAGGGTTTCGATAGACGTCTTAAATATATGCCAAAGGGGGGCATCAGCGGAGGCCTGGGGGGCCCAGGCGTCCCCCCGGCGCGGCCAGGGGGGCGCGCCACCAGGGCGCCTGGAGCCCTGGTGGCCCCCCCCCGGCTGTACTTTGGCTACCGGGAAGCTTCTGGAACGCTGATTTTTTATATAATTTTTCCGGGATTTTTCGGGCAGTTCTCGTAACTTGAAAACCTGAAATACAAAAACAGCGGAAAACAGAAACTGGCACTGGGGTGCACTGAGTTAATAGGTTAGTCCAAATATGATCAAAAGTGTATGGAAGTGTATAAATATCATAGTAATATCACCCAAAAGTGGCATGGAGCAAGCAGAAATTATAGATACGTTTCGGACGTATCACCTACTACTTGGCCAAAGCAATAAATAGCAACGGAGAACATGCAAGAATTACTTACGAACATAAATATAAAAGAGGTGAATCAAATATATTACTCAAACACAATCTGAACATAATCTCACAATCCATCGGATCCCAGCAAACTCAACATAGCAACAGCATAAGGATTACATATGTGCCTCGATCATGTAGGGCAGCTCACGAGGTCTAATTAGTGAAGCATAAGAAGGGGAGGAGAACATCACATAGCTACTGGTCATGGACCCATGGTCCAAGGGAGACTACTCACAACTCATCCGGGAGGCGTCCATGGTGGTGGAGAGGCTCCCGGTGGTGATCCTCCCCTCCGGCAGGGTGCCGAGAAGAGTTCTCCTGGTGCTCCCGATCTTGGAAGCACGGCGGCGCCAGAACAGAGATGAGATCGTGAAAAAGGGTTCCCGTCTCGAGGGTTTCGGGACGCGTGTTAAATATATGCCAAAGGGGGGCATCAGCGGAGGCCTGGGGGGCCCAGGCGCCCCCCCGGCGCGGCCAGGAGGGGGGACGCGCCACCAGGGCGCCTGGAGCCCTGGTGGCCCCCTCCGGCCCTACTTCGGCTGCCGGGAAGCTTCTGGAAGACTGCTTTTTATATAATTTTTCCGGGATTTTTCGGGCAGTTCTCGTAATGGGAAAACCTGAAATACAAAAACGGCAGAAAACAGAAACTGGCACTGGGGTGCACTGAGTTAATAGGTTAGTCCAAATATGATCAAAAGTGTGTGGAAGTGTATAAATATCATAGCAATATCACCCAAAAGAGGCATGGAGCAAGCAGAAATTATAGATACGTTTTGGACGTATCAGGGTTGGGTCGGGTGATGCGAGAGGGAGAGAGAGAGAAATGAGTGGAGGAGGAGGAGGCTGAGTGAAATAAGGTGACACTATGCCAACGGACTGGCCGTCGGCATAGATAGGAGGCCTATGCCGACGGCAAGGCCATAGGCATAGATGCAACCACTTTTTTTTGAAAAAATAGTCCCAACTCAGCCCAGGGACAAGCCATTTAACCCGGTGCTTGTGCCTGCCACCACGCTTCCTGTTCACTTGGTTGTCATAGCCCAGCACATAGCTACACCCCCAACACAGTCCCGACCCAACACACCCCAACATTCCCTACGCATAGGCCCGACGTGGCCGTTTTCCCCCTCCGGAACACGGCGGCGGCGACGCCCATGAGGGGGGGCACACCTCGGAGCCGCGTGCCGGGTGCCTGCGCCTGCCACCACGTTTCCACAACCGTAGGAGGGACCACATCAACACCTAGCGGCATTGCTACCCCACAGGTACCCCGTCCCGTCTAACCCTGACATAGACAACCGCCGGGTCTAGCCCTTTGACTTTCGCCGGACGGAGTTTGACCGGTGGACCTGTTCAACTGGTAGTCATAGCCCAGTAAATA
>LR738709.1:720790275-720805223 GCA_902687465.1 Secale cereale
CGTGGCCGTTTCCCCCCTCCCGGACACGGCAGCGGCGACGCCCGTGACGGAGGGCACACCCTGGAGCTGCGTGTCGGGTGCCTGCGCCTGCCACCATGCTTCCATAACCGAAGGAGGGCCCACAGCCATACCTAGCGGCATTGCTACCCCACAGGTATCCCGTCCCGGCTAACCCTGTCACAGACGACCGCCGGGTCTAGCCCTTTGACTTTTGCCGGACGGAGTTTGACCAGTGGACCTGTTCACCTGGTTGTCATAGCCCAGCACAGAGCTACACCCCCAACACAGTCCCAGCCCAACCCACCCCATCATTCCCTATGCGTAGGCCCGACGTGGCCGTTTCCCCCCTCTGGGACACGACGGCGGCGACGCCCGTGAGGGGGGTTGATACGTCCAAAATGCATCACTATTTTGTATCATAATTTATCCTTATTCATTGATATATTTCACATTACGATGATGTTCTTATGTTGTTTTGGCCTATTTTACACAGTTCGCAACTTTCCGATGCCGAAGCAGCAGACGCAGGACTCAGCGGTAAAAAGTGGACACTGAGTTGCTGAAGAAGAATACCTCCAAATTACCTGAAAATCGACGGAGAGTATTTTCCAGACGGATCACGAGGGCACGCAAAAGGGCAACCAGAGGGGGGCCACAGGGCGTCCAGGCACCCTGGGGGCGTCCCCCCTGGCCGCGCCGGGGGGGGGGCGCCTGGAGCCCCTGGCCCACCTCCGGCTGCCCCCTTTTGCCTATATACTCCTCGTTACCTGAAAACCCTAAAAAAGAGAGTTTTGATGGAGTTCCGCCGCCGCTCCATGGCGGAAACCTACAGAGAAGAAAAAGCTATCTCCGGCGGGCAGATTTCACCGGGGAGATCACCTCCCGGAAGGGGAGATCATCGCCATCGTCATCCCCATCGTCACGGGCATCATCAAGATCATCATAAACATCATCCCCAACATCAGCACCATCTCCATCATCATCCAAATCTCATCTCACAATTGCAACTTGTGTTGTAACCCGTACTACCTATCCTCTCTACTCCATCGGTGTTGATTACTACTTTGTGGTGAATGCTATTGAATTTTGTTGGAGAAATATCATTATGTCCAGATTGTTTATCATCCATTTATCTCCACTGATCATGATCTCTTTTATGTCTTGTGAGTAGTTACCTTAGTTCTTGAGGACATGGGAAAAGTCTTGTTGTTAGTAGTCATATGCTGTTGAAGTAATATGTGTTGTTTGATACTTAAGTTGTGTTGTCATTCTACTAGTGGTGTTGTGTGAGTCGAACACTCAACACTTCGTCTTATTAAGGACCTAGGGGAATACATTGTGTACAAAGAATGCTTACGGTGGGTTGCCGGAGTGATAGAAACCTGAACCCCAGTTCGCACGCTTTTGCACAAGGGAACAATGGATCATCGATCGTATTGCTATGGTTAGGCTTTTGCCTTAAATACTATCTTGTATTTGCGGATGCTTGCAAGGTGTTTAATCATAAGAGTGCACTCATCTTAGTCTAGAGAGTGTATTAGCATAGATCCACCCACTCAACACTTATCAACACATAACATAGTACCGATACGACATATGGTGAAAGCACATGACCACCTCTCCCGTGTGTCCTCAAGAACACTTTAGCCTTATAAGTTCAGTTGCTAGGCCTCTCCTTTGCTTAGAAAGGATTGGGCCACTTGTTATTCCTCAGTGCCTTTTTACTTTGCTCGCTTTTACTTTCCTATTGCTTATATCAAGAAAACCCCTAAAAAGTTATCTTTCAGTGCTTGCAGTAATTCCTTGCTCACAATCGCTTATGAATACCTTCTGCTCCTCGTTGGGTTCGACACTCTTACTTATCGAAAACGCTGCAATAGATCCCTTACGGTTGTGGGTCATCAAGTACCGTTTTCTGGCGCCGTTGCCGGGGAGCGTAGCGCTATTGGTAAAGTGAAACTGGTAAGGAAGTTTTTATAATTCTGTTTTTATTTTTGCTGTTGCTGCTCTTTATCCTTATGGACAACCTTGCTATTGGATCGTTGCTTGTGGGAAGACGCCCCACACCTGTGGTGGTTGCTCCTCCCCCTACTGAAATTGTGCCCTATAAAATACCAGCTGGTATTATCGATTATGTTTTGGCTAATCGTTATGCAGGAGACAGACATCCCGGTGAACACTTGCTATATCTGTCACAACTATGTTCATTATTTAAGCTTGCAGGTGTATCAATGGAGTTTTTCATGAGGAAATTGTTCGCCGTATCACTTATAGATAAAGCTTCAGATTGGTATAAGCTTCTCGATAACTCGCACTTGCTTGATTGGCAAGAGCTTATGTCTCTCTTTTATACTAAGTTTTATCCTCTTCATGAAATTCATCGAGACAGGAACTATATCTATAACTTTAGGTCTCGTGAAGGAGAAAGCATTGCTCAAGCTTGGGGGAGATTGAAGTCCCTAATGCTCAAATGTCATATTCATGAGCTCCCCAAGGAAATTATACTTACAAATTTTTATGCCAGGCTTTCTCGTCAGGATAAGGAGATGCTGGATGCCTCCTCTAGTGGGGTATTTCAGACGAAGAGTGTTGAAGAAAGGTGGGATCTCATTGAAAGGATCCAGAAGAATACCGAAGATTGGGAAATCGATAAAGGTATTGAACCCGCTATAAATTATGAACATGATTATATTGAGAGCTATGTGAAAACTGATTACTTCAATACTTTTTTCTCTAAGATTGGTCTTGATTCCCATCTAATGATTGATTTCTGTAAGGATTTTGCCTCTCACGTTGATTCTTTTAAAAAGAAGAGAGACCAGCATCATGAACCTTTCAAAGAGCTACCTGTTGATATTCATGTTGCTGACCCTATTTTGCCTGCAGTTATGTATGAAAAGCCTCCTTTTCCCGCAAGGATAAGGGAGCACTCTCTTGTGACAGGCGTAATAAATAAAAGTGAGAGAAGAATTGATGAGCCTGAGGACCAGATCAAGGTCGATCCTCAAGTTGCATTGGTTAAAGACCTTGTTACTAATGATGTTTTGGATTCCAATGTAAATTTTTGTGCTGTTTCCACTAACCTTATCACAGCCAAGAATAAAGGCCCAATTTCAGGTACTCCAGTAGTATCTGTTAAAATAGGAGATCACAATTATTATGGGCTTTGCGATTTGGGATCGAGTGCTAGTGCTATCCCCTATTCACTTTATGAAGAGATCATCGGTGAGATTTCCCCTTGTGAACTTGAAGAAGTTGATGTTACCATTTATCTTGCAAACAGAACAACTATCTCTCCTATCGGAATTGTGAGGGACGTTGAAGTCCTATGTGGAAAGGTAAAATACCCTACCGACTTTCTAGTACTTGGTTCAGAGAGGGACAATTTTTGTCCTATTATTTTTCGTAGACCTTTTCTTAGAACTTGTGGAACTATAATAGATTGCAAGAAAGGTAAAGTTTCTGTTGAATTCAATGGTGAGCCATATGAATTTAATTTTTCGAAGTTCTCTAAGCATACTCGTGGTACCGATTTACCTAGAGATGATAAAATTATTGAAAGTATTGCTTCTATTGCTATTCCCCCTAATGATCCTTTGCAGCAATATATGGAGGACCACGAGAATGATTTGCATATGCAGGAAAGAAATGAACTGTCAGGCTCAATTCTGGGAAATAAATCACAGAATAGCCTTAAGTCACACTGGCTCCCAAGAACAACCAGTGGACAACCTTGATATAGATAACCAGTACAATACAATAATATTACACAGGGTTGAATCAGGGTGACTCAACAATTTATTACAACAACCCAACGCACTAAGGTGGCGGAATGTGACAGTGGGTGGTGGAACTCAACACTGGTAATATAGCATAGAGTCAAGCGTCAGTGTGAGGCTTGACTATTTTATTGGTGTGGCGGAAGCTTGACGGATGATACAAGTGATAGACTCCATGACACAGGTGTGCTGACTGGGAACCTTCTAAGCGTCGGCCTCGCTAGCGCAATTCTCCTCCAAAAGCTCGTCCTCCTCCAAGTCTGGCCAAGTAAATAGCCAGGGACAAGCCAATGAGTACTTTTGAATGTACTCGCAAACATTATGAACATAAGATATACCGAATGCGAATGCCATGGTATATGAACTACATGCATGCAACAATTATCAAAGCTTGGCATGGTGAAACATGGTTAGTACAGAAATAAATATTAGTGTCAACAATATATATAAATAAGAGAAAAGCCGGTCGGATGTCAAGTGACACCACGGTAGGACTTGAAAAGAAATGCCAGTCGGGTGTCCACAAGAGTAGTGGCGTGATAAACCGCCTGACACTCGAGGGACGCCACAAACAGGACTTAAAAGAAATGCCAGTCGGGTGTCCACAAGAGTAGTGGCGTGATAAACCGCCTGACACTCGAGGGACGCCACTAACAGGATTTAAAAGAAATGCCAGTCGGGTGTCCACAAGAGTAGTGGCGTGATAAACCGCCTGACACTCGAGGGACGCCACGAAAGGACTTAAAAATAAATGCGAGTGTCCGGGGTAGTCTAGCCAGCCCCTGAGACACTCTGGAAGTAAGAATAAAATCATAGGGTTAGTCCATAAGCATAATTTTCATCATAAATAAATTCATGACAATACTAACTGCGGCAAGAATATCATGCAAACATGAACATGCTCAAGTATATTATTTTCCTCCAGAGACTGACACCGGGACCGATACTTGACCCACCCAACCAAGTCCTTGACCGTGGACGCGGCTATTCGAATAGATATAACTCTGCAGAGGGTGTACTCTTTACCCACGCGTATGGGTTTCCCTTAGTCAGCACCGTACACTGGCTAATACCCAATACGGACTTTGGGTTGAAAACACGCCTGACGCATACACACCGACCAGATGCCAGGAATCACCCACAGCATCGCTCCAGAAACCTTAAGTCAGGGAGGCTACAACCTCCGAAAAGCATGGGATCACTATTAAACGCGCGGATTACAAGGGGTGCCCCCCTCTCGGCTACAACCGGAAACACCCATGCCCCTGACCCGATGACAGGCTACAACCTTCATCGTAGTTCTCTGGGTGATGTGCACCCGAACAGGGGTTATCAACTTACTAAGCCGTACCCTCCTTTCGGAAGGACCCGTGGCAGCACGGTGTACAGCTAGGTGTAAGAACAAGACTCGATCTAGGCCGACTCAGGAGGTGTTATTAAAATATCACCGATATTCTTTATCAATACCACAAGACACCACTGTGTCAGTAAAGGACCGTGCCTACCGGCATGTCCAAACCAGCAGCAAAATTTCAGCCATCAAGTAACCACATGCATGTCAGAGATGCTAGTGTGCTATGCAAGCAAAGTAGAAAGGTGACATGACCATGCATGCACATGTGATATAACATGCAACATATGTAGTGCAATACCAAACTATGTAACCATGCAAAATGCAACACCGTATCCCAGGTTCAAATAATGCTTGCCTTGTCCAAAATAGTCAGGAGAAAACCCCTCTGAATTTCCAGCAAAAGATCCTTCTTCTTTTTCTGAAAATTCAAATTTGAATTTGAATAAAAATTCCAACACAGAACAGAAAAGTGTTCTCAAAATATTTTTAAATAAATCTTAAAAAACTAGAGAGGAAAAGACAAATTTTGCAAAAAGAATCAACTCATTTGGAGTTATAGTTTAAAAGTTATTAACTTTTTAAAACCAGGGGTCTTTCTGCAAAACAGAAGCCCCTGAGTTGTTTTAAAAGAAAACGGTTAGGCAGCGAATACGCCTTCCAGTGGAGAAGGCGTAAAGCGTGGAGTACGCCTTCGCTGAACACAGAAAATAGAGAGAGAGCTGATGGGTGGGGGCCACCCGTCAGGTTTGAATTTGAGCGCGCTCGCGCGCGTGTACAGAGAAGGGGCGGCGATCGCCGGCGACGATCGCCGGGGTTTCAGAGCCCGGCGCTGGTCGCAAAGTGACCAGCGTGGACTTCCGCATCGGTGGGTGGTGGAGGTGGCCACCGGCGATCACCTGAACGGCGGTGAGCTCGACGCCGGCGGACGGTGGTTCGGGTGGAGTTGGTGCTCGTCGGAGAGGGCTCGGGGAGTGGAATTGCGGTGGGGTTTCGACGTGATGGTGGAAGATAGGTGGACTGGCGGAGTTTGGGTGGCTCTGGTGGAGTAGGGGTGAGGTTTGGTTCGTGGACAGAGGCGGCGGAGCGGTGGCCGGAGAGGGAGAAGAAGACCCTCTCGTGGCCGGGTGGGTGGCTAGGAGGAAGAGTGGGTGGCGGTGGAGGCGAATGGTGAAGCTGGAGGGGCTCGGGGGTCCCTTTTATAGGCGAATCGAGGATGGCCGAGACGGGCGGAGGTCGCCGGAGTAAATTTGATCGCCGTGGTTGGTTTTGGCCGGTGGTCAGGGGCGACGAGGCAATTAAGAGGCCGGTGGAGTTCGCCAGAAGCCTCCGCTTGGACGGGCTCGGGCTCGTTGGCCACGTCCGTGATGCGCTGTCCCGCATGGGTGCGGCGGCGTGGCCAACTCTGGCGACTGCCATACGGGCCCGGGGCGGCGTGGTCGGTGCGTCCGTTGTGCGGAGAGGCGAGGGAGAACGACGCGTGGGCGGAAGAGTAGGTAGGGGAGATGCGGCGCAGTGAATGGAGGCCGGTGGCCGAGGCGATCCGCTCGGCCTCGCCGTGGATGAGCTCGGGGTGGCTGCACCGGCCAGCTGCCAGCTCACCGGCGTGGAGAGGCTGGGCGATGGGCCAGGGGGAGCGGCGGCATTGAAGGCGGGCGACGACGCCGTGCGGGAGGGAAAGGAGAGGAGTGCACGGCATCGCCGGCCCCTGTCGGCTGAACTAGTTCAGTTAACTGAATTAAATTCAGTTATGAACAATATGCATGCCAAGTGTTTGATGAAATGCTATAGGGTGTTAAGCATCTTAGTTGATCATGGGATTTGCTGTGGTGGTGTGTGGTTACTTAAAAATGAATTTGCCAGAAGGCCAAGATTTTTGGTGGAGTTTGGAAATGATTTGGAGCAGAAAATTGATTTCTGGACCAAATTTGAATTGAATAGAAATTGAAATTTTTGAACTGTGGGACCAAATGTTTTTGAAGAAATGGGTTAAGGGTACCATGTATATGCAGGGATAATTTTGGTGGTGGCAAAAGAGTCATAGAAAATATAATTCCTTTGTAATGTCAAGAAACTATGATTATTTCAAATTCCATCTTTGGAATTTAAAATATATAGAAGGAATATTTTTGTGGAGTGGGGAAGAGTTGAATAATATCATAGAAGGTGTGCATGACTTGAGAGGTAAATCTTGGAGTGGCAGAAAAATATTTGGAGTGGTCTAGGGTGCTAGAAGAGGTGGAAGAGACTTTTCCCTTTGAATTTAAATAACCAAAACCAAAAAAATTCTTTAGAAAGAAATAGTTTTGAAAACCTCCAAAATAATTAAATCAAATAAATTCACCCTTCAAGCAGAACCCTCCAAGAAAATTTTTAAATCCTAGCTAAAGTTTGAAAAAGTTTTCAAAACTCCAAATAAATATTTTTTTGGGGTGTTACATGAACTAGATGAAATATTCTTGAGGCAACCTGCTATCCTGAAGCACAACCTTCCGGTTGAACCTTTGGGAATTTTATCAAAACCGAAAGAAGACCCGGTGTTCGATCTTAAACCTCTTCACGATACGCTCAAGTATGCTTATTTAGATGAAAAGAAAGTATATCCTGTTATTATCAATTCTAACCTCTCAGGATATGAAGAAGAGCGACTATTGGAAGTACTTCGTAAACACCGAGGCGCAATTGGCTATACCCTTGATGACCTTAAGGGGATTAGTCCATCTATCTATCAACATACTATCAACCTTGAGCCTGATGCTAAACCAGTTGTTGATCATCAACGACGGTTGAACCCGAAGATGATGGATGTTGTAAGAACTGAGATTCTCAAGCTTCTAGCCGCAGGTATTATCTACCCTATAGCTGATATTAAGTGGGTAAGCCCGGTACATTGTGTTCCTAAGAAAGGAGGTACAACTGTGGTTCCTAATGATAAGAATGAACTAATACCTCAGAGAACTATTATTGGATATAGAATGTGTATTGATTACAGGAAGCTGAACAAGGCAACCAGGAAGGATCACTACCCGCTGCCGTTCATTGACCAAATGCTTGAAAGGTTATCTAAAAACACCCACTTTTGTTACCTCGATGGCTATTCTGGCTTCTCTCAAATTCATGTTAACACTGCTGATCAAGAGAGGACCACTTTTACTTGTCCCTTTGGTACCTATGCTTACAGGCGTATGCCTTTGGGTTTATGTAATGCCCCTGCTACTTTTCAAAGGTGTATGTCTGCTATCTTTCATGGTTTCTGTGAGGAGATTATGGAAGTCTTCATGGACGATTTCTCTGTCTATGGAACTTCCTTTGACCATTGTCTCCACAACCTTAATAAAGTCTTGCAGAGATGTGAGGAAACAAATCTGGTACTCAACTGGGAGAAGTGCCACTTCATGGTTAACGAAGGAATTGTTCTTGGTCACAAGATTTCCGAAAGGGGAATTGAGGTGGACAAGGACAAGATCGAAGCAATTGAAAGGATGCCCTACCCAAGGGACATCAAAGGTATTCGTAGTTTTCTTGGTCATGCTGGCTTCTATAGAAGATTTATTAAAAACTTTTTTAAGACTTCGAGGCCCCTCACTAATCTTCTCCAGAAGGACGTTCCTTTTGTATTTGATGAGGATTGTAAGGAAGCTTTTGAAGTTCTTAAGAAAGCTTTAATAACCGCTCCTATAGTACAACCACCTGACTGGAATCTACCTTTTGAGATTATGTGTGATGCTAGTGATTTTGTTGTTGGAGCTGTTTTAGGACAAAGAGTTGATAAGAAATTGAATGTTATACATTATGCTAGTAAAACCCTTGATAGTGATCAAAGGAATTATGCTACTACTAAGAAGGAATTCTTAGCTGTACTATTTGCTTGTGATAAGTTTAGGCAGTATATTGTTGATTCCAAAGTTATTATTCATACTGATCATGCTGCCATTAAGTACCTTATGACAAAGAAGGATGCCAAGCCAAGGCTTACCAGATGGGTACTCCTTCTTCAAGAATTTGATTTGCAGATTGTTGATAGGAAAGGAGAAGACAATCCGGTGGCGGACAATCTTTCAAGGATGGAAGATATACCGCATGATCCCATCCCAGTCAACGACAGTTTTCCAGACGAGCAATTTGCCGTCGTAAAAGTACAATCTCTTTCCGATCCTTGGTTTGGAGATTATGCTAATTTTATTGTTGCAAAGTATTTGCCTCCAGGTTTAACATTTCAGCAAAGGAAGAAGTTCTTTCATGATTTGAGGCACTACTTTTGGGATGACCCACATCTTTTCAAAGAAGGCCCCGACGGGATCGTGAGAAGATGCATACCGGAACATGAGCAGAAGGACATTCTCAGACAGTGTCATGATAGTCCCTATGGAGGACATCATGCCGGTGAGAGGACTGCACATAAGGTTCTTCAATCAGGTTTTTATTGGCCTACTCTCTTTAAGGATGCTAGAAATTATGTTTTAGCCTGTGATAAATGTCAGAGAGTTGGTAACATTAGTAGAAGGAATGAGATGCCTATGAATTACTCACTAGTGATTGAACCTTTTGATTGTTGGGGTTTTGATTTTATGGGTCCTTTTCCTTCTTCGCACAAGTACACTCACATTTTAGTAGCTGTTGATTATGTGACCAAGTGGGTTGAAGCAATCCCCACTGAAAGTGCTAATCACAAGACATCTTTGAAAAATCTCAAAGATGTAATTTTTCCTAGGTTTGGTGTACCTAGGTATCTCATGACTGATGGAGGATCACATTTCACGCATGGAGCTTTTAGAAAAGCTTTAGCCAAATACGATGTCAATCATAGAATTGCTTCACCATATCATCCTCAAACTAGTGGGCAAGTTGAGCTCACCAATAGAGAGATTAAGTTGATCTTGCAGATGACAGTAAATAGAAATAGAAAGGACTGGTCAAATAAGTTAGGAGATGCTTTGTGGGCGTATAGAACTGCTTACAAAAACCCCATGGGCATGTCCCCCTATAAGATGGTGTATGGCAAGGCTTGCCATTTGCCATTAGAGTTAGAGCACAAAGCTTTCTGGGCTGTTAGAGAGCTTAATGCTGACCCAAAATTAGCTGGTGAGAAGCGTCTCATGAACTTGACTTCTCTAGATGAATGGAGAAGTGAAGCTTACGAGAGCGCTAAAATGTTCAAGGAAAAGGTAAAGAAGTGGCATGATAGGAGGATTCTGAAACATGAATTTAATGTTGGTGATAAAGTTTTGTTGTTTAGATCCCGTTTCAGGTTTTCTCCAGGCAAACTACTTTCTAGGTGGGAAGGGCCATTTCATATTGAAGACGTCTATCGGTCTGGTGCAATTAAGATTAACAATTTTGAAGGCACCAAACCTCAAGTTGTGAATGGTCAAAGACTTAAGCATTACATAGCAGGAGATCCTGTCAATGTTGATGTGAATATGATATACACAACAACTCACGAAGAACATGTTGCAGCCCTGTTTCAGACGCCAGCAGAAGCGGAATAAAGAAAGGTATGTATTACGGTAAGGAAACATCGCAAACCGCCATAAAAGTTCTATATTACAAGTTTTTGCAAAATTAGTAAAATTCTAAGCCTAAGTGGAGCCGGAAACGAGCTCCAGGGGGTCCAGGCGCCCCCCTGGCGCGCCCTACCTCCTGGCCGCGCCGGGAGGCCGCCTGGACACCCGTGAGTCCGTCTCCGACCCCGCTTTAGCCTGTTACCTTCCTTGCTGTGCATAAATTTTTGCTATATATTTGCCCGGATTGTTCCGGCAACGTATCTTGCGATTTCGTGTGTTTTCTTTTTGATCTGTTTCTGCCAGGGAATCTTTCAGCTGAATCTAGGTGCCATGGCTTCTCCAAGTTCCCCCAAGGACAAGTTCGTCGTCAACGTCATCAACCCTTACCTCGCTGAGGTGAAGAAGCACCCTCAGGTTGTTCGGATGGAGGACGGTGTCCTCCATCAAGAAGATCCGAAGGGACCTATCAAGGAGGGGAGCATCCAGGCCAGGCTAGAAGAAGTGGAGCAAGAAGTCTTCAAGTACAAGAAGATGATCGAGCGTGGTGTTGAAGCTAACTTTGACATCATCAGCGAGCTGAAGACCTACTTCCTGAAGGAGATGAAGGAGATGTGGAGAAGCATCACCGCGTCTGAAGAAAGAATTAAAGAGCTCCAAGGGCAAATTTATGATCTACATCACCAGAACTGTGAGTATGAACTAAGGTTTATGCGCATGGGTATGGGCGCTGCATGTAGGATTTAGGAGACAAACTTCTCATATGAGACTAGGGAACCCCTTCCATGGAAGCGCTTCGCCGAGGACTACGTGATCAACGTCAACAAGAACGAGGAGTGAAATCTCCTTGGGTAACGGCATCCCCTTGGCTTGTTCCAAGCTTGGGGGAGTGCCCGGTATCTTTATCTTTTGTCTTTTAGAGTCAAGTAGAGTCATATCATGTCTAGGGAGATTATTATATGAAATAGGTGTGTGCATTGAGGTCTATCACTCCTTCGGTGGAGAGATTGTATCCGTGAGTGTGGAGTCATCTATGATGGAATATTAACGAGAAGTCTATTGGTTCCTTTACTGCACTCGGAATTCTCTTCATGCAATCGACCTTATATGATGATTCTTATGGGGAGTATTGACCTTATACCAGGTATGGCTGTGAAAGCTTTATTTAATTTTGGTAAACATAGCTTTGGTCATCACAACAAGCATGATTTTCTTAAAGTATCGACATAGCCAAAACCTTTATGTTATTATGCTTGAAGTGTTATGCTGACAAGGAAGACAACTTGATGTGTTATGCTTATTTCAATGTTTATGCTTTATATTGCTTTGCATCTTAGTCATCATCAATTGTATGTTCTCTCAAAACCTTTGCTAGCCTAACTCTGTACTAAGCGGAATTCTGCTTGTGCATCCATACCCTTAAACCAATACCTTCCATATGAGTCCACCATACCTTCCTATTCGTGGTATTCCACTACCACCTCCTAAAATATAGAATTTATGTGTTATCCTTAAATGTTCAAAATCTTTTATTTTGTGCCTCTGTTTTAGCTCATGAGGAAGTAATAGTTAATTCATGGTCTTTTTGAGTTGGACAAGTTTCACCCCGGGATTGCACGTCTAATCTGCAAACCCCTAATACGAGAAGGAACTGGCAAAGAGTGCGCCCGGCTCATTAAAAAAAATATACAACAAACAAACCCTCCTTCACGCTTTGTTCATGAGAAATCAGAAAACTTTGGCAGTGATAAACAAAGGAGATTAAGGGGGTGTGATCGTCCCCGTACGGGAGCCGTTCCTCGAAACTTGTCCAGCTCGAGAAGTAATTGAGTTATCTATTAGCATTCGTTGACAAATCATGCACCTCTCAAAACTTGTTTTCATTCTGTTTGATTTAAGGATAGCACATGAGTTTTCCCTACTCCCCTAGAGCAGGGCCTATCTTTTAATTTTAGGTTGGGTCAGTTATTCCTACTTTCTTCTATTCTTAAAGAGAGCAGACATTTGATGTTGACAAGGATTCATTCATATAAATTTGCATTAAGATTTGTCATATCATATCCTTGTTGACATTATCATTTGATAAGTAAGTTGTTTGTCAAGCCCAGCTAAGGCAAACATCTTCTTTTGTGTTAACACTTTCACTTCTTGCCTAATAACATGTTCTTTCAAAAGCTTCAATTAATCTCATCAAAACATAAAGAGAAAGAGCAAAAGTTAAAGCTATTTGTTGTTCTTTGACCAAAGGACATGTTTGCCATGATTTGATGAGTTTCCTTAGCCCTACTTCCGAATATAAGTGTTACCACTCTTTTATAAGGGCCTTATGAGTTGAAGATTGCTGTTGAGGATATTTTAGTTGGTGAAGAAGCTGTGATGCTTCTTGTCCGTATTCTATTTATCGACACTTCACTCTCTAAACTTGTGGACAGGTTTACCGAGCTCAGTATTCGCTTGGGGACAAGCGAGGTCTAAGCTTGGGGGTGTTGATACGTCCAAAATGCATCACTATTTTGTATCATAATTTATCCTTATTCATTGATATATTTCACATTACGATGATGTTCTTATGTTGTTTTGGCCTATTTTACACAGTTCGCAACTTTCCGATGCCGAAGCAGCAGACGCAGGACTCAGCGGTAAAAAGTGGACGCTCAGTTGCTGAAGAAGAATACCTCCAAATTACCTGAAAATCGACGGAGAGTATTTTCTAGACGGATCACGAGGGAACGCAAAAGGGCAACCAGAAGGGGGCCACAGGGCGTCCAGGCGCCCTGGGGGCGCGCCCCCCTGGCCGCGTCGGGGGGGGGCGCCTGGAGCCCCTGGCCCACCTCCGGCTGCCCCCTTTTGCCTATATACTCCTCGTTACCCGAAAACCCTAAAAAAGAGAGTTTTGACGGAGTTCCGCCGCCGCTCCGTGGCGGAAACCTACAGAGAAGAAAAAGCCATCTCCGGCGGGCAGATTTCGCCGGGGAGATCACCTCCCGGAAGGGGAGATCATCGCCATCGTCATCACCATCGTCACGGGCATCATCGAGATCATCATCAACATCAGCACCATCTCCATCATCATCCAAATCTCATCTCACAATTGCAACTTGTGTTGTAACCCGTACTACCTATCCTCTCTACTCCATCGGTGTTGATTACTACTTTGTGGTGAATGCTATTGAGTTTTGTTGGAGAAATATCATTATGTCCAGATTGTTTATCATACATTTATCTCCACTGATCATGATCTCTTTTATGTCTTGTGAGTAGTTACCTTAGTTCTTGAGGACATGGGAAAAGTCTTGTTGTTAGTAGTCATATGCTGCTGAAGTAATATGTGTTGTTTGATACTTAAGTTGTGTTGTCATTCTACTAGTGGTGTTGTGTGAGTCGAACACTCAACACTTCGCATTATTAAGGACCTAGGGGAATACATTGTGTACAAAGAATGCTTACGGTGGGTTGCCGGAGTGACAGAAACCTGAACCCCAGTTCGCACGCTTTTGCACAAGGGAACAATGGATCATCGATCGTATTTCTATGGTTAGGCTTTTGCCTTAAATACTATCTTGTATTTGCGGATGCTTGCAAGGTGTTTAATCATAAGAGTGCACTCATCTTAGTCTAGAGAGTGTACTAGCATAGATCCACCCACTCAACACTTATCAACACATAACATAGTACCGATACGGCATATGGCGAAAGCACATGACCACCTCTCCCGTGTGTCCTCAAGAACACTTTAGCCTTTATAAGTTTAGTTGCTAGGCCTCTCCTTTGCTTAGAAAGGATTGGTACACTTGTTATTCCTCAGTGCCTTTTTACTTTGCTCGCTTTTACTTTCCTATTGCTTATATCAAGAAAACCCCTAAAAAGTTATCTTTCAGTCCTTGCAGTAATTCCTTGCTCAGAATCGCTTATCAATACCTTCTGCTCCTCGTTGGGTTTGACACTCTTACTTATCGTAAACGCTGCAATAGATCCCTTACCATTGTGGGTCATCAGGGGGGCACACCCCGGAGCCGCGTGTCGGGTGCCCGCGCCTGCCACCACGCTTCCACAACCGTAGGAGGGCCCACAGCAACACCTGCGGCATTGCTACCCCACATGTACCTCGTCCCGTCTAACCCAGACACAGACGACCGCCGAGTCTAGCCCTTTGACTTTTGCCGGACGGAGTTTGACCGGTGGACCTGTTGACCTGATTGTCATAGCCCAGCACATAGCTACACCCCCAACACAGTCCCGGCCCAACCCACCCCAACATTCCCTACGCGTAATCCCGATGTGGCCGTTTCCCCCCTTCGGGACACGGCGGCGGCGACG
>LR738709.1:720809154-720821033 GCA_902687465.1 Secale cereale
GGCGACGCCCGTGACGGGGGGCACACCCCGGAGCTGCGTGCCGGGTGCCTGCGCCTGCCACCACGCTTTCACAACCGAAGGAGGGCCCACAGCCACACCTAGCGGCATTGCTACCGCACAGGTATCCCGTCCCGGCTAACCCTGTCAAAGATGACCGCCGGGTCTAGCCCTTTGACTTTCTCCGGACGGAGTTTGACCAGTGGACCTGTTCACCTGGTTGTCATAGCCCAGCACAGAGCTACACCCCCAACACAGCCCCGGCCCAATCCACCCCATCATTCCCTACGCGTAGGCCCGACGTGGCCGTTTCCCCCCTCCGGGACACTGATAACCCTCAACCGTAAGTGATCGAGATGGTCTTCGCGGGTATGAATAACCCAATTTATTGATTCGACACACGGGGAGCCAAAGAGTATTTATAAGCTTTAACAGTTGAGTTGTCAATTCAACCGCACCTGAAATATACTAACTTGCAACAAAAGATAAGTGGTAACAGTGATATGATAGTGATGATAGTAATAGTAAAAGTAAATAGCAAAAGTAAATAGCAGTAGTAAATGGCAAAAGTAGCAACTAGTGACAAGCAAGGTTTAAAATACTGTAGGCTAGGGAGATGGATGGTTGGGCGTTGCATGGATGAGATAGTTTCTAACTCGGGGCACGGCACAGGGAAAAGTAATGATCATCTAGGCAAATATCAAACATTAGGCATGTATCCCGTAGGTAGTTGTACGTGCTTGCAATAAGAACTTACACAACATCTTTTGTCCTACCATCCCGCTACGAACGAGGCCAAAAGGAACTAATGGATATTAAGGTGCTCCTATCAAAGAGCACCGGAACAAAGCAATGAACTCAATGGATACATGTAATCCTCAAACTATGGACCATCCCCTTTGGTGTCCCAAGCTGTCACTTTTGGGATCGCCGGTTCCGAACCGTAACAGGTGCATACAACTCATAGATAGGATCAAGAACACAAATATATTCATGCAAACACATATGGTTCAGATCTGAAATCATGGCACTCGGGCCCTAAGTGTCAAGCATTAAGAATAACAAGTTGTAGCAAAGATGATAAACACCATTCTAGATGATAGGCAACATGCCCCCAACAACCTGACGAACTATTACATGATCTAACTCATCCAATCCCTACCATCCCCTTCGCCTACAGCAAGGGAATTACTCACACATGAAGGGGGAAGTCATGGAGGGATGATGGAGTGGTGATGATGATTACGATGGCGACGATCTCCCCTCTCCGGAGGCCAAATCAGCCTCCAGATTAGCCCTCCCGAAGAAGAACAGATGGTGGCGGCGGCTCCGCGACGAAAAACAGCGAAAGGACTTCCGGTCTGGGATTTCTGCGTCGGGAGAAAAAATACGGGCTAAAGTAGGGCACCAGGGGGTGTGGGCCCCACCCAGGCGCCCCCCCGGCGCGGCCCAGGGGGGGCGCGCCCACAGGGCGCCTGGGCACCCCCTAGCCCCCCTCTGGCCCCACTTCTGGCATTTTGTTTCTTCGGGTGCGTGGATTTTTCGTGATTTTTCGTGGATTTTTCTGGGATGCTTAAAAATCCGTTTTCCTGCACACAAATAAACCATACAGGCAGCTCTGCTGAAAATAGCGTCAGTCCGGGTTAGTTTAGTCCAAATCATGCAAAACTGAGGTCAAAACAATATCAAAAGTGTTTGGAAAAGTAGATACGTTTGAGACGTATCAACTCCCCCAAGCTTAGCATATTGCTTGTCCTCAAGCAATTCAGTTCAACGAACTGGACGCGACAGAGAAAACTTTGACAAACTCTTTTGCTTCATTAGATGTATATAAGCATGTACTACGAAAAGAGTTCAGCAAGTATTAAAACAGTACTTATGAGAACAATGCAAGGAGCAATCCTTCTTTCGAGTGACCAGTCACAAATAATTAAGAGTAAACAATATATTACCGAAAATCAAGACAAGATCACATTGCACATAGCTTGAGCATATTAAGGTGGTATCTCGCTAGCCTCCATGAGTGAAGCAAAACATAAATGCAGAGACTCCTCCAGAGTTTTAAAGGAGACAAGAACTAAAAATTTCAGAATAAATCATATCACAAGTATGCAGAAGACAATGTAATACTTTGGGACAATGCACATTACACTCAGAATGACAATTATGCTCTCCTAGTCAGTGCTTTGAAGAAAGAAGGTGAGACTCTCGAACCGTGGCTTTTATTGGCAAAGTTGAAAACCCGTGATCGGAAACAAAAACTAAACATGTACCAGAGCTCTTGGTTTTTAAAAACAGAAGTAAATATGTTTTTGAAAGGTGCATATTTCGTCAACGAATGCTAGCAGATAACTCAATCACTTTTTAAGCTAGACATGTCTCGAGGAACGGCTCCCGCATGAGGACGATCACATCCTCTTAATCTCCTTTGTTTATCACTGCCAAAGTTTTCTGATTTCTCATGAACAAAGCGTGAAGGAGGGTTCGTTTGTTATATTATCTTTTTGAGCCGGGCGCACTCAATGCCAGTTCCTTTTCATATTAGGGGTTTGCACATTATGCATGCAATCCAGGGGCGAAACTTGTCCAACTTAAAGGGATCATGAATTAACTACTACTTCCTCATGAGCTAAAACATAGGCACAAAAAGAGAAATGCTTTAGATTAATTTCGAGATGGTACATGAAAGTCTTCGTTAGGAATGGCAGGTAAATACCATGTATAGGAAGGTATAGTGGACTCATATGGCATAACAGGTTTAAAGGTTTTGGATGCACAAGCAGTCATTCCGCTTAGTAAGGGTGGAGGTTTAGCAGAAGACTGGGAAGCGACCAACTAGATAGCAATAACGGTCATAATCATGCAGAGCGACAAAGCAACATTGAATCGGGCATGAAAGTGATATAACTATTCTAAAACTCAAAGATCATCAAGGCAAAGTAGACTTTTTAGTCCTAAACATGTGTAAGCATGTGCCAAGTCAATCCAAAAATCCTCTAAAGGGAAATACCTCCTTAGTATGCCAGACTATGAACAGCGCGATGCATGTAGATCATTTCAATAACACATTATGTACTCTAGTTATTCGGGACTAGCCACAAAGAAAGCATGAACCGCTGAAAAAGCATTGCAAACATAGCACTATGTCGCTACAAGCTGGTCTCTAGATCATAAGTACAGGAATATGTACAAAAGTAGAAATGGAAAGAGTTCATACCGGTCTTCCTTGTTGCTTCCTTTCAGTCGATCTTCGTCATTACTGCTTGTCACTTGCACGATCGAACGTAGGAAATATAATCAAATGCCATCACGGACTCGAGCTGATCTCTGAAAACAAAGCAAACTAAAGAGAGAAAGGAAATCTTTTTGGGTTTCTTTTTTTTAGAAGGTTGAATAAAGGCAAAAGAAAGAGAAAATCTTTTTGTTGTTTTTGCAAAGAGAGAAACAAAGAAGAACGGGCAAAAACTTCGAAAAGATCAAAGCGAATAAAACGGATAATACAATGAAAAAGTGAGAAGGGCACGTACTCCCCCAAGCTTAGGCTTTTGGCCTAAGTTGGTAGCAGCTACTGCCCCCAGGAGCCTCCTGCTCCAGGGGTATGGTGGTGAGACCAAGGGTCGTAGAAGGATGATGGCGCGTACACCGAACTCCTCGGAGTCTCCCACGAGGAAGGTTCCGAGCGCCAAACTCGGTGGCGGTCTCATCCTGAAAATGTGGTATCTCACCGTGCCTCTCCTCATCGGGCACAACCCCCTCCATGGGGTAATGGAACTGATGCTGGACGATGAACTCATCGAACTGAACAACATCAAAGGACCATCCGTTCCTGCGAGAAAAATCAAACAAAAGAGGTGCAGGTAGACGGATCTCGCGTTCCGTGGTAGTTCCGAAACGCAAGATATAAACAAGGTTATCAAGTTCAGAACCCATGGTAGCAAACTTATGCCTCTTCATAGCAGCAAGATCAAAGCTTAAATAAGTAAAAGGAGTATCATCAGGGTGTGGGGTGCCTCCAAGATGCTCTAAGATAAGTGTGGCATAAATGCCACCATATAAGTCCCCCTTGTTACCGTTCATAGCAAGGCGTCGAGCAATTAAGGTACCAATATTATAATCAGACCTCCCTGAGAGGGCTGCTGCCAGGATAGCAATATCCGGAGCAGAAATGTTGCTCGTGTTGTCACGAGCTAACACCCCTCTAGCAATATAATATGCAAAATACCTGAGGTGAGGAAACAAGATACTGGAGATCTTCGACCGATGAATATCCCTCGTACCCATGCTGCAGAGAGAGTTGATGACGGTTTTCAGCTCGGAGGGCTGAGTGGCCATCCTTGCCGTCCTCCCAGCGTTCGGCACACCTATTACTTCACAAAAATTTCCCAAAGTCATGGTGATAAGATCATTATAAATTTTAAACTCAATAGCACCTGATTCAGGATTATATCTAAAACTGTTAATGAAAATGGATGTGAGTTTCTGATACTGAGTAACACGGCTCGTGACGAGTCGTGTCAAACCTGCATTAGCACAAAGATTATAAAACTCATCCTTGATTCCCGCAGCTTCCATGAATTCATCACATGGATATGTCATCGCACGTGCTGGACTCGTGTCTTCCAACAACTCCAGGGGCACATGATCTTCATTATAGCTCACCCTGGCAATCGATGGTGAAGCTGCGGCTCTAGTGACTCGATCGGAGTGTGCGGGCCTCCTCTTCTCAAGCCATCCTTTTGCCCTTCCTAACAAACTCATTTCAGGGAGTATTTGCTCAAAATTTCAGCTCAAATGATGGGTTGTAGAGAGAGATCGAAGAATCGCCCCCAAGAACAGCAAGAACAGCAAGAACAAGACCAGAACTCGGGTTTCTGGAAAAAGAGAGAGAGAGGGGAAGAAGAAGTACCTGGAGGGGGGTCCCGTGGGCCCCAGGCGCCCTGTGGGCGTGGCCAGGGGCTGGGCCGCGCCAGCTGGCCGCCTGGGCCACTGGTGGCCCCCCCTGGCTGGCCCCAGGACTTTCCGGGTCTCTCCCGTTGTGGAAATTTTTAATATAATTTTTCTGGAATTTTTCTGAAAACTTCACTGTTGAAATTTTTTCGAAGTTCAAAAAGCTGCGAAACTCTCTGAAAACTTGAAGCAGTTAGTAGTATTGTGAAGCTTCAAAAACACAGATACTTGGTACAGCAAATATGACAACACTAAAAACAAATAAAAACTTAGAAAGCTCAACTTTTTATCCATATAAAACACGTTTACTAGTAAGGTTGATCAAGTCTTACCAACAAACAAGCGATATATAGAGCAAAAAGTAGCACCTCCTACAAAGTAATCACTGAACTTTTACCTTGATGGACATTTTCCCTACCATGATAGTTTTGTATTTGTGAGGCACATGTAGTGGACAATCCCATTCTCCAATTTTCACGGTCTCGATATTCTCTATAGAGTTGAGGGCATGCCTCCTGTCGGTCTTCTTCGGAAAATATACCGTGTGTTCTTTATCGTTCACATGAAAGGTAACCTTCCCATTGTTGCAATCAATAATAGCACCTGCGGTGTTAAGGAAAGGTCTACCAAGAATAATGGACATGCTCCCATCCTCGGGCATGTCAAGCACAACAAAATCAGTAAGAATTAAACAATTAGCTACTTCAACTGGAACATCCTCACAAATACCTATCGGAACAACGGTTGACTTGTCAGCCATCTGAAGGGAGATATCTGTAGGAATTAGTTTCTCTAAACAAAGCCTCTCGTAAAGAGAGAGAGGCATAACACTCACTCCCGCTCCAAGATCACATAAAGCAGTTTTGACATAATTATTCTTTATGGAGCAAGGAATGGTGGGTATACCTGGATCACCGAGCTTCTCAGGAATCTTTCCACTGAAAGAATAGTTAGCAAGCATAGTAGATATTGCATCATTAGGGACTTTTCTTTCGTTAGTGACAATATCTTTCATATATTTTGAATAAGGAAGTAACTTAATAGCATCAGTCAAAGGAATTTGAAGAAAAAGAGGTTTAATCCATTCACAAAACTTATTGTAATGCTCTTCTTCTTTAGATTTGATGGACTTACCTGGAAAGGGCATGGGTTTCTGTACCCATGGTTCTTTCTCCTTCCCATGTTTTCTTGCGATGAAGTCTTCTTTAGTGTACCTCTTACGTTTGTCAGGTGCTTCTTCCTCTCGAACTTCAGGCGGATCATTCTTCTCATTATCATTACCTTCAGGTTCAGCACCGTCTTCAGTCTCAGCATCGGAAATAGATACACTGTTGGGATCAATAGCTGGCTCTTTATCTGCAATAGGATCACTAGAATTGTCAGTCTCTTTATGTTTCTTTTTCTTATTTGGAGAGACAACAATTTCTTCTTCCTGCATTTGAGAATCTTGGTCGATTCTCTTCGGATGTCCCTCTGGATAAAGAGGATCTTGAGTACTAGTTCCTCCTCGGGTCTTAATCCCAAAAGCCTGCAATTTATCTTGTTTGGCATTGTTAGCAAGCAAATCTCTTTGCACATTAGAAATTTAATCAAGCTGAGTTTGAACCATATGAAAATGCTTCACAAGACATTGAACATCATTAACTGTTCTATCTAAAACACCAAGCAACTTTTTGATAGCAAGGGAATTATCATGCAACTGACTTTCTATCCTCTCATTAAAATGATTCTGTTTCACAATAAAATTATCAAACTCATCTAAACATTGATCAGGAGGTTTACCATGAGGGATGTCACTTGCGTTGAAATCTAAAAGAGAGTGTACCTCTACCATAGGAGGGTGAGTGGTAGGCTCACACAGCTTCTCAATAGGGGGTAGATTCTTCACGTCTTCAGCTTTAATACCTTTCTCTTTAATAGACTTCTTTGCTTCTTGCATATCCTCGGGGCTTAGAACAAACATGCCCCTCTTCTTTGTTGGTGGAGGTGGTTCAGGGACGGACCAATCTTCATGGTTTTTGGCACTCCTGCCCATTAGATCTTCCGCATCGTCCGGTGTTCTTTTCCTGAAAACACAACCAGCACAACTGTCCAAATAGGACCTAGATTCATCAGTTAAACCAGCATAGAATATATCAATTAATTCATTCTTAGGAACTCCATGTCCTGGTCTAGCCTGAATCAAACCGCAGTACCTCCCCCAAGCTTTAGGGAGGGACTCATCCTGCAACTGTTTAAAGTTATAAATTCTTTGTAAAGCAGCATGTTGCATATGAGCAGCAAAGTACTTATCAACAAAAGAGTGATCTAAGTCTTGAGGACTCTTAATGGATCCGCATGGAAGTGAATCATACCATGCTTTAGCACCTTCCTTCAAGGAGAAAGGAAGAAGCTTGGTCACATAAAAGTAGCGTATCTTCTCATCTGTGGTAAACAGGCTACCTAGTTCACCAAGATTAGTTAGGTGTGCAATAGCATCATCATTTTCTCTGCCATAAAAGGGGTCAGCTTCAACCATAGGTATAAGTGAAAGATCAACAGAGAAATCAAAATCAGGATCATCAATGCATATAGGAGATGTAGCAAACTCAGGATTAGGAACGGTTTTGTTTTTCAAAGAGTGTTTTTCAAATATTTTAATAGTTTCAGGGTCAGAGCCGGCAAACTCTGTCAGTTCCCTGCATAAATCTTCATCAAGTATATAATAATCATCATCAAGGAGCCTCTCCTGGAGTTTACTCAAATCAGGATAATCATAAGTTTCACCAATAGGGTAGCGAGTAACGGGAAGTTCAATTCCATATTTTTCAGCAGCAGTAGTAATTTGTTTCTCAAGAGCATAACCAAGTGAACTAATATCATCATCAAAAGTAGTAGAAGCATCATCAAGTGTATCAGACATAGTAACAGATTCAGTAGGAGCATCATGTGGTGGTGGTGAGGCGAACTTACTCATGACAGAAGGTGAATCAAGTGTAGCACTAGTGCTCAGAGCAGTACCTCTTCTTGTAGTGGATCGTAAGATCGGAACCTTGGGGTCTCCTTTCTTACCCATAGTGAATAAAGTGCAGCAAGTAGGATACCTCAAGTAGACTTGTAAATATTGCTATGCTCCCCGGCAACGGCGCCAGAAAACGGTACTTGATAACCCTCAACCGTAAGGGATCGAGATGGTCTTCGCGGGTAAGAATAACCCAATTTATTGATTCGACACACGGGGAGCCAAAGAGTATTTAGGGCATTTACAATGCACAGACGCTAGTTGAGGCGCTTAAGAAAAATAAAATAAATATTTACTGCATAGCACAAGCGCCTGGGCGCTTGGAGCTGGATTTTATACATGTTTTTCAAGCGTCCGACTCCTCGCTGGGCATTGATGCCAAAAAACGAACCGGGAAAAGTATGGAAACTGCCAAAACTACCAGGATTTAATCCCTGGCGCCCCTTGCTTAGCGCCCGCGTTGGACTTGCCCTTATAAGCTTAAACAGTTGAGTTGTCAATTCAACCGCACCTGAAATATACTAACTTGCAACAAAAGATAAGTGGTAACAGTGATATGATAGTGATGATAGTAATAGTAAAAGTAAATAGCAAAAGTAAATAGCAGTAGTAAATTGCAAAAGTAGCAACTAGTGACAAGCAAGGTTTAAAATACTGTAGGCTAGGGAGATGGATGGTTGGGCGTTGCATGGATGAGATAGTTTCTAACTCGGGGCACGGCACACGGAAAAGTAATGATCATCTAGGCAAATATCAAACATTAGGCATGTATCCCGTAGGTAGTTGTACGTGCTTGCAATAAGAACTTGCACAACATCTTTTGTCCTACCATCCCGCTACGAACGGGGCCAAAGGGAACTAATGGATATTAAGGTGCTCCTGTCAAAGAGCACCGGAACAAAGCAGTGAACTCAATGGATACATGTAATCCTCAAACTACGGACCATCCCCTTTGGTGTCCCAAGCTGTCACTTTTGGGATCGCCGATTCCGAACCGTAACAGGTGCATACAACTCATAGATAGGATCAAGAACACAAATATATTCATGCAAACACATATGGTTCAGATCTGAAATCATGGCACTCGGGCCCTAAGTGTCAAGCATTAAGAATAACAAGTTGTAGCAAAGATGATAAACACCATACTAGATGATAGGCAACATGCCCCCAACAATCTGACGAACTATTACATGATCTAACTCATCCAATCCCTGCCATCCCCTTCGCCTACAGCAAGGGAATTACTCACACATGAAGTGGGAAGTCATGGAGGGATGATGGAGTGGTGATGATGATGACGATGGCGACGATCTCCCCTCTCCGGAGGCCAAATCAGCCTCCAGATTAGCCCTCCCGAAGAAGAACAAAGGGTGGCGGCGGCTCCGCGACGAAAAACAGCGAAAGGACTTCCGATCTGGGATTTCTGCGTCGGGAGGAAAAATACGGGCTAAAGTAGGGCACCAGGGGGTGTGGGCCCCACCCAGGCGCCCCCCCCCCCCGGCGCGGCACAGGGGGGGGGGCGCGCCCACAGGGCACCTGGGCACCCCCTGGCCCCCCTCTGGCCCCACTTCTCGCATTTTGTTTCTTCGGGTGCGTGGATTTTTCGTGATTTTTCATGGATTTTTCTGGGATGCTTAAAAATCCGTTTTCCTGCACACAAATAAACCATACAGGCAGCTCTGCTGAAAACAGCGTCAGTCCGGGTTAGTTTAGTCCAAATCATGCAAGAATGAGGTCAAAACAATATCAAAAGTGTTTGGAAAAGTAGATACGTTTGAGACGTATCAGACACAGCGGCGGCGACGCCCGTGAGGGGGAGCACACCCCGAAGCCGTGTGTTGGGTGCCCGCATGATGGCTTCTCGCCCCTCGTTGGTTACCCCAAGTGGAAGGTTTGAGATGCAGTGTAGCGGTAGTTTTCCCTTGGCAAAGATACCAAGGATCGAATTCCCCTGAGACTCCAAGGTTCAACAAGAAGGTGTCAACTTCTAGTGGCGCAACTAGCGATCAACCGGACCTGCACACAGATACAAATAACTTTGCTCCCAACGAGTACAGAGAGGTTGTCAATCCCTCCGGCCTTGTCGTTTACAAAGGATCAAACGCAAGAGATAATAGTGATAGGTATGATTGCAACTAGTAAGTAAGAACTGAAAGTAAATAGCGGATGTGATCAGTGATGGTAATATGGACCGGGGTCCCATGATGTTCACTAGTGATGTCTCTCTCCCAAAAGACGAGAAAACAGCTAAGCGAGGTAAATGAATTACAGCTGGGCAATTGACAGGATTATGTGCGCAAACCAATGCTAACTATGCTGCAAGAAAGGTAGAGGCTCAAAAGCATGGGCGGTACGCCAAGGCAAGTAGACCGAAATCCATCTACATCTACTACTAATCATCCACCTTGAGATATCTATCCAGAACATCTCGCTGGTATTAAGTTGCGAGTCCCACCCATAGTGTAAACTCAAAGCAACAGACAACTGCATTAAAAGAACTTTGCGTAAAGTAAACAATCCTTGCACCCGCGAGTATAAGCACCGCTGTTTTCCCCCTTGTGGCAACAGCACATCCCCTAGACTCATGTTTCTGTCACTCAAGCTAGTCATCGAGGGGCATGAACCCACAATCAAGCATAACGTTCCCTCTTGGAGTTACTACCTACTACTTGGCCAAAGCAATAAACAGCAACGGAGAACATGCAAGAATTACTCAAGAACATAAATATAAAAGAGGTAAATCAAATATATTACTCACACACAATCTGAACATAATCTCATAATCCATCGGATCCCAGCAAACTCATCATAGCAACAGCATAAGGATTACATATGTGCCTCGATCATGTAGGGCAGCTCACGAGGTCTAATCAATGAAGAACAAAGAGGGGAGGAGAACATCACATAGCTACTGGCCATGTACCCATGGTCCAAGGGAGACTACTCACAACTCATCCGGGAGGCGTCGTCCATGGTGGTGGAGAGGCACCCGGTGGTGATCCTCCCCTCCGGTAGGGTGCCGGGAAGAGTTCTCCTGGTGCTCCCGATCTTGGAAGCGCGGCGGCGGTGGAACAGAGATGAGATCGCGAAAAAGGGTTCCGTCCTCGAGGGTTTCGGGACGCGGTGTAAATATATGCCAAAGGGGGGCATCAGCGGAGGCCTAGGGGGCCCAGGCGCCCCCCCCCCCCCCGGCGCGGCCAAGAGGGGGGCCGCGCCCCCGGGGCGCCTGGAGCCCTGGTGGCCCCCCTCCGGCCCTACTTTGGCCGCATGGAAGCTTCCGGAACGCTGATTTTTTTATATATTTTTCCCGGAAATTTTCTGGCAGTTTACGTAATGGGAAATCCTGAAATACAAAAACAGCAGAAAACAGAAACTGGCACTGGGGTGCACTGAGTTAATAGGTTAGTCCAAATATGATCAAAAGTGTATGGAAGTGCATAAATATCATAGCAATATCACACAAAAGAGGCATGGAGCAAGCAGAAATTATAGATACGTTTTGGATGTATCACCGCGCCTGCCACCACGCTTCCACAACCGTAGGAGGGCCCACAGCAACACCTGCGGTATTGCTACCCCACAGGTACCCCGTCCCATCTAACCCTGACACAGACGACCGCCGGGTCTAGCCCTTTGACTTTCGCCGGACGGAGTTTAACCGGTGGACCTGTTGACCTGATTGTCATAGCCCAGCACATAGCTACACCCCCAACACAATCCTGGCCCAACCCACCCCAACATTCCCTACGCGTAGTCCCGATGTGGCCGTTTCCCCCCTCCAGGACACGGCGGTGGCGACGCCCGTGAGGGGGGCACACCCCGGAACCGCGTGCCAGGTGCCTGCGCCTGCCACCACGCTTCCACAACCGAAGGAGGGCCCACAGCAACAGCTGGCGGCATTGCTACCCCACAGGTACCCCGTCCCGTCTAACCC
>LR738709.1:720828701-720838893 GCA_902687465.1 Secale cereale
GGAGTTTGACCGGTGGACCTGTTCACCTGGCTGTCATAGCCCAGCACATAGCTACACCGCCATCACAGTCCCGACCCAACCCACCCCATCATTCCCTACGCGTAGGCCCGACGGGTCCGTTTCCCCCCTCCGGGACACGGCGGCGGCGACGCCCGTGAGGGGGGCACACCCCGAAGACGCATGTCGTGTGCATGCGCCTGCAACCACGCTTCCACAACCGTAGGAGGGCCCACATCAACACCTGTGGCATTGCTACCCCACAGGCACCCCGTCCCGTCTAACGCTGACACAGACGACCGCCGGGTCTAGCCCTTTGACTTTCACCGAACGGAGTTTGACCGGTGGACCTGTTCACCTGGTTGTCATAGCCCAGCACATAGCTACACCCCAACACAGTCCCGGCCCAACCCAGCCCATCATTCCCTACGAGTAGGCCCGACGTGGTCGTTTCTCCCCTCCAAGACACGGCGGCGGCGACGCCCGTGAGGGGGGGGGCACATCCCGGAGCCGCGGGCCGGGTGCCTGCGCCTGCCACCGCGCATCCACAACCGTAGGAGGGCCCACAGTAGCACTTGACAGCATTGCTACCTGATACGTCTCAAACGTATCTACTTTTCCAAACACTTTTGATATTGTTTTGACCTCATTCTTGCATTATTTGAACTAAACTAACCCGGACTGACGCTGTTTTCAGCAGAGCTGCCTGTATGGTTTTATTGTGTGGAGGAAAACGGATTTTTAGGTATCTCAGAAAAATCCACGAAAAATCACAAAAAATCCACGCACCAGAAGGAACCAGGAGCCAGAAGAGGGGCCAGAGGGGGGCCAGGGGGTGCCCAGGCGCCCTGTGGGCGCCCCCCCCCCTGGGCCACGCCGGGGGGTCGCCTGGGTGGGGCCCACACCCCCTGGTGCACTACTTTGCCTCGTATTTTTACTCGCGACACGGAAACCCCAGATCAGAAGTTATTTTCACAGTTTTCCTTTGCGGAGCCGCCGCCACCCTCTGTTCTTCCTCGGGAGGGCTAATCTGGAGGCTGAATTGGCCTCCGGAGAGGGGAGATCATCGCCATCGTCATCATCATCACCACTCCATCATCCCTCCATGACTTCTCCCTCCATGTGTGAGTAATTCCCCTGCTGTAGGCGAAGGGGATGGTAGGGATTGGATGAGTTAGATCATGTAATAGTTTGTTAGATCGTTGGGGGCATGTTGCCTATCATCTACTATGGTGTTTATCATCTTTGCTACAACTTGTTATTCTTAATGCTTGACACTTAGGGCCCGAGTGCCATGATTTCAGATCTGAACCATATGTGTTTGCATGAATATATTTGTGTTCTTGATCCTATCTATGAGTTGTTTGCACCTATTACGGTTTGGAACCGGCGATCCCAAAAGTGACAGCTTGGGACACCAAAGGGGATGGTCCGTAGTTTGAGGATTACATGTATCCATTGAGTTCATTGCTTTGTTCCGGTGCTCTTTGACAGGAGCACCTTAATCTCCATAAGTTCCTTTTGGCCCCGTTCGTAGCGGGATGGTAGGACAAAAGATGTTGTGCAAGTTCTTATTGCAAGCACGTACAACTACCTACGGGATACATGCCTAATGTTTGATATTTGCCTAGATGATCATTACTTTTCCGTGTGCCGTGCCCCAAGTTAGAATCATGATATATCTCATCCATGCAGCGCCCAACCATCCGTCTCCCTAGCCTACAGTGTTTTAAACCTTGCTTGTCACTAGTTGCTACTTTTGCCATTTACCTTTACTATTTATTTTTGTTGTTTACTTTTACTATTGCTATCATCACTATCATATCACTGTTACCATTTATCTTTTGTTGCAAGTAAGTATATTTCAGGTGCGGTTGAATTGACAACTCAACTGTCAAAGCTTATAAATACTCTTTGGCTCCCCGTGTGTCGAATCAATAAATTGGGTTATTCTTACCCGCGGAGACTATCTCGATCCCTTACGGTTGAGGGTTATCAAGTACCGTTTTCTGGCGCCGTTGCCGGGGAGCATAGCAATATTTACAAGTCTACTTGAGGTATCCTACCTCCTGCACTTCATCCACTATGGGTAAGAAAGGAGACCCCAAGGTTCCGATCTTACTATCCACTACAAGAAGAGGTACTGTTCTGAGCACTAGTGCTACGCTTGATTCACCTTCTGTTATGAGTAAGTTTGCCTCACCACCACCACATGATGCTCCTACTGAATCTGTTACTATGTCCGATACTCTTGATGATGCTTCTACTACTGTTGATGATATTAGTTCCCTTGGTTATGCTCTTGAGAAACAAATTGCTGGCTCTGACCCTGAAGTTATTAAGAAACTGTTTGAAAAACACTCTTTGAAGAACAAAACCGTTCCTGATCCTGAATTTGCTACATCTCCTATATGCATTGATGATCCTGATTATGATTTCTCTGTTGATCTTTCACTTATATCTATGGTTGAAGCTGAACCCTTTTATGGCAGAGAAAATGATGATGCTATTGCACACCTAACTAAACTCGGTGAGTTAGGTGGCCTATTTACCATAGATGAGAAGATACGATACTTTTATGTGACCAAGCTTCTTCCTTTCTCCTTGAAGGAAGGTGCTAAAGCATGGTATGATTCACTCCCATACGGTTCCATTAAGAGTCCTCAAGACTTAGCTCACTCTTTTGTTGATAAGTACTTTCCTGCTCACATGCAAAATGCTGCTTTACAAAGAATTTTTAACTTTAAACAGTTGCAGGATGAGTCCCTCCCTAAAGCTTGGGGGAGGTACTGCGGTCTGATTCGGGCTAGACCAGGACATGAAATCCCTAAGAATGAATTAATCGATATATTCTATGCTGGTCTAACTGATGAATCCAGGTCCTATTTGGACAGTTGTGCTGGTTGTGTTTTCAGGAAAAGAACACCGGACGATGCGGAAGATTTGATGGGCAGGATTGCCAAAAACCATGAAGATTGGTCCGTCCCTGAACCACCTCCACCACCAAAGAAGAGGGGCATGTTTGTTCTAAGTCCCGAAGATACGTGAGAAGCAAAGAAGTCTATTAAAGAGAAAGGTATTAAAGCTGAAGACGTGAAGAATCTACCCCCTATTGAGAAGCTGTGTGAGCCTACTACTCACCCTCCTATGGTAGAGGTACACTCTCTTTTAGATTTCAACGCAAGTGACATCCCTCATGGTAAGCCTCCTGATCAATGTTTAGATGAGTTTGATAATTTTATTATGAAATAAAATCGTTTTAATGAGAGGATACAAAGTCAATTGCATGATAATTCCCTTGCTATCAAAAGACTGCTTGATGTTTTAGATAGAACAGTTAATGATGTTCAATGTCTTGTGAAGCATTTTCATATGGTTCAAACTCAGCTTGACCAAATTTCTTATGTGCAAAGAGATTTGCTTGCTAACAATGCCAAACAAGATAATTTGCAGGCTTTCGGGATTAAGACCCGAGGAGGAACTAGCACTCAAGATCCTCTCTACCCAGAGGGGCATCCGAAGAGAATCGAACAAGATTCTCAAATGCATGAAGAAGAAATTGTTGGCTCTCCAAAGAAGAAGAAGAAACATAAGGAGACTGACAATTCTAATGATCCTATTGCAGATGAAGAGCCAGCTGTTGATCCCAACAGTGTATCTATCTCCGATGCTGACACTGAAGACGGTGCTGAACCTGAAGGTAAGGATAATGAGAAGAATGATCCGCCTGAAGTTCGAGAAGAAGAAGCACCTGACAAACGTAAGAGGTACACTAAAGAAGACTTCATCGCGAGAAAACATGGTAACGAAAGAGAACCATGGGTACAGAAACCCATGCCCTTTCCAGGTAAGTCCATCAAATCTAAAGAAGAAGAGCATTACAATAAGTTTTGTGAGTGGATTAAACCTCTTTTTCTTCAAATCCCTTTGACTGATGCTATTAAGTTACTTCCTTATTCAAAATATATGAAAGATATTGTCACTAATAAAAAAAAGTTCCTAATGATGCAATATCTGCTATGCTTGCTAACTAATCTTTCAGTGGCAAGATTCCTGAGAAGCTCGGTGATCCAGGTATACCCACCATTCCTTGCTCCATAATGAATAATTATGTCAAAACTGCTTTATGTGATCTTGGAGCAGGAGTGAGTGTTATGCCTCTCTATCTTTACGAGAGGCTTTTTTTAGAGAAACTAATTCCTACAGATATCTCCCTTCAGATGGCTGACAAGTCAACCACTGTTCCGATAGGTATTTGTGAGGATGTTCCCGTAGAAGTTGCTAATTGTTTGATTCTTACTGATTTTGTTGTGCTTGACATGCCCGAGGATGGGAGCATGTCCATTATTCTTGGTAGACCTTTCCTTAACACCACAGGTGCTATTATTGATTGCAATAAAGGGAAGGTTACTTTCCATGTGAATGATAAAGAACACACGGTATATTTTCCAAAGAAGATCGACAGGAGGCATGGCCTCAACTCTATAGAAAATATCGAGACCGTGAAGATTGGAGAATGGGATTGTCCACTACATGTGCCTCACAAATACAAAACTATCATGGTAGGGACAATGTCCATCAAGGTAAAGGTTCAGTGATTACTTCGTGAGAGGTGATACTTTTTGCTCTATATATCGCCTGTTTGTTGGTAAGACTTGATCAACCTTACTAGTAAACATGTTTTATATAGATAAAAAGTTGAGCTTGGTATATTTTCATTTGTTTTTAGTTTTTGTCCTACTTGCTGTACCAAGTATTTATGTTTTGAAGCTTCACAATACTACTCACTACTTCAAGTTTTCAGAGAGTTTCGCAGCTTTTTGAACTTCGAAAAAATTTCAACAGTGAAGTTTTCAGAAAAATTCCAGAAAAATTAAAATAAAAATTTCCACATCGGGGGTGACCCAGAAAGTCCTGGGGCCAGCCAGGGGGACCCACCAGTGGCCCAGGCGGCCAGCTGGCGCGGCCCAGCCCCTGTCCGCGCCCACAGGGCGCCTGGGGCCCACAGGGCCCCCCTCCAGGTATTTCTTCTTCCTCCCTCTCTCTCTTTCTCCAAAAACGCGAGTTCTGCACTTGTTCTTGTGTTCTTGCTGTTCTTGGAGGCGATTCTTCGATCTCTCTCTACAGCCCATCATTTGAGCTGAAATTTTGAGCAAATACTCCCTGGTATGTGACTCCTCCACCCCTCCAATTAGATTTCTGATTGGTGGCTTCATTTGTGAGTATTTAGTAGTTCTTGGTGCTGTATAGATGAGCTTGCATGCATGTGTAGAAAGTTATTTTCCAAGTTTTGATGCAAGTTTATGCCTTGGGCAAGTGAGTTGAGCAGTTTGCCTTAACTCACCTTGTTTTAATCCTCGTTTTTGTAAATTGTCAAAAAAATTCAGAAATGAGTTTGCTAGGAAGGGCAAAAGGGTGGCTTGAGAAGAGGAGACCTGCACACTCTGATCGAGTTACTAGAGCCGCAGCTTCACCCTCGACTGCTAGGGTGAGCTACAATGAAGATCATGTGCCCCTGGAGTTGTTGGAAGACACAAGTCCAGCGCGTGCGATGACGTTTCCATGTGATGAATTCCTTGCAGCCGCTGGAATCAAGGATGAGTTTTATAATCTTTGTGCTAATGCAGGTTTGACACGGCTCGTCACGAGCCGTGTTACTCAGTATCAAAAACTCACCTCCAGTTTCATTAACAGTTTTAGATATAATCCTGATTCAGGTGCTATTGAGTTTAAAATTTACAATGATCTTATCACCATGACTTTGGGAAATTTTTGTGAAATAATAGGTGTGCCGAACATTGGGAGGACGGCTAGGATGGCCACTCAGCCCTCCGAGCTGAAAACCGTCATCAACTCTCTCTGCAGCATGGGTACGAGGGATATTCATCGGTCGAAGATCTCCAGCATCTTATTTCCTCACCTCAGGTATTTTGCATATTATATTGCCAGAGGAGTGTTAGCTCGTGACAACACGAGCAGCATTTCTGCTCCGGATATTGCTATCCTGGCAGCAGCCCTCTCAGGGAGGTCTGATTATAATCTGGGTGCCTTAATTGCTCGACGCCTTGCTATGAACGGTAACAAGGGGGACTTATATGGTGGCGTTTATGCCACACTTATCTTAGAACATCTTGGAGGCACCCCACACCCTGATGATAATCCTTTTACTTATTTAAGCTTTGATCTTGCTGCTATGAAAAGGCATAATTTTGTTACCATGGCTTCTGAGCTTGATAATCTTGTTTATATCTTGCGTTTCGGAACTACGAGGAACGCGAGATCCGTCTTCCTGCACCTTTTTAGTTTGATTTTTCTCGCACGAACGGATGGTCCTTTGATGTTGTCCAGTTCGATGAGTTCATGGTCCAGTATCAGTTTCCTAACCCCATGGAGGGGGTTGTGCCCGACGAGGAGGAGCACGGTGAGTTACCACCTTTTCAGGAAGAAACCGCCACCGAGTTTGGTGAAGGGTCTTCCTTTGTTTGGCGTGCGGAACCTTCCTCGTGGGAGACTCCGAGGAGTTCGGTATACACGCCAGCATCCTTCTACGACCCTTGGTATCACCACCATACCCCCGGAGCAGGAGGCTCCTGGGGCAGTAGCTGCTACCAACTTAGGCCAAAAGCCTAAGCTTGGGGGAGTACGTGCCCCTCTCACTTTTCCATTGTATTATCTGTTTTATTCGCTTTGATATTTTCAAAGTTTTTGCCCGTTCTTCTTTGTTTCTCTTCGCAAAAACAACAAAAAGATTTTCTCTTTCTTTTGCTTTTCGTTTAACCTTTGAAATAATCCAAAAAGATTTCCTTTTCTCTTTAGTTTGCTTTGTTTTCAGAGTTCAGCTCGAGTCCGTGATGGCATTTGATTATATTTCCTACGTTCGATCGTGCAAGTGACAAGCAGTAATGACGAAGATCGACCGAAGGGAAGCAACAAGGAAAACCGGTATGAACTCTTCTTGTTTCTACTTTTGTACATATGCCTGTACTTATGATCTAGAGACCAGCTTGTAGCGACATAGTGCTATGTTTACAATGCTCGTCCAGTGGTTCATGCTTTCCTTGTGGATAGTCTCGAATAACTAGAGTATATAATGTGTTATTGAAATGATCTACATGCATTGCACTGTTCATAGTCTGGTATACTAAGGTGGTATTTCCCTTTAGAGAATTTTTGGATTGACTTGGCACATGCTTACACATGCTTAAGACTAAAAAGTCTACTCTGCCTTGATGATCTTTGAGTTTCAGAATAGTTATATCACTTTTATGCCCGATTCAATGTTGCTTTGTCGCTCTGCATGATTATGACCGTTATTGCTCTCTAGTTGGTCGCTTCCCAGTCTTTTGCTAACCTCCACCTGTACTAAGCGGACTGACTGCTTGTGCATCCAAAATCCTTAAAACCTGTTATGCCATATGAGTCCACCATACCTTCCTATACATGGTATTTACCTGCCATTCCTAACGAAGACTTTCGTGTGCCATCTCGAAATTAATCAAAAGCATTTCTCTTTTTGTGCCTATGCTTTAGCTCATGAGGAAGTAGTAGTTAATTCATGATCTTTTTAAGTTGGACAAGTTTCACCCCTGGATTGCATGTATAATGTGCAAACCCCTAATACGAGAAGGAACTGGCATTGAGTGCGCCCGGCTCAAAAAGATAATATAACAAACAAACCCTCCTTCACGCTTTGTTCATGAGAAATCAGAAAACTTTGGCAGTGATAAACAAAGGAGATTAAGAGGATGTGATCGTCCTCATGCGGGAGCCGTTCCTCGAGACTTGTCCAGCTCAAGAAGTGATTGAATTATCTGCTAGCATTCGTTGACGAAATATGCACCTCTCAAAACGTTTTTACCTCTGTTTCTAAAAACCAAGAGCTCTGGTACATGTTTAGTTTTTGTTTCCGATCACGGGTTTTCAACTTTGCCAACAAAAGCCACGGTTCGAGAGTCTCCACCTTCTTTCTTCAAAGCACTAACTAGGAGAGCATAATTGTCATTCTGAGTGTAATGTGCATTGTCCCAAAGTATTACATTGTCTTCTGCATGCTTGTGATATGATTTATTCTGAAATTCCTAGTTCTAGTCTCCTTTGAAACTCTGGAGGAGTTTCTGCATTTATGTTTTGCTTCACTCACGGAGACTATCGAGATACCACCCTAGTATGCTCAAGCTATGTGCAATGTAATCTTGTCTTGATTTTCAGTAATATATTATTTACTTTTAAGTATTTGTGACTAGTCACTTGAAAGAAGGATAGCTCCTTGCATTGTCCTCATAGTACTGTTTCAATACTTGCTAGACTCTTTTCGTAGTACATGCTTATATACATCTAATGAAGCAAAAGAGTTTGTCAAAGTTTTCTTTGTCGCGTCCAGTTCGTTGAACTGAATTGCTTGAGGTCAAGCAATATGCTAAGCTTGGGGGAGTTGATACGTCTCAAATGTATCTACTTTTCCAAACACTTTTGATATTGTTTTGACCTCATTCTTGCATGATTTGAACTAAACTAACCCGGACTGACGCTGTTTTCAGCAGAGCTGCCTGTAAGGTTTTATTGTGTGCAGGAAAATGGATCTTTAGGTATCTCAGAAAAATCCACGAAAAATCACAGAAAATCCACGCACCAGAAGGAACCAGGAGCCAGAAGAGGGGCCAGAGGGGGGCCAGGGGGTGCCCAAGCGCCCTGTGGGCCCCCCCCCCCTGGGCCGCGCCGGGGGGTCGCCTGGGTGGGGCCCACACCCCCTGGTGCCCTACTTTGCCTCGTATTTTTACTCGCGACACGGAAACACCAGATCAGAAGTTCTTTTCGCAGTTTTCCGTCGCGGAGCCGCCGCCACCCTCTGTTCTTCCTCGGGAGGGCTAATCTGGAGGCTGAATTGGCCTCCGGAGAGGGGAGATCGTCGCCATCGTCATCATCATCACCACTCCATCATCCCTCCATGACTTCTCCCTCCATGTGTGAGTAATTCCCCTGTTGTAGGCGAAGGGGATGGTAGGGATTGGATGAGTTAGATCATGTAATAGTTTGTCAGATCGTTGGGGGCATGTTGCCTATCATCTACTATGGTGTTTATCATCTTTGCCACAACTTGTTATTCTTAATGCTTGACATTTAGGGCCCGAGTGCCATGATTTCAGATCTGAACCATATGTGTTTGCATGAATATATTTGTGTTCTTGATCCTATCTATGAGTTGTTTGCACCTATTACGGTTTGGAACCGGCGATCCCAAAAGTGACAGCTTGGGACACCAAAGGGGATGGTCCGTAGTTTGAGGATTACATGTATCCATTGAGTTCATTGCTTTGTTCCGGTGCTCTTTGACAGGAGCACCTTAATCTCCATAAGTTCCTTTTGGCCCCGTTCGTAGCGGGATGGTAGGACAAAAGATGTTGTGCAAGTTCTTATTGCAAGCACGTACAACTACCTACGGGATACATGCCTAACGTTTGATATTTGCCTAGATGATCATTACTTTTCCGTGTGCCGTGCCCCAAGTTAGAATCAAGATATATCTCATCCATGCAGCGCCCAACCATCCGTCTCCCTAGCCTACAGTGTTTTAAACCTTGCTTGTCACTAGTTGCTACTTTTGCCATTTACCTTTACTATTTACTTCTGCTGTTTACTTTTACTATTGCTATCATCACTATCATATCACTGTTACCATTTATCTTTTGTTGCAAGTAAGTATATTTCAGGTGCGGTTGAATTGACAACTCAACTGTCAAAGCTTATAAATACTCTTTGGCTCCCCGTGTGTCGAATCAATAAATTGGGTTATTCTTAACCGTGAAGACTATCTCGATCCCTTACGGTTGAGGGTTATCACTACCCCACTGATACCCCGTCCCGTCTAACCCTGACACAGACTACCGTCGGGTCTAGCCCTTTGACTTTCGCCGGACGAAGTTTGACCGGTTTCTATGTTCACCTGGTTGTCATAGCCCAGCACATAGCTACACCCCCAACACAGTCCCGGCCCAACCCACCCTATCATTCCCTACACGTAGGCCCGAAGTGGTCATTTTCCCCCTCCGAGACACGGCGGCGGCGCCGCCCGTGAGGGGGGGCACATCCCAGAGCCGAGTGCCGGGTGCTTGCGCGTGCCACCGTGCTTCCACAACCGTAGGAGGGCCCACAGCAACACCTAGCGGCATTGCTACTCCAGAGGTACCCCGTCCCGTCT
>LR738709.1:720847148-720862154 GCA_902687465.1 Secale cereale
GGCATTGCTACCCCACAGGTACCCCGTGCCGTCTAACCCTGACACAGACGACCGCCGGGTCTAGCCCTTTGACTTTCGTCGGACTGAGTTTGACCAGTGGACCTGTTCACCTATTTGTAATAGCCCAGCACATAGCTACACCCCCAACACATTCCCGGCCCAACTCATCCCAACATTCCCTATGCATAGGCCCGACGTGGCCGTTTCCCCTCTCCGGGACACGGCGGCGGCGACTCCCGTGAGGGGGGGTACACCCCAGAGCAGCGTGCCAGGTGCCTGCGCCTACCACCACGCTTCCCCAACCGTTGGAGGGCACACAGCAACACCTGGCGGCATTGCTACCCCATAGGTACCCCGTCCCATCTAACCCTGACACAGACGACCGCCGGGTCTAGCCCTTCGACTTTCGCCGGACGGACTTTGACCGGTGGACCTGTTTACCTGGTTGCCATAGCTAGCTACACCGCCAACACAGTCGCGACCCAACCCACCCTAGTATTCCCTACGCGTCGACGGTCAAAGGGCTAGACCCGGCGGTCGTCTGTGTAGGCGTATCGCGAGCGGTCCCGGCGGCCTTTCTATGGCGACGGCCCCCGTCGGCATAGATGGACGTATGCCGACTGCATTTCTTGGCCTACGGCCTGCCCTAGGCCGTCGGGATATGTCCATCTATGCCGACGGGGGCCGTCGGCAAAGATGAGGCCGTCGGCAACTACGTCAATTCTGGTAGTGACTACTCCCTCCCTCGCGCCCCTCAGAGCATCTCCACTAGTCCCCACTCCCCCACCCCCCCCCTCACGGGCGCTGAAATAGCGCCGCCTGGGGGCGCGTCGGCGAAAAAATCGGTGTGAGGCGATCGTTTTCCCAACCGCCGCCCCAAGGCCGCCCTAGACACCCTTTTTTTCAAAACAAACTCGGCCACAATTCAGCCAAATAGGACACAAACTCGACCAAACTAGGCGGATTCATTAATATTTGTACAAAATTTAGAAACCAACACAAAAGCAAACTCGAGAACTTGAAACTACTACTACTATGCCCACCGTAGCCGCCACCGCGACGCTCTGAGACCTCTATATGCCGAGGAGCCTGTACAAGTTTGTGTAGTCGTCGCCGTCGTCGCCGTCCTTTTACCTTATATGAAGAAATTATGAATGAAATTGCACCTGCTAAGAGAGAAGAAATTGATGTTACTATCAAGCTTGCTAATAGAGATACTATATCATCAATTGGGATTGTTAGAGATGTTGAAGTCTTGTGTGGGAAAATAAAATATCCTACTGATTTTCTTGTTCTTGGTTCCCCACAAGATGACTTTTGTCGAGTTATATTTGGTAGACCCTTCTTGAATACTATTAATGCTAAGATAGACAGCGAAAAGGATATTGTTACTGTTGGTTTAGGGGATATGTCTCATGATTTTAATTTTGCTAAATTTCGTAGACAACCCCATGATGAAGAATTGCCTAGTAAAGATGAAATTATTGATATTGCTTTTATTGACGTGCCTCCTAATGATACTTTAGACCAATATTTGCTAGACCATGAAAATGATATGTTTATGAATGATAGAAGGGAAATAGATGAACTATTCTTTAAACAGGGACCTATTTTGAAACACAACTTGCCTGTTAAAATTCTAGGGGATCCTCCTCCACCCAAGGGTGATCCCGTGTTTGAGCTTAAACCATTACCTGATACTCTTAAATATGCTTATCTTGATGAAAAGAAGATATATCATGTTATTATTAGTGCTAAACTTTCAGAGCAGGAAGAAGAGAAATTATTGAAAACTCTAAAGAAGCACCATGCTGCTATTGGATATACTCTTGATGATCTTAAGGGAATTAGTCCCACTCTATGCCAGCACAAAATAAAATTGGAGAAAGACCCTAAACCAGTTGTTGATCACCAACGACGGTTAAATCCTAAGATTATAGAAGTGGTAAGAAATGAAATACTAAAGCTTCTGGAGGCATGTATAATTTATCCTATTGCTGATAGTCAGTGGGTAACTCCTGTCCATTGTGTCCCTAAGAAGGGAGGTATCACTGTTGTTCCTAATGATAAAGATGAATTGATCCCACAAAGAATTGTTACAGGTTATAGAATGGTAATTGATTTCCGCAAATTAAATAAAGCTACTAGATAGGACCATTACCCTTTACCTTTTATTGATCAAATGCTAGAAAGATTATCCAAACATACACATTTTTGCTTTCTAGACGGTTATTCTGGTTTCTCTCAAATACATGTGTCAAAAGAGGATCAGGAAAAGACCACTTTTACTTGCCCTTTCGGTACCTTTGCTTATAGACATATGCCTTTTGGTTTATGTAATGCACCTCCTACCTTTCAAAGATGTATGAATACTATATTCTCTGACTTTTGTGAAAATATTGTTGAGGTTTTCATGGATGATTTCTCCGTGTATGGAACTTCTTTTGATGATTGCTTAAGCAAACTTGATCGAGTTTTGCAGAGATGTGAAGAAACTAATCTTGTCTTGAATTGGGAGAAGTGCCACTTTATGGTTAATGAAGGTATTGTCTTGGGGCATAAAATTTCTGAAAGAGGTATTGAAGTTGATAAAGCTAAAGTTGATGCTATTGAAAAGATGTCGTGTCCTAAAGACATCAAAGGTATAAGAAGTTTCCTTGGTCATGCTGATTTTTATAGGAGGTTCATTAAAAAATTCTCAAAAATTTCTAGGCCTCTAACTAATCTCTTACAAAAATATGTTCCTTTTGTCTTTGATGATGATTGTGTAGAAACATTTGTAATACTTAAGAAAGCCTTGATTTCTGTACCTATTGTTCAGCCACCTGATTGGAATTTACCCTTTGAAATTACTCCCTCCGTCCGAAAATACTTGTCATCAAAATGGACAAAAAGGGATGTATCTAGAACTAAAATACATCTAGATACATCCCCTTTTATTCATTTTGATGACGAGTATTTCCGGACGGAGGGAGTATGTGTGATGCTAGTGATTATGTTGTAGGTGTTGTTCTAGGACAAAGAGTTGATAAGAAATTAAATGTTATCTAATATGCTAGCAAAACTCTAGGCAGTGCCCAGAAAAACTATGCTACTACTGAAAAATAATTTTTAGCAGTTGTATTTGCTTGTGATAAGTTCAGACCTTATATTGTTGATTCTAAAGTAACAGTTCACACTGATCATGCTGCTATTAAATATCTTATGGAAAATAAAGATGCTAAACCTAGACTTATTTGATGCGTTCTCTTGCTACAAGAATTTGATTTGCATATTATTGATAGAAATGGAGCTAAGAACCCCGTTGTAGACAACTTATCTAGGTTAGTGAATGATCTTGATGACCCACTACCTATTGATGATAGATTTCCCAATGAACAATTAGCTTTCATAAATGCTTCTCGTACTGCTCCATGGTATGCTGATTATGCGAATTACATTGTCGCTAAATTTATACCACCTAGTTTCACATACCAGCAAAAGAAAAAGTTTTTCTATGATTTAAGACATTACTTCTGGGATGACCCACACCTTTATAAACAAGGAGTAGATGGTGTTATTAGATGTTGTGTACTAGAGCATGAATAGGAACAAATCCTACGCAAGTGTCACTCCGAGGCTTATGGAGGCCACCACGCCGGAGATAGAACTGCACATAAGGTATTGCAATCCGGTTTTTATTGGCCTACGCTTTTCAAAGATGCCCGTAAGTTTGTCTTGTCTTGTGATGAATGTCAAAGAATTGGTAATATTAGTAGACGTCAAGAAATGCCTATGAACTATTCACTTTTCATTGAACCATTTGATGTTTGGGGCTTTGATTATATGGGACCGTTTCCTTCCTCTAATGGGTATACACATATTTTAGTTGTTGTTGATTACGTTACTAAGTGGGTAGAAGCTATTCCAACTAGTAGTGCTGATCATAACACCTCTATTAAGATGCTTAAAGAAGTTATTTTTCTGAGGTTTGGAGTCCCTAGAAAGTTAATGACTGATGGTGGTTCACATTTTATTCATGGTGCTTTTCTTAAAATGCTTTCTAAGTATGATGTTAATCATAGAATTGCATCTCCATACCACCCATAGTCTATTGGTCAAGTAGAACTGAGTTTTGGGGAACGCAGTATTTCAAAAAAAATATCTACGATCACACAAGATCTATCTACTAGATGCATAGGAACGAGAGGGGAGAGTGTGTCTACGTACCCTCGTAGACTGGGAGCGGGAGCGTCTAGTGATGCGGTTGATGTAGTCAAACTTCTTCGCGATCAACCGATCAAGCACCAAACGTACAGAGCCTCTGCGTTCAGCACACGTTCAGCTTGATGACATCCCACGAGCTCTTGATCCAGTAGAACTTCGCGGGAGAGTTTCATCAGCACGACGGCGTGGTGATGGAGATGATGAAGCTACTGGTGCAGGGCTTCGCCTAAGCACTGCAACAGTATGACCGAGGTATGTTTCTGTGGATGGGGGGCACCGCACACGGTTGGGAGACATCAACTTGATCAACTAGTTTGTCTAGAGGTGCCCCCTGCCCCCGTATATAAAGGAGCAAGCGGGGAGGCCGGCCGGCCACTATGGCGTGCCCTAGGAGAGCTATTCCTACTAGGAATAGGAATCCTATTCCTAGTAGGAGTCCACCAAGAGGGAGAGGGGGAAGGAAGGAGAGGGAGAGGGAGAAGGAAAGGGGCGTCGCTCCCCCTCCTTTCCTTGTACAATTCGTAACAAGGGGGAGGGGCGCGCGGCCCAGCCCTGGCCGGCCCTCTCTCTCCACTAAGGGCCCAAGTGGCCCATTAGTTCGCCCGGGGGGGGTACCGATAACCCTCCGGCACTCCGGTTTAATTAGAAACTTTTCCGGAACACTTCCGATGTCCGAATGTAGTCGTCCAATATATAAATCTTTATGTCTCGAACATTCCGAGACTCCTTGTCATGTCCGTGATCTCATCTGGGACTCCGAACTACATTCGGTACATCAAATCTCATAAACTCATAATACCGATCGTCATCAAACGTTAAGCGTGCGGACCCTGCAGGTTCGAGAACTATGTAGACATGACCGAGACTTATCTCCGGTAAATAACCAATAGTGGAACCTAGATGCTCATATTGGCTCCTACATATTCTACGAAGATCTTTATCGGTCAAACCACATAACAACATACGTTGTTCCCTTTGTCATCGGTATGTTACTTGCCCGAGATTCGATCATCGGTGTCTCAATACCTAGTTCAATATCGTTACCGGCAAGTCTCTTTACTCGTTCCGTAATACATCATCTCGTGACTTACTCATTAATCATTTTCTTGCAAGGCTTATTATTATGTGCATTACCGAGAGGGCCCAGAGATACCTCTCCGACACTCGGAGTGACAAATCCTATTCTTGATCTACGCCAACACCAGGAACACTTTCGGAGACACCTGTAGAGCATATTTATAATCACCCAGTTACATTGTGACATTTGATAGCACACAAGGTGTTCCTCCGGTATTCGGGATTTTCATAATCCCATAGTCATAGGAACATGTATAAGTCATGAAAAAAGCAATAACAGTAAAACTAAACGATCATAGTGCTAAGCTAACGGATGGTTCTTGTCCATCACATCATTCTCCTAATGATGTGATCTCGTTGATCAAATGACAACTCATGTCTATGGTTAGGAAACATAACCATCTTTGATCAATGAGCTAGTCTAGTAGAGGCATACTAGGGACACTCTATTTTCTATATGTATTCACACATGTACTAAGTTTCCGGTTAATACAATTCTAGCATGAATAACAAACATTTATCATGATATAAGGAAATATAAATAACAACTTTATTATTGCCTCAAAGGCATATTTCCTTCAGTCTCCCACTTGCACTAGAGTCAATAATCTAGTTCACATCGCCATGTGATTTAATATCGATAGTTCACATTGTTATGTGAATTAACACCCATAGTTCACATCGCCATGTGACCACTACCTAGAGGGTTTACTAGAGTCAACAATCTAGTTCACATCGTCATGTGATTAACACCCAAAGAGTACTAAGGTGTGATCATGTTTTGCTTCGTGAGAGAATTTTAGTCAGCGGGTCTATCACATTCAGGTCTGTATGTATTTTTGCAAATTTCTATGTCTACAATGCTCTGCACGGAGCTACTTTAGCTAATTGCTCCCACTTTCAATATGTATCCAGATCGAGACTCAGAGTCATCCAGATCGGTGTTAAAGCTTGCATCGGCGTACCTCTTTACGACGAACTCTTTATCACCTCCATAACCGAGAAATATTTCCTTAGTCCTCTAAGGACAATTTTGACCGCTGTCCAGTGATCTACTCCTAGATATAAAAACTTGTACTCCCTTGCCAAAATTAGGGCAGGGCATACAATAGGTCTGGTATATAGCATGGCATACTTTATAGAAACTATGCCTGACGCATAGGGAATGACTTTCCTTCTATCTTCTGAAGTGATCGAGCATTGAGTCTTAGTCAACTTCACACCTTGCAACACAGGCAAGAACTCTTTCTTTGACGGTTCCATTTTGAACTACTTCAAAATCTTGTTAAGGTATGTATTCATTGAAAAAACTTATCAAGCGTCTTGATCTATCTCTATAGATCTTGATGCTCAATATGTAAGCAGCTTTACCGAGGTTTTTCTTTGAAAAAACTCCTTTCAAACACTACTTTATGCTTTCCAGAAAATTCTACATCATTTCTAATCGACAATATGTCATTCACATATACTTATAAGAAATGATGTAGTGCTCCCACTCACTTTCTTGTAAATACAGGCTTCACCGCAAGTCTATATAAAACTATATGCTTTGATCAACTTATCAAAGCGTATATTCCAACTCTGGGATACTTGCACCAGTCCATAGATGGATTGTTGGAGCTTGCATATTTTGTTAGCACCTTTAGGATTGACAAAACCTTCTGGCTGCATCATATACAACTCTTCTTTAATAAATCCATTAAAGAATGCAGTTTTGTTATCCATTTGCCAGATTTCATAAAATGCGGCAATTGCTAACATGATTCGGACAGACTTAAGCATCGCCGGGTGAGAAAGTCTCATCGTAGTCAACTCCTTGAACTTGCCGAAAACCTTTCGAACAAGTCGAGCTTTGTAGACAGTAACATTACCGTCGGCGTCGGTCTTACTATGAAGATCCATTTATTTTCAATGGCTTGCCGATCATCGGGGAAGTCAACCAAAGTCCACACTTTGTTCTCATACATGGATCCCATCTCAGATTTTATGGCCTCGAGCCATTTTGCGGAATCAGGGCTCATCATCGCTTCCTCATAGTTCGTAGGTTCATCATGGTCTACTAACATGACTTCCAGATCCGCGTTGCCGTACCACTCTAGCGCGGAACATACTCTGGTTGATCTACGAAGTTTAGCAGAAACTTGATCTGAAGTTTCATGATCATCATCATGAGCTTCCTCACTAATTGGTGTAGGAATCACTGGAACTAGTTTCCGTGATGTACTACTATCCAATTCGGGAGAAGGTACAATTACCTCATGAAGTTCCACTTTCCTCCCACTCACTTCTTTCAAGAGTAACTCCTTCTCTAGAAATGATCTATTCTTAGCAGCGAATATCTTGCCTTCGGATCTGTGATAGAAGGTGTACCCAACAGTCTCCTTTGGGTATTCTATGAAGACACATTTCTCCGACTTGGGTTCGAGCTTATTAGGTTGAAGCTTTTTCACATAAGCATCGCACCCCCAAACTTGAAGAAACGACAACTTTGGTTTCTTACCAAACCACAGTTCACAAGGCGTCGTCTCAACGGATTTAGATGTTGCCCTATTTAACGTGAATGCAGATGTCTCTAATGCATAACCCAAAATGATAGTGGTAAATCGGTAAGAGACATCATAGATCACACCATATCTAATAAAGTACGGTTACGACGTTCAGACACACCATTACGCTGTGGTGTTCCGGGTGGCGTGAGTTGTGAAACTATTCCACATTGTTTCAAATGAAGACCAAACTTGTAACTCCAATATTCACCTCCACAATAAGATCATAGAAACTTTATTTTCTTGTTACGATGATTCTCTACTTCACTCTAAAATTATTTGAACTTCTCAAATGTTTCAGACTTGTGCTTCATCAAGTAGATATACCCATGTCTGCTCAAATCATCAGTGAAGGTCAGAAAATAACGATACCCATCACGAGCTCCAACACTCATCGGTCCACATACATCAGTATGTATGATTTCCAACAAATATGTTGCTCGCTCCATTGTTCCGGAGAACGGAGTTTTAGTCATCTTGCACATTAGGCATGGTTCACAAGCACCAAGTGATTCATAATCAAGTGATTCCAAAAGTCCATCACTATGGAGTTTCTTCATGCGCTTTAAACCAATATGACCTACACGGCAGTGCCACAAATAAGTTGCACTATCATTATTAACCTTGCATCTTTTGGCTTCAATATTATGAATATGTGTATCACTACGATCGAGATCCAACAAACTATTTTCATTGGGTGTATGACCATCGAAGGCTTTATTCATGTAAACAGAAAAATAATTATTCTATGACTTTAAATGAATAACCGTATTGCAACAAACATGATCAAATCATATTCATGCTCAACGCAAATGCCAAATAACATTTATTTAGGTTCTACACTAATCACGAAAGTATAGGGAGTGTGTGATGATGATCATATCAATCTTGGAACCACTTCCAACACACATTGTCACTTCACCTTTAACTAGTCTCTGTTCATTCTGCAACTCTCGTTTCGAGTTACTAATTTTAGCAACTAAACTGGTATCAAATACCCAGGAGTTTCTATGAACACTAGTAAAATACACATCAATAATCTGTATATCAAATATACCTTTGTTCACTTTGCCATCCTTCTTATCTGCCAAGTATCTAGGGCAGTTCCACTTCCAGTGACCATTTCCTTTGTAGTAGAAGCACTTAGTTTCAGGCTTGAGTTTAGCTTTGGGTTTCTTCATGGGAGTGACAACTTGTTTGTCATTCTTCTTGAAGTTCCCCTTCTATCCCTTTGCCCTTTACTTGAAACAAGTGGTCTTGTTAACCATCAACAATTATGCTCTTTCTTGATTTCTACCTTCGCCGATTTCAGCATCGCGAAGAGCTTGGGAATTACTTTCTTCATCCCTTGCATATTATAGTTCATCACAAAGTTCTACTAACTTGGTGATAGTGACTAGAGAATTTTGGCAATTACTATCTTATCTGGAAGATTAACTCCCACTTGATTCAAGTAATTGTAGTACCCAGACAATCTAAGCACATGCTCACTGGTTGAGCTATTCTCCTCCATCTTGTAGGCAAAGTACTGTCAGAGGTCTTATACCTCTCGACACGGGCATGAGTATGAAATACTAATTTCAAATTTTGGAACATCTCATATGCTACGTGGTGTTCAAAACGTTTTTGAGGTGCCGGTTATAAGCCGTAAAGCATGGCGCACTAAACTATCTAGTAGTCATCATATCGAGCTTGTCAAACATTCATAACATCTACATCTGCTCCTGCAATAGATATGTCACCTAGCGGTGCCTCAAGGACATAATACTTCTGTGCAGCAATGAGGAAATCCTCAGATCACCGAACAAGTCCGCATCATTGCTACTAACATCTTTCAACTTAGTTTTCTCTATGAACATATCAAAAAAACATAGGGAAGCTATAACGCGAGCTATTGATCTACAACATAATTTGCAAATACTATCAGGACTAAGTTCATGATAAATTAAAGTTCAATTTAATCATATTACTAAAGAACTCCCACTTGGATAGACATCCCTCTAGTCATCTAAATGATCACGTGATCCAAATCAACTAAACCATGTCCGATCATCACGTGAGATGGAGTGGTTTTCAATGGTGAACATCTTATGTTGATCATATCTACTATATGATTCACGCTCGACCTTTCGGTCTCTAGTGTTCCGAGGCCATGTCCAGTGTGCGACCGGCGAGCACTCAAATACAGAAATACGTACAGTAGTGCTAGAAAAATACAATTATACAGGCGAAATCATTTCCGGTCGTAAGTACATCCCACACAATCAGTCACCGCTAAACGTTTATGTTCGTATATGCATCCCACACAGTCACTCCAAGGAAAACGTTTGTGCAAGGTGGCGTAACACAAACATTTTTTTAAGAGAATGTCGTTTCTGATTGTTCATTGATCCAACACGGTTTATTCATAGAAACTGTGTGTGTTTCCTGAGGCATCGCCCACGGTGTTTTCTCATTAACCGTTTGCAATAGGAAAACCCAATTAGCAAGCTAATTGGCCAATTAACGGGCTAATTGCCCCATTATTAATAATCCATTTACTAATCTAATTGACATTCAGATTAAGCACATAATATATTCCATTCCCATATTAAGGAAGCGGTATTTCATAATTTAAATACATCGTAGTACAACATGATATAGCTTCAGTACTCAGCCACCCCATTTCACAACTGCACCAGCAGCAAGTTTCACATGCAACATCTAGAACCTTTCAAAATTAGATTCATAGACGGTACATAGAGAGATGCATCTCATTTGGAAAACTGCTGGAGCGGAAGGCGATTATTGAGCCTTCATTCATGTTGAAGGCCTTTGCAACTTTAGGCCAGTGCCTGTGGATGATTGACTGTCCATCCTTCGACCTCTTCAGGAACACTTCAATATTGAACCGTGGGTGTTGTATGAAAACTTTCCTCGCCTCCTGACCACAGAGGTGGTTTGAGAGGTAATCATCAGTGAAGCCTGAAAACAAGGATGTGCATAAATATCTTCTCTATATTGGAAATGGGGCAAAGGGATACAAAAAGGCAAGGTATAATAGTTAGTACCATCTTGTAAACCTCAGTGCTTCCCATTGTTTACCTGCAACACATATAAGGTAGTTAGTCATCAGGTTAAGTAAGGGTTCACATGCTATCAGTAAAATATGTTGATGGAAAATAAGCACATTGCAGATTCATTAGATTAATTCAAGCCACATGGAAAACCCATTTATCCAAACCAACCATGATTAACTAGGAAATATAGCACTTGTATATGTTTCTCAAGTATTAAGTGCAGCCGAGTTCGATTTATTCCTCACATGGTATACAATAAGAGAATGCAGCCACAACAATTGAACATCGCATTGCAGAATTGAACCAAGCAGTTAACTAAACACCACAACAAATGAACCAAACGTTAACTGAGCACCACATTGCACAATATAACATACTCCTAATAGAAGATCAGACAGTTAACCAAACCAAGCATGCTTAACAAATTGGAAATATAGGAATTGTATTTGTTTCTCATGTATTTAGTACAGCCAAATTCGATTTATTCCTCACATGGTATGCAATAACAGAATGCAGCCACAACAATTGAACATCGCATTGTAGAATTGAACCAAGCAGTTACAGATGTGAGGGTGCCCATGCTGAGAAAACACGTCGTAGTCTTCGTCGAAGGCACCGACGGTGGCCTCGAGAAAACGCCACGAACTACCATTTAAAGTAGCCAACCGCGTCACGGAGTCGGCGCACGAGGCGTCAACGGTGGCCTCGATGGCAAAATGCTCCTCCAAGATCTGGGGGGTCGGCACGAATGGAAGCCATCGCGACCTCATCCGCACGTGCGGTCGCGATTTGTTTCTCCGCTGCCAAATGCTCCTTGAGGTCCTGGCTATTCTGTGTGCACCATGGCCTAGGCCGGCGCTTATTTGGTGGAGGGGTCGGTGATTTCGGTGGAAGGTGTCGTGCTCGCACCGACGGTCGGGGCATGTGGGATGTGGAAGGAGGAGGAGGAGGATGGGGGTCGGGTGTGGATTACCTGCCTGGATAGGGAAGGTCGAGCAGCGTGAAGGAGGGTTGCCGGCGAGGAGGCGGTGGCCCTGCCAGCAAGGAGTGAAGGTTTCAACTTGGAAAGGAAGGCGGAAAGAGGGGAAATGTGGCTTTTGGTAAGGGGGAGGGGGCGGGGAGGTAGATATTTCTGCGGAAACCGAAAATTTGGAATCGCTTCAACCAAAAAACTGGCACGTAAAGTGTCATCAGACACGGTCCCTTATTCAGAGTGGGTTGTGGACTGTAGCCGTCGGACCTTCTCGCGTAAGTCGAATGTGTACTATACTCCGATGGTGCTCCAAGATATTTTGTGTTGCATCTCAGAAGGTTGGTTATAATAAACTATGTGGGATCTACTTGATTTTTCGTCTTGATTTGAATTACATAATGGGGTCACACCGGCCATGGATGGTGTTTGAATTTTTTTAACTTTTATCTGCAGTGATCATAAAAGGACTGGAATTATTCAGAGTTCGTTTGGACATTTTTATGCATTAAGTGAGCTTTCAATGCATTTATGTGCATAATTCAAATTTGAACTACATGCACATGCTCTCGTGCATATAAATTGGTTGAAAAAACAAATCTTTGTCCTTGGGTGCATGCTTAGATCCCATGCAAGAAATGGGAATGAATGTCAAACACCCTGCCACCATCACTCGGCAGCAAACATTGAGATACCTCGTTTTTAAATTCTAGTAAATCCAAAACTCGTCTGAAATTCATGAAACTTGGCATGCTATCATGGAGTGGCATCAACATGCCGTGGTAAATTTTTTTGTCCCATTTGGGGCAGGTTTGGGTATATGCATCTCACAAACCAGAGCTTCTCACAACAAGCATGATGGTTTCGGTAGGGACCGCCCCAACTTCGGGGGCGAAACGATATCCATTGCCTCTTATTGCTTTAAAAAATTTCTCATGTCAACATAAAAAAACAAGAGTGTTGTGTTATTTTTGTGATTTTTCGGGGTTCGTTTGGACATTTTATGCATTAAGTGAGTTTTCAATGGATTTATGTGCATAATTCAAATTTGAACTACATGCACATGCTCCCATGCATATAAATTGGTGGAAAAATCAAATCTTTGTCCTTGGGTGCATGCTTAGGTCACATGCAAGATATGGGAATGAATGTCAAACACCCTGCCACCGTCACTCGGCTGCAAACATTGAGATTCCTTGGTTTCTAAATTCTACTAAATCCAAAACTCGTCTAAAATTCATGAAACTTAGCATGCTATCATGTTGTGGCATCAACATGCCGTGGTAAATTTTTTGTCCCATTTGGGGCATGTTTGGTATATGCTTCTCATAGACCAGAGCTTCTCATAACAAGCATGATGGTTTCGATAGCGACCGCCCCATGTTTGGGGGCGAAACGATATCCATTGCCTCTTATTGCTTTCAAATTTTTTCTCATGTCAACATAGAACAACATGAGTGTTGTGTTATTTTTTGTGATTTTTCGGGGTTCATTTGGACATTTTTATGCATTTAGTGAGTTTTCAATGCATTTATGTGCATTATTCAAATTTGAACTACATCTCTTGATCACAAACGTTTTAGATAGAACGCCCATATGCAAAGTGGGAGCAGGATTTGTGCATCTCTTGAACACGAATGGTTCATTTGGATGACCCGTGTGAACCACTTACAAACAATTTGGTAAGATTTGCATTTGTCATATTAGGTATGTTGCCATTTGTAAAACTAGAAAGATTGACATTTGTTGATCTAGTAACATTGCCATTTGCCAACCTTGTAACATTGTGATTTGTGAAAATATGAAGCTAAAAATCACTAGCAGTATCTAATTTTTGCAACTAAAATTCAGTAATTAAGCATAGATGGAGGCGAGGAGGCGTGTTCAGCCAGGCGTGCAGCGGGCGGCGTAGTACTATTCAATTTGACAGTGGGCGTCGCAGTTCCCGATACGGCTTTAATGCAGACGAGGGAGAGGGTAGCGGTTCCCGAAATGTTGAACGGCCAATAATGCATCCCCCTTCAATTAGCATCGTGTGAATGCATGAGGGAAGTAATGTGAGGCCGGGAAATGAGGTAGCACGATGTGAATGCAACGCAGTTTGCACTCATATAAAGGCGCCCCTCCATTCCAATGCATCTACCACATCGTATGCACCTAAGCATTTGCCTAAGCACCTATAGTAATAAGCGCAACAGTGCCCACTCCTGATCCATGGTGTCGATGCGCGCTAGCATCCAACGACTGTGCTAGATGGTCCACGACGTCGGCCTGCGGCATGGCACCATGGATCATCCCCATACGGTGTTGGTGATCGGCTGGTGGATGGCCACTGTCGACGCCAGCTACGACTCTCAGTTGGACCAGATGATTGTTCGCACCACCAACAGGTTCACTGTCGTCAAGAAGCTCGTGGACGACATCGCCATACTCCTCCAGCCCGCGCTCCCGGGCTCCTCATTGCCTGTCACCCTAATCGGCCTCCATGGTCGGAACCTCTTTCAAGCACTGGTGGCCCTGCGACTGCCCGCCCATGCCACGAACAATGTCCACCTGGAGGTCGCGCTCGCCGCGAGGCGCCTAGCCCTGCAAGAAACCATCGACCTACACATCCATGTGTATGAGCAAATCGTGTACATAGGTATCTCCAAGGCCAGTGAGGACGCTACGATGTTGGCCTTCTTCAGCCGGCTGGAAGCCTTGGATGCCTTTGCGGAGAAGCACCTTGACCTCGCCACAAGAGCCGCCGCTCCTAAGCCGCCGGTCGGTGGCCTGGGCGGCGCACTGAGTTGAGGAGGAGGAGGTCGTACGTTGATTGATGCATCTTTCTTCTTGCCTCCTATAACCACCACTGCGATTGCATCATCGTGGCCTTAATTCTTATTTTGCTATTGCATTCTCGTACCTGTCAATACAGACATGTGCGATCCCTTTAATTTGCTCAATACAGACATGTTCGTTCCAGTCTTCTTTTGGTTGGCTTGAATGAAGGTCTATCCCGCCGTTAGGCGCCGCAGCACGATGTGCTCGCCGTTAGGCGCCACGACACGCTCTGCTCGTGTCCGTTGGCGCGGTCTGCTCGGGTCCCTCCGAGCTCGCTCTGCCAACGGTTGGGCGTGCGCACGATCACGTCGGGGGGGGGGGGGCG
>LR738709.1:720862237-720978504 GCA_902687465.1 Secale cereale
GGCGTATGCATGTGGTTACACCGTGTGCGTTGCCATGCGATGCAGTTACGTGCAGCACGATGGGGTTATGGTACGTCCATTTTTCATCATGATTTCATGTTGATATTTATTGCACTATGGGCTGTTATTACACATTATGTCACAATACTTATGCTTTTTCTCTCTTATTTTAAAAGGTTTACATGAAAAGGGAGAATGACGGCAGCTGGAATTCTGGGCTGGAAAAGGAGCAAGCATTGGAGACCTATTCTGCACAACTCAAAAAGCCTTGAAACTCCGCGAAACTCCGTTTCAGAAAATATAAAAAATATCTGGCAAAAGAAGTATAGGAGGGGGCCACCCACCATCCAAGAGGATGGGGGGAGCCCCCTGGGTGCGCCCCCTGCCTTGTGGGCCACCTAGCAGCCCCCCGACGCCCATCTTCTGCTATATGAGGTGTTCTGACATGGAAAAAAGCATAAGGAGGCTTTTGGGACAAAGCGCCGCCGTCTCGAGGCGAAACCTTGGCGGAACCAATCTAGGGCTCCGGTGGAGCTGTTCTGTCGGGATACTTCCCTCCGGGAGGGGGTAATCGTCACCGCCGTCATCACCAATAACTCTCCCATCTTGGGGAGGGTTATATTCATCAACATCTTCACCAGCACCATCTCCTCTCAAACCCTAGTTCATCTCTTGTATCCAATCTTTGTATCAAAACCTCAGATTGGTACCTATAGGTTGCTAGTAGTGTTGATTACTCCTTGTAGTTGATGCTAGTTGGTTTACTTGGTGGAAGAGCATATGTTCAGATCCATTATGCATATTAATACCCCCTCTGGTTATGAACATGAATATGCTTTGTGAGTAATTACGTTTGTTCCTGAGGAGATGCGAGAAGTCCTGCTATAAGTAGTCATGTGAATTTGGTATTAGTTCGATATTTTGATGAGATGTATGTTGTCTTTCCTATAGTGGTGTCATGTGAACGTTGACTACATGACACTTCACCATTGTTTGGGCCTAGAGGAAGGAATTGGTAACTAATAAGTAGATGATGTGTTGCTAGAGTGACAAAAGCTTAAACCCTAGTTTATGCGTTGCTTCGTAAGGGGCTGATTTGGATCCATATGTTTCATGCTATGGTTAGGTTTACCTTAATACTTATTTTGTAGTTGCGGATGCTTGAAATAGAGGTTAATCATAAGTGGTATGCTTGTCCAAGTAAGGGCAGCACCCAAGCACCGGTCCACCCACATACCAATTTATCAAAGTAACGAACGCGAGTCATATGAGCGTGATGAAAACTAGCTTGACGATAATTCCCATGTGTCCTCGGGAGCGCTTTCCTTCATATAAGAGTTTGTCCAGGCTTATCCTTTGCTACAAAAAGGATTGGGCCATCTTGTTGCACCTTATTTACTTTTACTATTTGTTACTTGTTACCAACCATCTTATCACAAAACTATCTGTTAACGATAATTTCAGTGCAGGCAGAAAATACCTTACTAAAAACTGCCTATCATTTCCTTCTGCTCCTCGTTGGGTTTGACACTCTTACTTATCAAAAGGACTACGATAGATCCCCTACACTTGTGGGTCATCAAGACTATTTTCTGGCACCGTTGTCGGGGAGTGAAGCGCCTTCGGTAAGGAAAAAATTATATAGTGTGCTGAAATTTACTCTCACTAGTTACTATGGAACTTAATCCTTTGAGGGGCTTGTTCGGGGTATCTTCACCCCGACTAGTAGAGAAAAGAGTTGCTCCTCAACCTATTGGACGTACCAAAAAAATTTCTTTGAAATTCCTTCGGGTATGATAGAGAAACTGGTAGCTAATCCCTTTACAGGAGATGGAACATTGCATCCCGATTTGCACCTAATCTATGTGGATGAAGTTTGTGGATTATTTAAGCTTGCAGGTATGCCCGAGGATGTGATCGAGAAGAAGGTCTTCCCTTTATCTTTGAAGGGAGAGGCATTGACATGGTTTAGGCTATGCGATGATATTGGATCATGGAACTACAACCGATTGAAGTTGGAATTTCATCAGAAGTTCTATACTATGCATCAGGTTCATCGTGATCGTAATTATAAATACATTTTTTGGCCTCACGAAGGAGAAAGTATCGCTCAAGATTGGGGGAGGCTTAAGTAAATATTATATTCATGCCCCAATCATGAGCTCTCAAGAGAAATGATTATATAAAAAAATTATGCTCGACTTTCTCTCAATAATCGCTCCATGCTCGATACTTCTTGCACCGGTTCTTTTATGATGAAGTCTATTGAATTCAAATGGGATCTATTGGAAAGAATTAAACGCAACTCTGAAGATTAGAATCTCGACGAAGGTAAGGAGTCAGGTATAACACCTCAGTTTGATTGTGTTAAATATTTTATGGATACCGATGTTTTCCGTGAATTTTAGCACTAAATATGGACTTAACTCTGAGATAGTAGCTTCTTTCTGTGAATCATTTGCTACTCATGTTGATCTCCCTAAGGAAAAGTGGTTTAAATTTCATCCTCCCATTGAAGTAAAAGTAGTTGAACCGGTTAAAGTTGAAGAAAAGACTATCACTTATAATGTTGATCCTATTGTTCCTATCGCCTATATTGAGAAACCACCTTTCCCTGTTAGAATAAAGGACCATGCTAAAGCTTCAACTGTGGTTCATAAGAGTAATACTAGAACACCTACACCCTCTGAGCAAATTAAAGTTGAACCTAGTGTTGCTATGGTTAAGGATCTCTTGGTCGATAATATAGATGGGCGTGTTATTTACCTCCATGAGGAAGCTGCTAGAATTGCCAAACCCGATACTAGGAATAAACATAGACCTGTCGTAGGCATGCCTGTTATTTCCGTTAAAATAGGAGATCATTGCTATCATGGTTTATGTGACGTAGGTGCTAGTGCGAGTGTAATACCCGTTTCCTTATACAAAGAAATTATGCATGATATTGCACCTGCTGAGCTAGAACGTATTGATGTTACTATTAAGCTTGCCAATAGAGACAATATTTCACCAGTTGGGATTGTTAGGGATGTTGAAGTCTTGTGTGGGAAAGTTAAAGACCCTGCCGATTTTCTTGTTCTTGGTTCCCCACAAGATGATTTTTGCCCCATTATATTTGGTAGACCCTTCTTGAATACTATTAATGCTAAGATAGACTGCGAAAAAGATATTGTTACTGTTGGATTAGGGGATATGTCTCATGATTTTAACTTTGCTAAATTTCGTAGACAATCCCATGATAAAGAATTGCCTAGTAAGGATGAAATTATTGGCCTTGCTTCTATTGATGTACCTCCTAACGATCCCTTAGAACAATATCTGGTAGACCATGAAAATGATATGTATATGAATGAGAGAAGAGAAATAGATGAAATATTCTTTAAACAGGGACCCTTATTGAAACAGAACTTGACTGTTGAAATTCTGGGGGATCCTCCTCCATCCAAGGGTGATCCCGTGTTTGAACTCCAACCATTACCTGGTACTCTTAAGTATGTTTTATCTTGATGGAAAGAAGATATATCCTGTTATTATTAGTGTTAACCTCTCAGAGCAAGAAGAAGGAAAATATTGTAAACTCTGAAGAAGCACCGTGCTGCTATCGGATATACTCTTGATGATCTTAAGGGCATTAGTCCCACTCTATGCCAACACTAGATAAAATTGGAAAAGGACGCTAAACAAGTTATTGATCATCAATGATGGTTAAATCCTAGGATGAAAGAAGTGGTAAGGAAGGAAATACTTAAGCTTCTAGAGGCAGGTATAATTTATCCAGTTGCTGGTAGTCAATAGGTAAGCCCTGTCCATTGTGTCCCTAAGAAGGGAGGTATTAAGGTTGTTCCTAATGATAAAGATGAATTCATCCCGCAAAGAATTGGTACAGGTAATATGATGGTAATTGATTTCCGCAAATTAAATAAAGCTACTGAGAAAAATCATTACCCTTTACCTTTTATTGATCAAATGCTAGAAAGGTTATCCAAACATACTCATTTTTGCTTTCTAGATGGCTATTCTGGTTTCTCTTAAATACCTGTGTCAAAACAGGATCAAGAAAAGACCACTTTTACTTGCCCCTTCGGTACCTTTGCTTATAGATGTATGCCTTCTGGTTTATGTAATGCACCTGCTACCTTTCAAAGATGCATGATGGCTATATTCTCTGATTTTTGTGAAAAGATTGTTGAGGTTTTCATGGATGATTTTTCCATTTATGGAACTTCTTTTGATGATTGCTTAAGCAACCTTGATCGAGTTTTGCAGACATGTGAAGAAACTAATCTTGTCTTGAATTGGGAAAAGTGCCACTTTATGGTTAATGAAGGCATTGTATTGGGGCATAAAATTTCTGAAAGAGCTATTGAAGTTTATAAAGCTAAACTTGATGCTATTGAAAAGATGTCGTGTCCCAAGGACATCAATTGTATAAGAAGTTTCCTTGGTCATGCCGGTTTTATAGGAGGTTCATTAAGGACTTCTCCAAAATCTCTAGGCCTCTGACTAATCTCTTACAAAAAGATGTTCCTTTTGTCTTTGATGATGATTGTGTAGAAGCATTTTAAATACTTAATAAAGCATTGATCTCTGCACCTATTGTCCATCCTCCTGACTGGAATTTACCCTTTGAAATTATGTGCGATGCTAGTGATTATGTTGTAGGTTCTGTTCTAGGACAAAGAGTTGATAAGAAATTGAATGTTATCCAATATGCTAGTAAAACTCTAGACAGTGCCCAGAGAAATTATGCTACTACTGAGAAAGAATTTTTAGTAGTTTTATTTGCTTGTGATAAGTGTATACCTTATATTGTTGATTCTAAAGTAACTGTTCACACAGATCATGTTGCTATTAAATATCTTATGGAAAAGAAAGATGTTAAACCTAGACTTATTAGATGGGTTCTCCTTCTACAAGAATTTGATTTACATATTACTGATAGAAAGGGAGCTGAGAACCCCGTTGCAGACAACTTGTCTAGGTTAGAGAATATTCTTGATGACCCACTACCTATTGATGATAGCTTTCCTGATGAACAATTAGCTATCATAAATGATTCTCATACTGCACCATGGTATGCTGATTATGCTAATTACATTGTTGCTAAATTTATACCACCTAGTTTTACATACCAGCAAAAGAAAAAGTTATTTTACGATTTAAGACATTATTTCTGGGATGACCCACACCTTTATAAAGAAGGAGTAGATGGTATTATTAGACGTTGTGTACATGAGCATGAACAAGAACAGATCCTACGCAAGTGTCACTCCGAAGCTTATGGAGGACACTATGTTGGAGATAGAACTGCACATAATTAAGGTACTACAATCTGGTTTTTATTGGCCTACTCTCTTCAAGGATGCCCGTAAGTTTGTCATGTCTTGTGATGAATGTCAAAGAATTGGTAATATTAGTAGACGTCAAGATATGCCTATGAATTATTCACTTGTTATTGAACCATTTGATGTCTGGGGCTTTGATTATATGGGACCGTTTCCTTCCTCTAATGGGTATACACATATTTTAGTTCCTGTTGATTACGTTACTAAGTGGGTAGAAGCTATTCCAACTAGTAGTGCTGATCATAACACCTCTATTAAGATGCTTAAAGAAGTTATTTTTCCGAGGTTTGGAGTCCCTAGATACTTAATGACTGACGGTGGTTCACACTTTATTCATGGTGATTTTCGTAAAATGCTTGCTAAGTATGATGTTAACCATAGAATTGCATCCCCATGCCACCCACAGTCTAGTGGTCAAGTAGAACTAAGTAACAGAGAGCTGAAATTAATTTTGCAAAAGACTATTAATAGATCTAGAAAGAATTGGTCCAAGAAACTTGATGATCCATTATGGGCCTATAGAACTGCATACAAAAATCATATGGGCATGTCTCCGTATAAAATGGTGTATGGAAAGGCATGCCACTTACCTCGTGAACAAGAACATAAGGTATATTGGGCTATTAAAGAGCTCAGTTATGATTTCAAACTTGCCGGTGAGAAGAGGTTATTTGACATTAGCTCGCTTGATGAATGGAGAACCCAAGCCTACGAAAATGCCAAACGGTTTAAAGAAAAAGTTAAAAGATGGCATGACAAAAGGATACAAAAGTGGGAGTTTAACGTAGGTGATTATGTCTTGCTATACAACTCTCGTTTAAGATTTTTTGCAGAAAAACTTCTCTCTAAATGGAAAGGTCCTTACGTTATCGAGGAGGTCTATCATTTCGGTGCCATAAAAATCAACAACTTCGAAGGCACAAATCCTAAGGTGGTGAACGGTCAAAGAATCAAACATTATATCTCAGGTAATCCTATAAGTGTAGAAACCAATGTTATTGAAACCATAACCCCGGAGGAATACATAAGGGACACTTTCCAGAATGATTCAGACTCTGAAAAGGAAGAGGTATGTGGTACGGTAAGTACACCGACTCCAAAACAGTTCTAATGGTAATTTTTCTCCATTTTGGAATATTTAGAAAAATAGAAAAATAAGAAGCAGTCCGGGAAGGACACGAGGCGTCCACGAGGGTGGAGGGCGCGCCCTACCCCCCTGGGCATGCCCCCTACCTCGTGGGCACCCCGTGTGCCTCCCGGACTCTGTTTTCTTGCACGTTACTTCTTCCGGTCGGTAAAAATTCATTATATAATCTCTCGAAGATTTTGACCACCGCACCACGCGAAAACCCTCTACTTTCTTTTCGAGCTATTTTCTGCTAGGGTTGACAAGGTCAGGCATCACGTCGTCCTCCTCCTCCAACAATAACGGCAACGATGCTTGGTTAATGAAGATAGAGCTGAAGAGAGAAGAACCTGGGGAGATCAACAAGGAGAATAGGAAAGAAGGCTATCGAAGATCAAGCTCCGGCAGCAGATGAAGAAGACATCCTTCAAGCCCTTCCAAACCTTTTTACTTCAACTGAGATTGAAGCTTTCAAGATGATTGAATTAGCTCAAAAACAAAACAAGTATCTCACAAGTGAAAATATTTTGCTGAAGGATCATATCGCCACACTCAAGGGTATTATCCGCAATGTGGAGGATCTCCTACGCTCGATGCATGATACTACATCATCACTGCTACCTAATCCATCATCACCACCTTCGAAGATGGGGACATAATCACATGGGTATGGGCACTCCCCTTGGCCACTGCCAAGCTTGGTGTAGATGCCCCGGTATCGTATCACCATCACACTCCTATCTTTACCGTTTTTCTTAGTTCGGTCCTTTTTGTAATATCTTGATCTAGTAAAATAAAGTTTAGTATGATCTAGTCGTGAGCTTTGCTTTATGATCCTTATCTTTGTAATCGAGTCCGTGAGCTATATAATAAAGATTAGTTTTGAGTCAAGGGCTTGACTTTCTCACTATGATCATGAGAGGATAAAAGAAAATATAAAAAGTATCAAAGAGATCATATTGATCTTATGGATAGTAATGACTTCACATATAAAGAGTATGATGAATAAATGTTGTTGAGAGTTAACAAACATAGTTTTGGTCATCGTTGCAATTAATAGGAAATAATAAGAAATGAGAGGTTTTCACATACAAATATACTATCTTGGACATCTTTTATGATTGTGAGCACTCATTAAAATATGACATGCTAAAGAGTTGATGTTGGACAAGAAAGACAACGTAATGGGTTATGTCTTATTATATCTGAAATAAAGTATATTTTCATGGATCATCCAACATGTTGAGCTTGCCTTTCCCCCTCATGCTATCCAAAACTTTTTTCACCAAGTAGAGATACTACTTGTGCTTTCGTACATCCTTAAACCCAGTTTTGCCATGAGAGTCCACCATACCTACCTATGGATTGAGTAAGATCCTTCAAGTAAGTTGTCATTGTTGCAACTCTCTAAAATATGTATGATCTATTAGTGTGGAGAAAATAAACTTTATACAATCTTGTGATATGGAAGCAATAAAAGCGACGGACTGCATAATAAAGGTCCATATCACAAGTGGCAATATAAAGTGACGTTATTTTGCACTAAGATTTTGTACATTTAACCATAAAAGCACATGACAACCTCTGCTTCCCTCTGCGAAGGGCCTATCTATTATTCCTACCTTATAAGGGTCATGGTGATCTTCACCATTCCTTTTTACATTTTATCATTTGGCAAGTACCTTGTGTTGGAAAGATCCTAACATATATACCCACCTGGATGTAAGCTATCATGACCTATTATTGTTGACATCACCCTCGAGGTAATAGGTTGAGAGGCAACACTATAAGCCCCTATCTTTCTCTGTGTCCGATTAAAACTCCATACCCATAAGTATTGCGTGAGTGTTAGCAATTGTGAAAGACTAAATGATAGTTGAGTATGTGGACTTGCTGAAAAGCTCTTATATTGACTCTTTCCGATGTTACGATAAATTGCAATTTCTTCAATGACCGAGATCATAGTTTGTTAGTTTTCAATGATATTTCTGATTCATACTTGACATTGTGAATGGATTGTTACTCTATCATACGAAATCATATGACAATATATATGTTGTTGTTATAAGAATGATCATGATGCCCTCATGTCCGTATTGTATTTTATCGACACCTCTATCACTAAACATGTGGACATATTTTTCAATATCAGATTTCGCTTGAGGACAAGCGAGGTCTAAGCTTGGGGGAGTTGATACGTCCATTTTGCATCATGCTTTTATGTTGATATTTATTGCACTATGGGCTGTTATTACATATTATGTCACAATACTTATGCCTTTTCTCTCTTATTTTACAAGGTTTACATGAAGAGGGAGAATGCCAGTAGCTGGAATTCTGGGCTGGAAAAGGAGCAAACATTGGAGACCTATTCTGCACACCTCAAAAGCCCTGAAACTCCACGAGACTCCATTTCAGAAAATATAAAAAATATCTGGCGAAAGAAGTACAGGAGGGGGGCCACCCACCGTCCACGAGGGTGGGGGCGCCCCCCTGGGCGCGCCCCCTGCCTCGTCGGCCATCTGGCAACCTCCCGATGCCCATCTTCTGCTATATAAGATGTTTTGACCTGGAAAAAATCATAAGGAGGCTTTCGGAATGAAGCGTCGCCGTCTCGAGGTGGAACCTTGGCGGACCCAATCTAGGGCTCCGGCGGAGTTGTTTGGGGATACTTCCCTCCGGGAGGGGGAAATCATCACCGCCGTCATCGCCAACAACTCTCCCATCTTAGCGAGGGTTATCTTCATCAACATCTTCACCAGCACCATCTCCTGTCACACCCTAGTTCATCTCTTGTATCGAATCTTTGTATCAAAACCTCAGATTGGTACATGTAGGTTGCTAGTAGTGTTGATTACTCCTTGTAGTTGATGCTAGTTGGTTTACTTGGTGGAAGATCATATGTTCAGATCCATTATGCATATTAATACCCCTCTGATTAAGAACATGAATATGCTTTGTGAGTAGTTACGTTTTGTTCCTGAGGACATGGGAGAAGTCTTCCTATAAGTAGTCATGTGTTTGGTATTCGTTCGATATTTTGATAAGATGTATGTTGTCTTTCCTCTAGTGGTGTCATGTGAATGTCAACTACATGACACTTCACCATTGTTTGCGACTAGAGGAAGGCATTGGGAAGTAATAAGTAGATGATGGGTTGCTAGAGTGACAGAAGCTTAAACCCTAGTTTATGCGTTGCTTCGTAAGGGGCTGATTTGGATCCATATGTTTCATGCTATGGTTAGGTTTACCTTGATACTTCTTTTGTAGTTGCGGATGCTTGAAATAGAGGTTAATCATAAGTGGGATGCTTGTCCAAGTAAGGGCAGCACCCAAGCACCGGTCCACCCACATACCAAATTATCAAAGTAACGAACGCGAATCATATGAGCGTGATGAAAACTAGCTTGACGATAATTCCCATGTGTCCTCGGGAGTGCTTTCCTTCATATAAGAGTTTGTCCAGGCTTGTCCTTTGCTACAAAAAGGATTGGGCCATCTTGCTGCACCTTATTTACTTTTACTATTTGTTACTCCCTCCGTCCCAAAATACTTGTCATCAAAATGAATAAAAATGGATGTATCTAGAACTAAAATACATCTAGATACATCCCCTTTTAATCATTTTGATGACAAGTATTTCCGGATGGAGGGAGTACTTGTTACCAACCATCTTATCACAAAACTATCTATTACCGATAATTCCAGTGCAGGCAGAAAATACCTTACTGAAAACTGCCTATCATATCCTTCTGCTCCTCGTTGGGTCCGACACTCTTACTTATGGAAAGGACTACGATAGATCCCCTATACTTGTGGTTCATCAAGTTATGCGCTACAAATTAGAACTGTCGTCAAGGGCCTGTCGATATTCTTGGTCGTCCGGCTTCCCCTTTAATTCCCGCGGCCATTATAACCTTAGTATCTTCAACCTTTCGATCGCGCCCCACAACACAACAAGCATACCCACGATAACACATAGAGAGAGGATGTCTAGCGGCGCTCCAATGGAGTTCGGCGAGCATCGAGTGGAGACCCACGCAAGAGAGACGGATCTCGCGGTGGTGTACACCATCGACCCGGCCGTGGTGGACGACTACATCAACACCGTTGAGCAGTTGCTTGCAGGAGACAAATACAAGGTGGTCGGCATCGACCTCGAGTACATCGCCGATCATCCTGACATAGATCAGAAGGTTGTCGTCGCCCAGTTGTATGTACGCCATCATGTCCTCATCTACCACTACTACATGGCCACAGAGCCTTGCAACCGTTTCAACAGGTTTGTCAACAGCACCGACTACAAGTTCACCACGGTGGAAACCACCGACGATGTAAAAGCGTTCAGGGTTACGGGCTTGGCCTGCCAGAACCTTGTCGAATTCCGTGAGCACTACAAGGTCTAGGGCAGCACAAAGAGGGACTCCCTAGTTGAACTCGCCTCGACCGTCATCGACCCCTACTACGAAAAGATGAAGCAGGATGCCAAGAGAACAAGTCCCGTATCCTGGCACAAGGCTTTAATGCGACAACTAGATGAACCTCACTTCAGGTTCGCGGCCAAAAGCGTGTACACATGCTACGAGATGCACAGGCGGATCGTTGACATGAGGAAGTGCCTTGTTACCCAAATCAACGAGCCCGGATCGAGCCACAAGCAGAGCAAGCGTCCCAAGAAGTAAATGATGATCCGATGATCATTTATGCTAGTTGATCATGCATGTAATATATAGTTTACTTTATTGTTGTGTGGAAATGCCATGTGTGTAGTAGCCACCTATGTAATTATGCATGTAATAGTTTACTTTGGTGTGTGCAAATGCCATGGTTGTATAGTAGCCACCTATGTAAGTGGATGTTTAATTTTGTTATGCAACCATGTCCTTATAAGTGTGTATATATACATACTATGTTGTTCTGTATGCATGCAATCCCATCGCACAACACACACGTCTTATTAGCAGCAACCGTCTGTGTTATTATCGGTCTTAGCACACATTTTTGATTATAGACCTGTTTGCCGCGTATCACACACGTCTTCTTATATTTAACCACTAGTAGAAAATGGGCCATTTGTCCCGGTTCTAAAGGGCCTTTAGTCTCGATACTAATGCCCTCCTTTAGTCCCGGTTCTTATACGAACCGGGACTAAAGGCCATCCACGTGGCTGCTGCCTAGAACTCCACCTTTAACAACCGGGACTAAAGGTGATTTTATGATTTTTTTTTAAAAAATATTTTTTCCAATTTTCATATTTCTAAATTATTTTACAATTTATTCTCTAATCACCCACCCCTCATAACTTCTCAATTTAATCTCTAATCTCTAATCACCCCTCATCATTCCAAATCATCAAACTTCCCGACGAGTCACCCATCCTCTCACTACTCCAGCCTAATCATGCTTAACTTTCGGGTTCTATTCCCCCTCGTTTCCAAGTCTGCATTTGTTGTTTTCCTGACAATAGTAAGATGTCAATCCTATTAACCTTCAGGAGTTTACACATTTCATTGTTTGAGTTTGAAACTATTATTCTAAAAAACAGTATTTATTTAGTAACACTAATATTTCTTTTTTACTATAGTTTGACCATAGTTTGACCACGGTTTGACCAGATTTGACCAAAATTCAAAACAACTGAAATAATTTTTTAGTAACACTAATGTTCTTGAATAATTATTTAGTAACACTAATACTCCCTCCGTCCCAAAATAAGTGACTCAAAAGTGACTGAACTTTTTACTAATGTTAGTACAAAATTGAGTCATTTTTAGTCACTTAATTTGGGACGGAGGGAGTACTTCTTGAATAAGTAGTTTGACCAGATTTAACTAAAATTCAAAAAAACTGAAATTTGAGCATAACTTTTTTTTCCTTTTCGAATTTAAGGATTCTGAAAAATTGCAAACAGGTCGTAGGCGGTCAAAATCGGATGCGGATTTTCGTGCTGAACATTTTGATTTATTACACATTTTTTCCCGACATCGTATGCAAAAGTTATAGCCGTTTTACTTTTTCATAACACTTTTTTTGCAAAACATGTCCAAATTTAAGTTTTTAAATTTTCCTAACTAGTAGATGTAGTAATATAACTACATCTCGAAGGATTTTTTTTGAAGTTTTTATCATTTTCTTTTTTTTCAAAACTGAAATGGCGATACATGGGGGGGGGTAGAGTTTGAGAAATGGGCCCTTTAGTCCTGGTTTGAGACACGAACCGGGACTAAAGGGCTTCGCACCCTTTAGTCCCGGTTCGTACCTCAAACCGAGACTAAAGGAAAGGTCCCATTTGAACCGGGACTAATGCCTTTAGCCGCTCGAAACGGGACTACTGCTCACATTAGTCCCGGTTCGTAATGCAATCGGGACTAATGTGTATATTGAGCTATGACCAAAGCCCTGTTTTCTACAAGTGAACCGTTTCTGTTCTCTTGTCTCAACACAAACAGTTCATCCGAGTGAACTGCATGCCGTATATCGCACACACCTTGATCTGCCTGACCGTTTCTTTTGTGTTTCCTAATCACAAACAGTTCATCCGATTGAATCGTATGCTCTACATCGCACACGCCTTCATCTGGCAGCCCGTTTCTTTTGTTCCTCCTCATCGCAAACAGACAATTGAATTGAACCGTATGCCCACCATCGCACGCGCAACCAAAATCTGAATCGTGTTTGATGCATCCTCCATCGCAAATGTTTTGCACCTTTTTTGATGGTTTTTTACACCCCATTTGCGATTATGGCACACACACAGTTTCGTCAAAGGGTCTCTGATCGTAGTGTCGCGTTAGCAGCAACCTGAAGTATTGAGATATCCTTCAACCTCACTACAATCATCTAGCCCCTACTGAAATTGAAGCTTTGAAGATGATTGAAATAGTTCGGTTGCAAAACAAGTATCTTACCGGTGATAATATTTTGTTGCAAGAGCATATCATCGCACTCAAGGGCATTATTCGTAAATTGGAGCATCTCCTATGTTCGATGTTGGAAGACAAACCTACTTCATCAACAACTCCATCATCACCACCTCTGAAGAAGGAGACATAAACACATTGGTATGGACGCTCCCCTTGGCAACTGCCAAGCTTGAGGGAGGTGCCCCAGTATCGTATCACCATCACACTTCTATCTTAACTGTTTTTCTTAGTTCGATCCTTTTGGTTATATCTTGATTTAGTAGAGTAAAGTTTAGTATGATCTAGCTTTGAGTTTTCGTGTTGATCCTTATCTATGTAATCAAGTCCGTGAGCTATATATATAATAAAGATTAGTCTTGAGTTGAGGGCTTGGTTATCTTGCTATGATCTTGAGGGAATAAAAGAAAAGGAAAGAATAAAAAGAACTAAAGATATCATATGATCTTATGGAGAGTAATGACTTCACATATAAAGAGTATGATGAATAAAAGTTGTCGAGAGTTGACAAACATAGTTTTGGTCATCGCTGCAATTAATAGGAAGTAATAAAGGAAGAGAGGTTTTCACATATGAATATACTATCTTGGACATCTTTTATGATTGTAAGCACTCATTAAAATATGACATGCTAAAAAGTTGATGTTGGACAAGGAAGACAACGTAATGGGTTATGTCTTCTTATATCCGAAATAAATTGTATTGTCATGGATCACCCAACATGTTGAGCTTGCCTTTCCCCCTCATGCTAGCCAAATTCTTTGCACCAAGTAGAGATACTTGTGCTTCCAAATATCCTTAAACCCAGTTTTGCCATGAGAGTCCACCATATCTACCTATGGATTGAGTAAGATCCTTCAAGTAAGTTGTCATTGTTGCAAACAATAAAAATTGCTCTCTAAATATGTATGATCTATAAGTGTGGAGAAAATAAGCTTTATACGATCTTGTGATATGGAAGAAATAAAAGTGACGGAATGCATAATAAAGGTCCCTATCACACGTGGCAATATAAAGTGATGTTCTTTTGCATTAAGATTTTGTGCATCCAACCATTAAATCACATGACAACCTCTCCTTCCCTCTGCGAAGGGCCTATCTTTTATTTTTTGTCTTATACCTTATACAAGAGTCATGGTGATCTTCACCTTTCCTTTTTACACTTTATCCTTTGGCAAGCACTATGTGTTGGAAAGATCCTGATATATATATCCAATTGGATGTGGGTTTTCATAAAGCATTATTGTTGACGTTATCCTTGAGGTAAAAGGTTGGGAGGCAAAACTATAAGCCCCTATCTTTCTCTGTGTCCGATTAAAACTTCATACCCATAAGTATTGCCTGAGTGTTAGCAATTGTGAAAGTCTAAATGATAGTTGAGTATGTGGACTTGCTGAAAAGCTCTTATATTGACTCTTTCCTATGTTATGATAAATTGCAATTGCTTCAAGGACTGAGATCATAGTTTGTTAGTTTTCAATGAAATTTCTGACTCATACTTTACATTGAGAATAGATTGTTACTTCAGCATAAGAAATCATATGGCAATATATATATATGTTGCTATTCTAAGAATGATCATGATGCCCTCATTTCCGTATTTTGTTTTATCGACACCTCTATCTATAAACATGTGGACATATTTTTCGATATCGGCTTCCACTTGAGGACAAGCGAGGTCTAAGCTTGGGGGAGTTGATACGTCCATTTTGCATCATGCTTTTATATCGATATTTATTGCATTATGGGATATTACTTCACATTATGTCACAATACTTGTGCCTTTTCTCTCTTATTTTACAAGGTTTACATGAAGGGGGAGAATGCCGGCAGCTGGAATTCTGGGCTGGAAAAGGAGCAAATATTAGAGACCTATTCTGCACAACTCCAAAAGTCCTGAAACTCCACGAAAGTTAGTTTTGGAATATATTAAAAATATTGGGCGAAGAAAGCACCAGAGGGAGGCCACCCACTGTCTACGAGGGTGGAGGGCGTGCCCTACCCCCCTGGGCGCGCCCCCTGCCTCGTGGGCCACCCGGAAGCCCCCTGATGCCCATCTTCTGATATAAGGTGTCTTTTGCCCCGAAAAAATTAAGAAGGAAGCTTTCAGGACAAAGTGCCGCCGTCTAAAGGCGGAACCTTGGCGGAACCATCTAGGGCTCCGGTGGAGCTGTTCTGTCGGGGAAACATCCCTCCGTGAGGGGGAAATCGTCAGCATCGTCATCACCATCGATCCTCTCATCGGGAGGGAGTCAATCTCCATCAACATCTTCATTAGCACCATCTCCTCTCAAACCCTAGTTCATCTCTTGTATCCGATCTTTGTCTCAAAATCCGAGATTGGTACATGTGGGTTGCTAGTAGTGTTGATTACTCCTTATAGTTGATGCTAGTAGGTTTATTCGGCAGAAGATTAGATGTTCAGATCCTCTATGCACATTAATACCCCTCTAATTATGAACATGAATATGATTTGTGAGTAGTTACGTTTGTTCCTGAGGACATGGGAGAAATCTTGTTATAAGTAGTCATGTGAATTTGGTATTCGTTCGATATTTCGATAAGATGTATGTTGTCTCTCCTCAAGTGGTGTTATGTGAACGTAGACTACATGACACTTCACCATTGTTTGGGCCTAGGGGAAGGCATTGGGAGGTTATAAGTAGATGATGGGTTGCTAGAGTGACTGAATCTTAAACCCTAGTTTATGTGTTGCTTCGTAAGGGGCTGATTTGGATCCATATGTTTCATGCTATGGTTAGGTTTACCTTAATTCTTCTTTCTTAAGTGCGGATGCTTGCGTGGGAGGTTAATAATAAGTGGGATGCTTTTCCAAGGAAGGGCAGTACCCAAGCACCGGTCCACGCACATATCAAATTATCAATGTAACGAACGCGAATCATATGAGCATGATGAAAACTAGCTTGACGATAATTCCCATGTGTCCTCGGGAGCGCTTTCCTTTATATAAGAGTTTGTCCAGGCTTGTCCTTTTCTACAAAAAGGATTGGGCCACCTTGGTGCACCTTGTTTACTCTTGTTACTTGTTACCCGTTTCGAATTACCTTATCACAAAACTATTTGTTACCAATAATTTCAGTGCTTGCAGAGAATACCTTACTGAAAACCGCTTGTCATTTCCTTCTGCTCCTCGTTGGGTTCGACACTCTTACTTATTGTAAGGACTACGATAGACCCCCTATACTTGTGGGTCATCAGTCTTCAATATCTTCAACTCTCCTAATAGATTTCTTGTCCATAACAACTCACTCAATCCCTGAGACATTGCTCTATATTTAGCCTCTGCGGTTGATTTGGAAACACCAGGTTGTTTCTTGCCTCTCCAAGACACTAGATTCCTCCTATGAAAACACAATGGACTGAGGTTGATCTCCTGTCATCCAAGACAGCTAGCCCAATCAGCATCACAATAACCATCCATGACAAGATGTCCATGACTCTTGTATATCAATCCTTTCCCAGGAGAACCCTTCAAGTATCTCAGGATTCTATATACTGCCTCGAGATGTTCACTCCTAGGCTCATGCATATATCTGCTCACAACACTTACTGCAAATGCAATGTATGATCGTGTATGACACAAGTACAATAATCTTCCCACCAATTGCTTATATTTTTCTTTATCCACCAGATCACCTGATTGGGCGGTCACTTTATGATTTTGATCAATTGGGGTTGCAGCAGCTCGACAACCCAACATGCCAACATCAAAGAGGAGATCTAGGGAATACTTTCTTTGAGAAGGAGCTATTCCTTTTCCAGACCTTGCCACTTCTATACCAAGGAAGTACTTGAGTCGACCAAGATCTTTAACTTCGAATGCCTTACTCAGACAACCCTTTAACCTTGCTATCTGTTGGGGATATAACTATTTGATATGACCCGCCTAGGAGGGGCCGGGTTACCCTAATGGTGGTTCATGGGCCAAGCCTAGGAGCATGTTAAAGATGGTGGTTCAAGAATATTAATGTATAAAGGGCCCAAAACCCAGAGCGGCTTAATGCCCGTAAGTGTAAACTGCCATGTATGTTTGACTTGTACTGTAAGGCATGTAAAGATAAGTCACCGGGCCGGACATGTTTGTATGAACCGGCCGAGACTCTGTAAGCCGCAGAGCATCAACCCATGTATATAAGGGGACGACCCGGCAGCGGCTTAGGGCAAGAAACAACAGATCGAAAGCGAGGCTAGCGTATTCGCTCCCTAGCAATCGAAACCCTAGCAATACCACCTCAAACTGGATTAGGTTTTACCCTCATCGTAAGGGGCCAAACTAGTATAAACTCCCCTTGTCTTTTGTCCTGTTTTAACCCCTTTAAGCTAACCACGTCGCGATGGCTCCACAACTAAGTCATTTCCTTAGGACATCTGGCGTGACAACTCCACGACAGTTGGCGCGCACCGTGGGGCCTGCGCACGGTGGTTTCGAGTTCTTGAAGGGCAACATTGAAGGGATCAAGGGATACGCTGTGGGCCGGATGACCAAGAGTCGTCGCGGTAAGCTCTACATCGACGATGCAGGCTGGGGCCCCGAGGCCGGCTCAATTGAGTACGGGTACCGAGTCCCCTTCGGCGGAATCCACATCTTCATCGGCAAGTTCGGCGAACCGGGCCCTGAGCCAGACATCTACACCGACATCATCGAGACGGCTCAGCGTGCGCGACCTGCCCGGGTTCAGCCCACCGTGAGGCATTCCTTTGTTGGATATATCCATGGGGCTGAAGGCTCTGGATCTCGCGGTGAGACGACCGTCTACTCTGATGGTGAATCATCCACGGGCGAGACCAATTCAATGTATCAGCAACAGAACAGACGGCTTGGGGGCTGGTCTGATGGTAACAGTATTCCGGACCACTGTGAGCCGCCGAACAGGGTAGCGATCTTCATGACTGGCACCCAGCCAGCTCTCGGCTCGATAGCCACCACAGCCATAACACCCGATGCAACGGCAATAATAGCAGCAGGCGCGGGCGGACCAGCTCGCCCGCCGACACAAGTCTTAACAGCTCTATTGGAGGCTCTGGCGACTCTGATGGGAACAGAGGTAACCCCGGACAACCAGGGGCAGCACAAGGCGGATGTGGCTAAACTGCACGAGGAGATGGCACAAACAAAAGAAGACCTAGCGGCGGAGAACGCTAGGATGACTGCAGAACGGGTTGTTTTGGACGCTCAAGCTCAGCGGATTCAAGCGGATTCGTACCGGCTTACGGTGGATCAGAATGCTACCAATGAAGTCTTGAGAAGAAAGCACCGGAGTCGTCTGCCCTTTGTTTATGAGCCAAGGAATCTTTTCAACACAACTGGAGCAGGGACCAGTAACCCGTTGGGGATAAACCGAACGGCTGAAACGCCAAGGGGGGGAGCATCAGTTCAGCCACGCGTGGCAGGTTCTCCATATATGAATCACGCTACACATCATCACCCGGCAACACCGGCGGGTCATTATTCCAACCCTCTGGATAACATGATTGCAGCAGCGACACGATTGGCAGTTCTGCCAGTCGAGGGCGAGACTCCGGTGGCAGTGGAAACCCGGAGGGTCCGGGAACTTCTTCAGACAGCGCTGGCACAGTAGCAGGCTTATTCTTATAGTCGTGACCGGATTCATTCGACCCCTCATCCAAGTGTCAGCTACAGCAGGCACATTGACTCGCCAGCGGTTTCAAGCACGGAGCGGCACCGTAATCAGCCTCGCGGACATGACCTGGTGCGCAACGGTGCCAAGCACAGGATTTGGTGGATCAGGGCAGGACACGCCGGGAGGCCGAGCTGGCGGCTCAGGCGGCAGGTCATCAGCCAGCGCCGTTTTACCCGGCAACTTCAGTAGAGACAGGTGGAGCTTCTAGAACTTGGGGCGTGCCGTGTTTAAGGGCGGCTCTGCGGAACAAGCGTTTTCCCAAGGACTTCAAGGGCCCTCCTAAGGTGCCTAATTATACAGCAGATCAACCCCATAAGGCATGGGTGGAGAGTTATGAGATGCTATGGAGATGATGGATGTTAGTGAGGCTGCATATGCTAAGTATTTCACCATGATGCTGGAAGGCACAACCTGTAATTGGTTTAAAGGACTACCTCCCAACTCCATTGGGTCGTGGGTCGAGCTGAAGGCCATGTTTATCTGACATTTCAAGGATACATGCAAGCAGCCGATGTAAATGGTGATTTAGCTTCTTGTGTTCAAGACGAGGGTGAATCGAAGACCAGCTGGGTGCGCCGGGTCTCAACCATTATATATTCTTCAGATGAGATCAACGCCGGTTTAGCAGTATTAATGTTGGAGAAGAATTGCTGTTTCCTTCCGCTCAAGCAGAAGTTGGGGCCGCTTACACGTCATTGTGATGATATGGGGGAGCTCATGGAGGCTCTTGTCAAATATGCTGACTCTGATAGTACCATGGACCCCGAATCTGAGGCTGAAAGATCGGGAAAGGGAAAGAAGAGTAATGATATGAGGGGACATTAGTTTAACCCGACCAATCAGAGCAGTGGCGGTAAGCGCAAGGCTGATGATTTTGTAGCTAACATTGCGACATGGAATTTTAACCAGCGTCGCAAGGGGAGGCCGGCTCCAAGATATAACCTTGACGAAATAATGAATCAGTCGTGTCCGAAGCATGGAACCGAGGAAAGGCCGTCTACCCATATGTGGAAGGATTGCAGCATTATGAGACACTTCAGGGAGTCTATATAGCACAATCATGGTCCGAACGGCGGTTCAGGGTCCGGCTCTCATGGTCCGGGTCATGGAGGCGGTGGCTCAAGTTTCGGGTTTCAAGGCCAAGGTAATCAAGGTGGTAACAATCAGCAAAACAATCAAGGGAATCAGCAGCAGCAGTCCGGTTATCAGAGTAACCCGAAGCAACTGAGCAGTGGGCGGTACCACATTTTTACCACAAGTCTGTGCAAGCGGGATCAGAAGCTTCATAAAAGGGCCGTGAATGCCGTTGAGCCGACGGTTCCCCGTTTCTTGCGATGGTCTGAGCAGCCCATTGTGTGGAGTCGTGAGGATCACCTGCCCAGGGTTGATAATCTGGGTCAGTTGGCTTTAGTGGTGGCGCCTCGGGCTGGATGATATAAGTTCACTAAGGTGCTGATGGATGGAGGCAGTAGAATCAATATCCTTTTACTATGATACTTTCCGTCGTATGGGATTAACTGACAAAATAACATCCAATATTGTTTTCCACGGAGTGGTGCCTGGTAAGTCGGCGTACCCGGTGGGCAAAATTGATTGGAAGGTAACCTTTGGGGTTGAATATGATGCTAGAACAGAAACTCTAACGTTGGAGGTTGTTAGGATCCACAGCCCGTATCATGCTCTGTTTGCACGGTCGGCTTATGCTAAGTTCATGGCAAGGCCGTGTTATATTTATCTGCAGCTTAAGATGCCGGGTCACAAGGACACCATAACAGTGCATGGGAGTCGCAAGATAGCCTTGGAGAGTGAAGAAGGCAACGCGGCTTACGCGGAGTTAGTTTGTGCCACAGAGGAGCTGAAATTCTACAAGGATAATGTTGACCCAGCGGACATGACGTCTTTAAAGAAGCCAACCACAGAGCATGGCCCTTTGTTAAAGTTTAAATCGGCGGACCACACCAAGCTAGTTGACTTTATTCCTGGCGACTCATCTAAGTAGTTCAACATCAGTGCTAATCTGGATCCAAAATAGGAAAGCACGCTCATCGAGTTCATCCGTGAGAACCGGGACATCTTTGCATGGAAACCTTCAGACATGCCAGGTGTACCCAGGGAACTCGCTAAGCACACTCTTAATATTGATCCGAAGTATAAGCTGGTCAAACAGTTTCTTCGCCATTTTAACGACGAGAGGCGAAAGGCCATTGGTGAAGAGGTGGCCCGGCTCTTGGCAACCGGGTTCATCGTTGAAGTTCTTTATCCTGAGTGGTTGGCTAACCCGGTTTCGGTACTTAAAAAGAACGGCACTTGGCGAATGTGTGTGGACTACACGGACTTAAACAAGGCTTGCCCGGCTGACTCGTTCGCCCTTCCTCGTACTGATCAGATCATTGATGCTACGGCGGGTTGTGAGCGTTTGAGTTTCTTGGATGCTTATTCTGGGTATCATCAGATCAAGATGGCAGTTAAGGACCAGGAGAAGACAACTTTCATCACTCTGTTTGGAGCCTTCTGTTATGTGTCTATGCCTTTCGCGCTCAAGAGTAGCATTGCGACTTACCAGCGGTGTGTACAAAATTGCCTTCATGGCCAGATCGAGCGTAATGTTCATGCTTATGTGGACGATATTGTGGTCAAGTACAGAAAGAAGGAGACCCTGATCAACGATTTGAAGGAGACGTTTGACAATCTCCGGGTGTACAAGATGATGCTTAACCCGACCAAGTGTGTTTTCGGTGTACCAGCAGGCAAGCTTTTGGGTTTTTTGGTTTCCGAGCGAGGCATCAAAGCTAACCCGGAGAAAATCAAGGCTATCACTTCCCTGGCTAGGCCAAAGTGTATTAATGACGTCCAGCGCTTGATTGGACGGATAGCGGCTTTGAGCCGGTTCATAAGCCGCCTAGGAGAAAAGGCTATCCCTCTATATCAGGTGATGAAGAAGACAGATGACTTTGTCTGGAGTGAGGCTGCTAATGAGGCGTTTGAGGCACTTAAGAAGCAATTAATTGAGCCGCCGGTTCTTGCTGCTCCCATTGACAAGGAGCCTTTGTTGTTATATGTGGCTGTAAATAGCTGGGCTATCAGTGTGGCCATCGTTGTGGAAAGGAAAGAGGCCGGCAAGGAGAATTAATTCGGTTCAACGGCCGGTTTATTACATCAGCGAGGTACTTATTGAGTCCAAGCAGAGGTATCCGCATCGGCAGAAGCTCGTGTATGGGGTCTTCATGGCAAGCCGGAAGCTCAAGCAATATTTTTTGGGTCATCCTACTTCTGTGGTGAGTTCTTCTCCCTTAGGTGATATTATCCAGAATAGAGAAGCCACAGGTCGGGTAGCCAAGTGGGCCAATGAGCTTGGACCCCATGGTTTAAAGTATGTGCCTCGTACGGCCATCAAGTCACAAGCGCTCGTGGATTTTATCAATGACTGGACAGAATTGCAAGCGCCTGAGGAAAAGCCGGATAACACATATTGGACTATTCACTTTGATGGGTCTGGGCAGTTAGAAGGCTCGGGGGCTGGAGTTGTCTTAACTTCCCCGCGAGGTGATAAATATTATTATGTTCTCCGGTTAATGTTCCCTTGTACTAATAATGTAGCTGAGTATGAGGCCTGGCTCCACGGTCTTCAGATGGCTAAGGAGATGAACTTAAGCTGGGTGAGATGCTTTGGCGATTCTCTTCTGGTAGCCCAGCAGGTTTCTGGCACTTGGGATTCCAAGGATCCACTCATGGCGGCTTATCGTCGAGAGGTTGATGCTATTCCGGGTCACTTCAAGGGTTACCAAGTTGAACACATTGATCGAAGGAAGAATTAGTCGGCTGACGCCTGCTACTTCTCGAGCTTGCGTTGTATTCACTCGAAGAGGAAAGGGTGATGCAGCACAGTAGCGTAAGTATTTACCTCAGTATTTGAGAACCAAGGTATCAATCTAGTAGGAGACCACGCGTGAGTCCCTCGCACCTGCACAAACAAATAAGAACTTCGCAGCCAACGCGATAAGGGGTTGGCAATCCCATCACGGTCGCTTATGAAAGTGGGATCTGATAGATAGGATAGTATAATATTTGTGGTATTTTTGGTATAAGAACAAAAAGTAAAGAAAGTAAATAAGCAACGGCAAAAGAAATTGAAGGTAAAGTAATATGATAAAGATAGACCCGGGGGCCATAGGTTTCACTAGTGGCTTCTCTCATGAAAGCAGAATTCTACGGTGGGTGAACAAATTACTGTCGAGCAATTGATAGAAAAGCGCATAGTTATGAGAATATCTAGGCATTATCATTATATATAGGCATCACGTCCGTAATAAGTAGACCGAAATGATTCTGCATGTACTACTATTGCTCCACACATCGACCGTTATCCAGCATGCATCTAGAGTATTAAGTTCATAAGAACAGAGTAATGCTTTAAGCAAGATGACATGATGTAGACAGATAAACTCAAGCAATATGATATAAACCCCATCTTTTTACCCTCGATGGCAACAATACAATACGTGCCTTGCTGCCCCTGCTGTCACTTGCAAAGGACACCGCAAGATTGAACCCAAAGCCAAGCACTTCTCCCATTGCAAGAACTATAGATCTAGTAGGCCAAACCAAACCAATAATTCGAAGAGACTTGCAAGGATATTATAATCATACATAAAAGATTTCAGAAAAGAATCAAATATTGGTCATAGATAATCTTGATCATAAACCTACAATTCATCGGATCTCGACAAACACACCGCAAAAAGATTACATCGAATAGATCTCCTCGAAGATCGGGGAGAACTTTGTATTCAGATCCAAAAAGAGAGAAGAAGCCATCTAGCTAATAACTATGGACCCGAAGGTCTGTGGTAAACTACTCACAACTCATTGGTGAGGCTATCGTGTTGATGTAGAAGCACTCCATGATCGACCCCCCATCCGGTGGAGCTCCGGAACAGCCCCCAAGATGGGATCTCACGGGAACAGAAGGTTGCGGCGGTGGAATTACGGTTTTCTCTGTTTCGATGTTTTCAGGGTACATGGATATATATATATATATATATATATATATATATATATATATATATATAGGACGAAGGAGGGTATCGGGGGAGCCAGAGGGGGGCCACGAGGGTGGGGGCGCGCCTGCCCCCCTGGGCGCGCCCTAGACCCTCGTGGCCGCCTCTCTCGTTCCCTCGCGTGTACTCCAAGTCTTCTAACTAAAATAGGCAAAAAAAATAGCAATTTGCACTGGGCCTTGGGTTAGTAGGTTAGTCCCAAAAATAATATAAAAGTGTATAATTAAGCCCGTTAAACATCCAAAACAGAATAAATAATAGCATGGAACAATAAAAGATTATAGATACGTTGGAGACGTATCAACACCTTAAGCCGGTTAGGGTCTCAGCGTAAGCCGGTGCCGCCCAACACGTTTTTGGATGTTCTGATTAACCCGTCTGTCAAGTTACCTACAGAGGAGGATCTTGTTGTTCCTGACCCGAAGGCACAATTGGTGGCGGCTCTTCATGTTATTCCTGACTAGACGGTTCTGTATTTGTCTTACATGACCTGGGGCGAGTTACCTGAGGATGAGATTTTGGCCAGACAAATAACCCGGCAGTCTAAGTCAATGACGATTGTCAATGGGGAATTGCACCATCGGAGTGTTACAGGGGTGTTTCAACGTTGCGTTTCTCCTGAAGAAGGTTGTGAGATCCTGCGAGAGATCTATGAAGGAGATTGTGGTCATCATGTCGGCTCTAAATATCTTATGGACAAGGCTTTTCGTCATCGGTTCTATTGGTTAATGGCTCATGTTGATGCTGAAGACTTGGTCAGCAGATGTGACGGTTGTCAGAAGTTTTCACGACGTGCTCATGTTCTGGCTCAATAATTGAGGATGATTTCAATAACATGGCCGTTTGCGACTTGGGGGCTTCATATGGTCGGGCATTTTAAGAGGTCCAAGGATAAGAAAACCCACCTTTTGATGGTAGTGGATAAATTTACGAAGTGGGTTGAGGCAGAGCCGGTTAGCAAGTGTGATGCAGCAATGGCAGTTCAATTCATCAAGAAGGTGATTTGCTGTTTTGGCTTTCTCCACAGTATCATAACAGATAATGGCACTAATCTATCCAAGGGTGCTATGAGAGAATTTTGTCAACGAGAGCATATTCGACTTCATGTCTCCTCCGTGGCTCACCCCCAGTCTAATGGTCAAGCGGAATGAGCTAATCAAGAGATTCTGCGAGGCATCAATACAACATCAGGCTGTTGGGTGGAGGAGTTACCTTCAGTGTTATGGAGCATCAATACAACACCCAACAGATCTACGGGTTACACACCTTTCTTCATGATCTATGGAGCAGAGGCGGTTCTTCCTAGTGATATCCGTCATGATTCGCCTCGTGTGGCGGCTTATGTTGAAGCTGATAATGAGAAGGCACGTCAGGATGCATTGGACTTGTTGGATGAAGAGCATGATCTCGTGGCAGCTCGTTCAGTGATTTATCAACATGATTTACGACAGTATCACACCCACCGGGTCAAAACCAGAACCTTTCAAGAAGGCAACTTGGTACTCCGGCATATCCAGGATCAAACTGATATGCATAAACTATCACCGCCTTGGGAAGGACCTTTTGTCGTCAGCAAGAATCTGCATAATGGGTCATACTATCTGATTGACGTTCGGGAGCACAAGGATTCACACACATCAGAGGAGGAGACCTATCGGCCATGGAATATTGCTCATCTTCGGCCTTACTATACTTGAGCCACCGGCTCTCATGATGTACATAGTTTGATGATGTATATATTAGAAACAATATAATAAAACCGGCATCCCTGATAATTCAGGTCCTCTGTCGTTTTCACTTCCTCGAAGTTGAGTCTTTATCATCATCTTACATGTTTACTTAAGAGGCTTGATGCCCAAATTGCAGGGACCACAGAAAGTTGGATGCATGGCACAGCTCAAACATAGGTCCCCGATGAGAACAATTCGTAAGTATGTCACTTGGGGGCTTCCTATTCAAACATAGGCGTATTCGACCAAAGAGAACACAGCGTTACTACCCTTTTGACCAGGTTATCTTCAAACATAGGTGCATTCGACCGAAGAGGACATAGCCTGTGGGTCATCCTACCTGTATTCAGCTGCTTCAACTCCATCAGGTCATCCTGATTGACCCGTCGAACTCTTAAGAAATCAATCTTTTACGGCGTATCCGACCAAAGATTCTGAGCTTGCTAAGGTTAAAACGTTGGTTTATCACGTGAGAGCATGGTTTAAAGATAGTCAGGATAGATCCAGGCTCAAAAATCTTCCTTCCTTGAAACTTGGATAAATCGACATGTGATGCAAGTTGCAACTCTGACCCCATGTACTCTAGATAAGTCTATCTTTAAAATAAAGACCTGCACTTGTCTAGGTTCAAATGTCGATTGGGTACTGTGAGAGTCGGCTCATAGCAAGCGCGTACCTTCCAGTGGCCAACATGCTAGTTTCATTGAAGAAGAACCTTTGGCTTGGCGGCCTGCAAAAGCCTCGGATATTTTTTGATCTCTTCTTCTTTGTTTTTTGTTGTTCTTAGATTTTATTTTGCCGTATGTTTTTTCCAAGTTAGGCCAAGCTGCCTCTACTTATGGCTCATATTTGAAGCATCTTTGGGTCTCTGCAACCTGACGTAATGATCGGCTCTGAGCCGCCAGAGGATAATAATCTTATATTTGAAGTGATAGCTCTAAAAAGCTCTAACTGCATGGAGCTGATAAGCCGGCAGTCTAAACACACACCACACATATGATTATTTTTCACAAAGGTGTTAACATTGTAATTAAGCCGGCCCTGGTTATGGACTATTTGTCCCCAGTGACATCGGTTGGGTATCATGACCCGCCCGGCGGTAAACCGCCAGGGCACTTGTTATCTATTTATGTGCAGGATAATGATTAATTTGATCTGCATAAGTCAGCGCTGTCATAAGCATAAAGTGGTGTTTCTTCAACTGGCAGATCAACAGTATTGCGTAGAAGCATAACCGTGCACAATGGCACAACAGATTAAAGTTTTACTATCCTATTACATGACTCCGCGAGCCAAACAAAATCAAGTGTTTTTTTAAAAAGGGTCAAATGTGTAAACCGCCCGGCGGTTCACTCTTCCTGGCCTTGCTGACTTGAAGCTTCTGGATTACCCTTCTCCGGTTCTTCGTCCTCCTCCATCTGAAAGTTTGGTCACAACCAATTGATGCCAGACAAAGCTTCAAATTAAGCTTCATCATCGATAAGTTCAGACAGGTCAATTTCAAGGGCGAAAGTATACTTACGGATAGGAGGGATTAGCTCAATCACTTTGTAAGACGGAGTGGGCATCTTCTGGTTTTCTATGATGTAAGCCGGCTGATATCTTGATAGATCTGTTTCACTAGCAATCAGGCTGACCAGAGGGCATATATATTTTACACAGGCAGCAAAGTCTTTTTGGTCAAAAGTTGTGCCATCTTCTTTCACGCTTGGATAGCCAGTGGCTAAGTTAGCCGGGTCTAGCTCTGGTAGCCATGCCTTGGCCCGGCTTAAAGTTGTTATGGCACCGGCTCTTGCACACGACCGCTTCATTTCATCAATCCTAGCAGGCAGTACAGAAAGTTTCTTCAAGATATCTATCAAGAGAGTAGGTGTCTGGTTGGCCGAAGAAACTGTAACGAGTGCGTGCTGAGCTCCAGTGTATAGCTGTTCAACAAGTGTATTAACAGCTTTAAGCTTCACGAGCGTCTCTTGGGCAAGATTGCTGCTCCTACGGCCTACATAAGTCATAAATTGGTTACCGGCGGTTTATGCTATCGAAGGAAAGAATCAATTTTTAACAAGGCGGCTTACCAAAGATAGCCGAAACCATTGGAATACATGATACTTTAAGCCGGTGAGCTCGGTGGTCACCTCTTCAAGAGTTGCCTCCGCCTTTTCGTCTCGATGTACCATGGCAGTTCTTTCTTCAACCCAAGCAGCTTTCTTCGTTTCAAATTTGGCTTTCAGTTTTTCCGTTTCAGCAACACTAAATTGAAATTTTGATTCGGCTTTCTGGGTCTCAGATTCTTGAAACTTCAACCGGTTATTTGCATCATATAATTGTGATTGCAATTCAGTAATGGTATTCTGTATAAACAAGGAGCTACAAAATATATTATTATCCGGGTTACAAAAATTGAAGTCCCAAGCCTTTTGAAGCAACAACACTTGGCACTTGGGGGCTAATGGCTGCCGAAACATTCTTTATGCGCCTGTTCATATCAATAAAGTCGCAAGCACTTTGCAAGCAAGATTACTTGGCACTTGGGGGCTAATGCATATTTCTTGTCTTTTATTATTCATTTATGCTAACCCGGTGGTACTGTAAACAGTCACCGCCGGCTTATGGAGGCTATACAGGCAAGCTCTATACATGCACAACGATGAATAGGACTGACTCATTCATACTGATTAAGCCGGCCCTTGGGGGCTACAGGGGCAGTGTTCATCAAAGTCAGATTTCCTATAATGGTGCGTGCCGACTTTGGAAGGATTCTATTAAAGATGCTCATATCATTCTAAGTCTACAACATATTCAATTCTATCATACCCAATAGACTTGGGTGCTGGAAGGATGTATATAACTTAGTCAAGGTCATACCTCAAAATTCGTATGCATCTGCTTCACCATGTCAATTTCAAGATCGCGGCTGGTGTGGACTTGATTGAGATAGTGTAACACCCCAAAATTTTAACCACTTTTTCAGTAAATAAAATTTTGAATTATATTAGGTTCTTTAGTAATTTTCAGAGCCTTTTCTGTTCCTGTCCTTCAAAAATCTTCTCTTCATATAGAAAATTTTTTGCAATAATTTTGTGGGCTCTGATAGTTATCTTAAATCACTTCTTGATTTGTTTAATAACAGTAGAAATTATTTTCATAATAAAATTTTTCCTTAGAAAATTCTTTTTAATAGCTTTTGCAGTGTTTTAGATGCTTCTGTTGCACTACAAATATTATAAATAATTCTCTAAAATTCCCACCATAATTCTGAGAGGTCATGTGATGCCTATATGTCACATTGGTGCAAAAACCCAGCTTGGTGTTTTGCAGAATTTGAGTGAACCATCCTCTTTTCTATTTCTGTCCATTTTCTAGGTTTCTACTACAACCCTATTATTTCTTGCTCCAAAAATTCTGAGCCTTGGCCATCTTCTAGTTCCTCCTACCAAACTCTTAACTCCAGAAGATCAGATCCATTAGCATCTTTTAGACCCACCAAACAGCCCTCTGAATATTCAGTCCAGAACTGAAATTCTTCTAAACTTGCACTAGCAAGTAATTCTTTTTGCCAAACCAACACCACCACGATCTCTATCAACCAGGGAGACATCATCCTGTCAAATTGCACATCCAACAAAATCACCTAGGTCCCCCTGGCATTCTGTCAAACACCTTGCAAGCATGACAGAATCTGGCTACCTATCAAAACTACATTAGTAACTTGATCATCTGACCCAACTAGCATGTCTATCACCCTAGTCATCCTTGTATACGCCACCCTGCCAAAAACCAGCTCTACAGGACCAACCTAGCGCCCCTGGCATTGGGTCGAGCACATGGCGTGCATGCTCAGAGCACGGCCAGGGCACGCTTTTGACACGCATTGGCATCGCCCTACACCGCCCTCCCTGCCGCTGCTCTTGCACATCCACCCCCTTAGGAGTCTTCGCTGGCAAGCCAGCAACCTCGCCGACATCCTTCCCTGGCTCCTAGCGCCGCCCACCGCCGACCACACCAACCACCGCCGCCGCCCGACGAGTCCTGCCTCACCACGTCCCTCCCTGGGCCCCTCTCTCTTTATGGCCAACAGTTCGAGCTCATCCTCAGCTCACCAGAGACACACCGACCCCGCCATTAATGGCCATCGCCAGTGTATGCCGTGGACGGCGCCGTCCAGGCTACCTGGCGCCTCCCGGGGCAGCCAGCTCGCCAGGGGAGTAACTGCGGCCGGCCACCGTCCTCACCGACCCTCACCGGCCACCAACGGCCTCGCCACCGACCGCGGATCGCCATGAATGCACGCCGCCGCCGTGTCCGTTATCTGGAAGCCACGGGAACCGCCTTCCCCGCCTATAAAACCCCTCCTCGAACTCGCTCCCATCGTCAGCAACTTCCCTCCCTCCTCATCAAGCCGCCAAGAGCAACCCCACGGCCGGGAAGGGACAACTCCCTCAACTCCGGCCGCCTCTGCCACCAGCACCTCGCCAATGATTCCAAGCCAACCACGGCCTCCCCCACCCTGATTTCTTCACCAATATACCCATAGAGCACCCGCCGAGCTGTTACTCTCACCATTTTTCCCGGAGAAGCACCATGGGCGAAAGCCCCATTTCGGCGCCGCCGGAGTTTCTCGGGTGAGCTCGTCGCCGGCAAGATAGGGCTCCCCGGCGACCGTGCCACACACCGGCCGAACCCCCTCCCTCCCCTGAGCACAACGGTGGGCTCAGATCCACGGGAGGTGCCGCCTATCTCCGGCGAACGTCGCCGAAGCCCCGCCTCTGCCTCTGTCCAGGCGCGCGCAAGGGAGAGGACGAACCCGACAGGTGGGACCCACCTGTCGGTGGGTCACTGGTTCGCTCCCGTGCGGCTGGGCAACTGGGCTCAGCCCAATTACCTTGTCAGCTAATCCGCGCACAGGGCGCTTCTCTACTCTCTTCTTTTTATTTCTTTTCAGTAGCATTCAAATAATTCCGCAGAGCACATTTCAAACCCAACTCCAGTTATTCTAATTTCTGTAGGTTTCTAAAATCATGCTCTGTTTATTTAAATTAAGTGAACATTTTTACTATGCATAGTTTCTGTTTAATGAATTTAATATTGCTTTTAATCATGTTTTCCATCTTAATAATACCATAACTAATTCATATGAACTCTAGATAAATTATTTCTTTTTCTGTTATTTCTTAAACATTCCCTAGTTTATTTTAGTATTTATTTCAAAAACATTTGAAATACTTTTTAGTGCTGTTTTTGAATTATGTGGTGATTTAGATATTTTTGAAAATAGGAAATGAAGGGGAGTTAATATTTTCAAAACTTGTGGAGTGCTCCCAATATTTCTGCATGCTCAAGGCAAGCATCTTGAACACTTGATATGGTGAAAGTTTGCTTGCTAATATAATTGTTGCATGGTTCATTAATTTTAAATAAGAATTTGCATATGAGTAGAAATATTTCATGCATGCATGGTCATGTAGATATTTTCTCTTGCATGCATGTTGCAATATGCACGAGTTGTGATGATCCAGGAGTGTACTCCTGCTTTGGACGTGCCGGTGGGCACGGGTCATATTTGACACGGTGGTGTCATGAGATATATGTGGAAGCAGGCAAGGGTTGTGGCCCTGTCCGGAAGATATGGTTGAAAGAATAATCTTGTTGTGCTAACCACTGCAGGAAACATAAGCCTCCTGAGTCGACCATAGATCGAGTCTTGTTCCGGTAACCCCCATACTTGTTCCGTGCTACCACTTGTCCCTGCCTCGGGTAAGGTATGGTTTAGTAAGTTGTTAACCCCTTTCCATGCACACACCGTACAGAGGGCCATGATGAGGATTTCCAGGGCCCTGGACTAAATCCTGTCATCAGGTTAGGGGGCATGGGTGTTTCCGGCTGTTGTGATGCCGAGAGGGAGTGTACCCTTGTAATCCGCGCGTATGAATAGTGATCCCATGCTCATGGAGGTTGTAGCCTCTCCGACTTAGAGTTTTACTTAACTGTTGTTTTGGGTGATTCCCGGCAGCAGAAAAGTTAAGCTGGTGTGTGCTGGTTAGGTGTGTTTTCATCCCAAAGGCCGTAATAGGAATTAGTCAGTGTCGCGATACTGACTAAAGAAATCCTATACTTGTGGGTAAAGAGTACACCCTCTGCAGAGTTTGAAACCTATTCGAATAGCCGTGTCCGCGGTTAAGGATTACAGTCTGGGTTGGTCAAGTGTCGGTCTTAGAGTCGGTCTCCGGAGGAAATACTTAAAGCTGAGTATGGTTTATTTTGCAGGATAATTATCGCTGCTACTGGTGTTACCATTAGTATATTTGATGATATGATTATATTTGTGAACTAACCCCCTGCTCTTATTTTACTTTCCAGAGTGTCTCAGGGGCTGGCTAAACTACCCCGGACACTCGCCCTTATTTTCAAGTCCTTTCTGTGGCGTCCCTCGAGTGTCAGGCGGTTTATCACGCCACTACTCTTGTGGATACCCGACTGGCATTTCTTTTCAAGTCCTTTCGAGGCGTCGCCTGAGTTCTCGGATGGTATCGTCCGATTTCTCTTTTAGACACCCGACTGGCATTTCTTTTCAAGACCGACCGTGGTGTCACTTGACACCCGATCGGCATTTCTTTTATATTTTATTGACGCTAATATTTATTTTCTGCACTAAATATTATTCATCATGCCATGTTTTAATTCCTGTCAGCATGCAGTTAATATAAGTATATCATGAGCATGTGCATATAGTTTAATTCACCATGACCATATAATTGTTTGCTACATTTGTTATATCATTTGTCCATGATGTTTGCGAGTACATTCAAACGTACTCACAGGCTTGTCCCTGGCTATTTACTTGGCCAGGTTAGAAGTTCTACAAGGAGTACCACAGTGACGTCCGTGCGAAGCCTAGGAGTGCAACCACGCGAGATAGGAGTTATCCGGGTCAGCTGTTCCTGTTGGAATGGAGCCCCATCGATGTGGAGATCCGCCAGCCAATTTCTTCATCCACCACCGGAGTCATTGTTATATCAGTAGACCGTTATGGTCTTGTATCAAATTCTTGTAAATGCTTGGTAATCTGTAACAAGGATGTGTCCACCAGTAACAGTAATCCTGGGCTGGTGATGACACTAGGGGTTAATTTCTGGAATATTGTGTTCCCGGAATCCGGCCCCGACAGCCTACCAGAAAGTACTTCATTGCTACTCAGTTGCGCATAATGAGTCATGAAAAACCTTACTTTCCACTTCTCAATAAGTTCTTGTTTGGCGGTGTGTTTGGCCAGAATATTTGGATTGCCCGGTTCTCTAAAGCCGGTGCCAGTGATCATCACATCTTCATTCTGCTTTTCTACCGGCTTAGTTGGGCTTGACGATTCAGCGTTTACAGAAGTGATATTGGTGCAGTCAAGAGAGACATCAGGAATTTTAGGAGGAGCGTTGTGAGAAGTTTCCTCCGTTCGTTTTTCAGCATCTGCCGCTGAGGCTTGCTGCTCCAGCTTAATGGTTTTAGCATCAGCTGCCGGTTTAGTCATTTTTTGCTTTCTTACTGGGCTTGGCTTGGCCACTGCACAAGTTATGACAAATTAGTACAAAGTTATAAAGGTGTAAGGAGAACAGAACATGGAATAATTGTTACCCAGGGGCAGTCTTGAAAGCCGGCAGCTGAGTCTGAGATGAATCACCAGAGGAAGAGCGAGAGACCTCCTGATAGTTCGAATCACAAGAATTCAGTGGTTGGTGAATGAGACCCGCCAGCAGGTAAAAAGAGTTTAAGTGCGGAAGGACCTCATTTTGACGTTTCCGTCGGACTGGAGTATTCAGTAAGCCGAAGGACAGTTCTTCACCTCTAGTGTTCCAAGTTTGATGCCAGTTCTTGTGCTGATGTTGCTTCAAAAGAAAGTAAGGATCCAAATGAGCTAAGGGGTGTGAAAATCTTACTTTCCGGGTTACTCGTCGAATTTTCTGTCTTGGCAAGGTTTCTCAGCCGGAGGATATAGTAATTACCTCTTCTTCAATAGCCTGGCTAGCCCCCGTGTCGTCCTGGAAATAATCCGTGTCAATAAGATAATTGAAAAAGGAGCCAAGAGAGTCAAGGGCTACCTCCGACTCAGAGCTGTCGTCCAGTTCAAGCAAGTCAGAAGCACTTGGTTCCTTCTTTGTCTTTTTGGCGGTTTTCTTAGCGGCTTTTTTGGCAGCTCTGCCCGTTTTGGCAGCTTCATGATCATAATTGTTTTTCCAGAATTCCGACTTATCCTATGAAAGTCGGCAAAGTTGAATTAACAGGAGTTCTAAATGATAAAGCAAGGTAAGTTGAAGTTAAGACTCGCATCTGGTGCTGGATTAAGTTTGCAGAAAGGGTTCAGGCCCACTTTGCTGAAGTCTCCTAGGCCTTCATTCAGAAGGGTCTTGGTCATTTCAGTGACGGTGTCATCAGTCAAGTCCAAGGAGCTATGGCGTAATGGATCTTTTGTTTCGCCAGTATAAGCACACATTAAGCCGGACCGGCGGCTCAAAGGTATGATCTGCCAAGAAACCCAACATCGGACCAAGTCAATTCCGGTAAGCCCATTACCCAATAGGGCCTTGACCTTTGCAATAGTGGTAGCAAGTTCTTTACGTTTCGCGGCGGTAAGTTTTTCAGCAAGAGGATGCTTTGGGTCCGGACGTTGGACACGATAACATGGCAATGGATTCTCATCAGCCGGAGAGGCATCTTTGCAATAAAACCATGTTTGGTTCCAATCTTTGGGGTGACTTGGTAGACGAGCATAGGGGAAGATGGCATCTCTTCTTCGTTGAATTGAGATGGCGCCAAGTTCCAAGCTGGGTCCGTTCGTGAACTCGTTTTGGCAGTTTAAATATAAATATTCTCTGGTGAACTCGATGATGGGCTCCTCTTGGAGGTATACTTCGTGGAAGACATGGAAATTGCAGATGTTTGACACGGAATTGGGTCCGATGTTTTGAGGATGGAGCTGGAAGAAGTGCAGAACGTCCCGAAAGAACTTAGAGCCGGGTGGTGAAAGGCCCCGGTTCATGTGATCGGTAAAAACAACAACTTCATCATACTTTGGATGAGGTCTTTCTTTGCCTGGTTTAGGGGCACGGTAATGCATGACTAATTTTTTTGGCAAGTACCCGATTTTGACAAAGTCATCGAGTGTAGCTTCGGTGACAACAGAAGGAACCCAATTGTACGAAGTGACTGTCTTCGGTGGCATTGTGAGCAGAGAAGCCTAAAATAAGGAAACATTTTGCTGGTTCAAAATTGGTTCATTAAGCTGGAAATCAAGCTACGGCATATGTTCAGAAAGGCGGCTTAAATGGGGCCTAATGACATATGGATAATTATAAACCGGTGATATAAGCCGCCATGACAAGCACTGACTCAAGAATCGTTAAAGAGCAAATTTGACTAAGTGTTGAGACAAACATGTTTCACGGATTGGAGCTACGAGATTGGATCTACAGTAGTTCAGAAAAACAAAGTAAAAACCTAAAACTAAGGTGGTGGCGGTGGAAAAGTAAGAAGGTCCAGATGAGATTTATTGCAATGAGGATACACTTCGAGATTAAGACAAGTGTTAAAACTGGTACCCCACGGATTTCGCAGACTAATATTGTGATTTGGGATCTATGGCGCTAACGGCAAATAGTCAGACCTAAATATCAGTATTGAGCCGTTCATGGATTCAGATCGGTTTGCTTCAGAAGATGAGATGTTCCAGTATTGAAAAAGAGATGCTATGAATACCATGGCATGGGAAGAATATCAAGTTCAAGTCAAAAATCGCAACTACAGGGAAGGGCGAGGATGAACTCGCAGGAACCCTAATGGATCTAAGAAAAGAGAAAAGAGGAGAACTTACCTGGACTGATGAACGGCGGTGGCGCACGGATGAAATCTGGTCAGATCAGGCTGATGCAGCGGCCGTTGTTGAGGAAGAGACGAAGATCGACTGCGTCGGTGGAGCTCGTGTGCAGAGGTGTCGCGAGGAAGGAGACGGAGATGAAGAGGCAAGGGGGAAAATGAAAAGGGACCCCTGGCCCTATTTTATAAGCCGAATGGATAAGTATCATGCCCGGGAATCAAGGAGGCTGAAAAAACGGATATATGACAGCACAGACGCCTCAATTGTCGGAGGTTCATTAAATACGTAGATTTGTTAAGATTTGGGCTATATGAAAGTAAATGGCAGGTGACGTCATGGCGGGTTACCGCAATTTCAGGGAATGATATCATGGCGAGTTACAATATCTCGCGAGAAGATGAAGAAAGATTTTTGCTAACTGCTAAAGATTGACATGAACAAGTTCAAATCAACCTGGGGCCTAATGTTGGGGATATAACTATTTGGTATGAACCGCCCAGGAGGGGCCGGGTTACCCCAATGGCGGTTCATGGGCCAAGCCCAGGAGCATGTTGAAGATGGAGGTTCAAGAAGATTAACGTATAAAGAGCCCAAAACCTAGATCGGCTTAATGCCCGTAAGTGTAAACCATCATGTATGTTTGACTTGTACTGTAAGGCATGTAAAGATAAGTCACCGGGCCGGACACGTTTGTATGAGCCGGCCGGTGCTCTGTAAGCCACAGGGCATCAACCCGTGTATATAAGGGGACGATTCAGTAGCGGCTTAGGGCAAGAAACAATAGATTGAAAGCTAGGCTAGCATATTCGCTCCCTAGCAATCGAAACCCTAGCAATACCACCTCAAACTGGATTAGGTTTTACCCTCGCCGCAAGGGGCCGAACCAATATAAACTCCGCGTGTCTTTTGTCCCGTTTTAACCCCTTTAAGCTAACCACGCCGCGATGGCTCCACAACTAAGTCCTTTCCTTAGGACATCTTCCGTGACAACTCCACGACACTATCTCTACGTCAACATCGCTGGTGATAATGATATCAACAACATAAACTGCAAGGATGGTCATTTTTGCAATAGAGTGTCTATAAAACAATGTATGGTCACCATTGCATTGTCCATACCCCATGCCACACACAGCCCGTCTAAACCTGTCAAACCAAGCTCTTGGAGACTGTTTCCGTCCATAAAGAGCTTTCTTTAGCCTGCATACCTTACCAGCATTCTAAGAAGTTGAGAACCCAAGTGGAATATCAATGTATACCTCCTCCTTCAATTCCCCATGCAAGAAGGCATTCTTCACATCAAGTTGGTGTAAAGGCCACCTGAAATTTGCTGCACAGGAGATCTGAACCCTCATAGTGTTCATCTTTGCTACTGGAGCAAAGGTCTCATCATAGTCAATGTCGTAGGTCTAGATGTACCCCCTCGCCACAAGCCTTGCTTTGTACCTTTCAATCTTCCCTTCTGCATTCCGCTTCACGGTGTATACCCACTTGCAGCTAGCTGCCTTCTTTCCTCTTGGAAGAGGCGTTAGTACCCATGTCTTGTTCTTACTTAATACCTCCCGCTCCTCTATCATAACTTCTCGCCACTTTGGATCCACTTTTGCTGCCTTCCAATCAGTTGGAAGAGACACCAGCTGAAGAGAAGCAACAAATGATTTGTGGGTTGGAGATAATGCTTTATAGGAAACATAATTTCCAATATCATTGGCATCGAACCCATACGTTGGCTCGGGTATCCCTGCTTTTTCTTGAGTACCTTTTCTCAAAGCAATTGGCAAGTCATCTGTGTCAACTGAGCTTGCATTGCTGCCTTGTTGCTCCCCCTGCATATGTGCTGGCTGCTCCCACGGAACATGATGATGTCATCTTGAATATACTTGAGGATTACGCTCATCATTCACCTTCTGCCACCTATGAGAAGCATCTCCTTGCTTCCGTGAATACACCTTTTAGCTGCTCCTCTTGCTCTACCGTCCACCTCGGTAAATAACCGATCTGGGTGAGAGCACCGCCTGCCTGACTCGGCACCCCATCAGTCACAGTCGGTCCTTCACTCTATGGTGTTATCATTTTCTGGGGCTGTTGTTCGCGTCACTGTACTAGAATATCACCCTCAATTGGTTGCTGCAGCACTGAATTGGCACCACCACAATTATCATTATCACTATCACGACTATCCCCCTCTTCACTAATTTCCGGTTGGAGACATTGGTCAAGTTCTTCAAACAAGACACTTAGGTCAGTTTTCTCACCCTAAGGGTTACGATTCACGGAACGTAACATCCATGCCACAAATGTCCTCCTCTCAGACGGACTCCAACATTTATACCCTCTTTGTCCTAAAGAATACCCAATAAAAATACACTTGACTGCCCGAGGATCCAGTTTGTTGACTGATGGCCTATGATCACGAACAAAACAAGTGCAACCGAACACCTTGGGGGGGACTGGGAATTTATTTTCTGTGAACACTAACTAACACGGTGATTTCATACCTATGACCCGGGATGGTGTGCAGTTGATCAAGAAGGTGGCCATCATGATAGCTTCACTCCACAGGAACTTGGGCACATTCATGGTGAACATCAATGCACGGGCCACCTCTAGTAGGTAGCAATTTTTCCTCTGTGTCACCCCATTCCGAGGATGTGTGTTTGGGCAAGATGTTTGATGCAGGATGCCCTTGTCTGACATGAAGGAACCAATGGCCTTGTTAACGTATTTGATGCCATTGTCAGATCTGAGTGCTTGAATTTTCACATTAAATTGAGTCTGAACAAGTGCATAAAAGACTTTGAAACACTGAAACACTTCATCTTCATGTTTCATAAGATAGACTCAAGTCATCTGAGAATGACAATCAATGAATGTAATAAAGTACTTCATACCACTGATAGATAACACTGGACATGTCCATACATCAGAGTGGATCGACACAAAAGGAGAGATGCTCCTGATCCCCTTACTCACATACGAGTTTCTGGTATGTTTAGCAAACTCACACGCATCACATTTCAGCTTGCTCTTGTCCACACCACTCACTACATCAGGAAATACTTGATACATTTTGTCAAAAGACACATGTCCCATCCTACAGTGATGAATCAGTGCTCTAATCTCCTTATCCTCAGAAATTGCAGCTAGCATGTGCAATCCCTCCTGGCCTGGCATGTTGCGGTCCATGTACCATAGCCCCCTACGCCTTGTTCAGTCCCAAAACTCTTGTCCGTCAATCTCTCATGGATAAGAACACAACTTTGTCTAGAATTATCCGGCAATCTATTTGGTCAACCAAAGCACTCAAGGACACTAAGTTCACAGGAAAAGCGAGCACATGCAACACTGAGGATAATTCAAGACTCGGCGTGTAGTTGACTGTCCCAACACCTATGACAGGCTGGGCTGTGCCATCTGTTGTGTGAATGTTTTTCTGATGTGCAAGAGAGTGTGGAACATAAGATGTAAACTCATCAAAGTCTCCAGCAACATGTTGTGATGCTCCAGAGTCAAGCACCCATTCAGAGTTTATGTTATGGGCTGCGATTGACGCGTGTTCAATGTTACCTTCATTTGTATCAACAAAGTTGGCATAGGTGGGAGCAGTGTCCTGTCCTCCTACAGGCTGCTCCCTTGCAGCTGAAGCAGCTACATTTGCCTTAGGAGCATTGCAATAAAGAGCATTCCAAGAACCGCCACTCCCATTCCGACCACGACTCACATTCCAACCACCTCGGCTGCTACTGCCACCACTGTACCCTCGGCCTCTGATGTTCCTAGGTCTAGTGTAGAAATGGCTGATATGCCCTGGTGGACCACAATTGTGACACATCCCTCACTAGTCATCCACCCTATAAGAAGATTCATTTCCAACTCCCCTTCTCAACTTCAAGCGTACCGCTTCTTGGGACATCGCAGCAATGGCATCATCAAGGGTCACAAGTGTCGCTTGATGTAGCATCACAGCATGTCTACTCTCAAAAGCTTGATCTAGGCCCTTTAGAAACTGCACCACACGCCTGCGCTCAACCCACTTCCTGGCAAGCTCCATGGATTCTGCATATGGAATCTCAAGGGGATCACACTGATCCAGATCTTCCCAAAGGTGTTGCAGGTCATTCACATACACCAGCACGCTTCTATCACCTTGACGAACAACATGAATCTTGTCTTCAATTTGAAACTTGAGCATCAGGTTTCCCTTACCGGGATACCTTGTGGACAACATGCTCCACACAGCAGAAGCAGTTGGCAATGCCTCAACACACATGGCAATGGCTGGAATCAAGGAGTTCAACATCCAGGCCAAAATCAGAGAGTCGGTGACACTCCACTTCTTCCATTCTGGGCTCGCCTTGCCAGCCGGTTCTTCAACCGTTCCAAGAACATACTCCGCCAGACCCTTTGTCTTCAAGATCAACAAGGCCCGCCTCGAACAGCTCAGGTAGCTGCTCACGGCACTCATCTTGACATCATTTGGCATGAGCTCAAGCTTGAACACCTGATCTGCGTGGGGCACAACGATGGCGCCACTTGCAGGAGGTAACCCCTCGGCCTTCGCAGTCATGAGCTGCGCAAGTTTCTCTAGAGCAGCAGTGAGTTCAGCCCCCATGATTGCCTCCCCTGTTCTTCTTCAATCACCAGCAGAAAAAAACCTTACACCAACAGCACCCAGCACCTGCAAGTAGCAGCACCACCCACAGTTCAGCCAGCCTCCTCTTCTGGCGAGCACCAGCAATGTCATCTCCTCTTCTTCCTCTACCAATCCTCAGCAGCAGAAGCACACACGATTGTACTAGATCGAGCCAGTACCCCCAACAGCAGCAACACCCTTCTCTCTGTCGCAGCTACAAGCAGCACTTCCTTCTCCACTAGCACCAGCAAAAGTAGCTCACCAGCAGCTCCATGCGCACACACCTCACTGTACCTCCGCGCAGCCGCAGCCTCCAGCAGCACGCAGCCAGCCGCCGGTCACCTCCAGTTCCCGCGCAGCCCACGCCGAGATCCGCCGCCTTCGTCCTTCGCCAGACCCCGCCGCCTCACTGGAGACTCTATCGCCGGCGCCTTCCTCCATCGCCCCAGCTCTCCGATACCATGTAGAACGAGAGAGGCATACCCGCCTACATGTGGTTTGGTGTGTCTGGCGGCTCACTCCTACTCCGGTGTGTCACACACGCATATAACTCTGGTTGCTCTCATCTAGGTCACACACATGGGCTTGGGCCCTATACCAACAATGAAGATGGGCCAGGCCCTCATACTGGTCAACAGTTAGTATAATCTTTACAAATTAAAATGATTAGGGAAGTAAAGACAGCAGTTTATATAGTAAGTGTACTGTAATTTTGTTTCTCGTATCATTTACAATTAAGCACCACACTCCATCCCACTTTTTAAGTTAGTCAAACTGTCTCCTACTGTCCTACATAAATCAAACATCAAGATACAATTTATAATCCATAACACTCATCAGAATTGTTACCACACAAACACCACACGTCCACTGCATCACAATCATTTACATTCAACTGAAGTTCCGTACATTATGGGTGGTAACTTCCAAAGTTCGAGCCAAGTAGTAAATACAGAAAGAAAAATATCTAAAAACTTTACGTTAGTAGTCAAACCAGGAAAGACATGATACAACACACATGTTTGGTGAAATATTGAACAAGCGTGACTAAAACAATCCTCAATTTTTTTAATCATGATGTACTGATATGACATAGAACTAATTAGCAGCGACATATAATTTTCCAGGCATGTTTATTTTATGGGGCACGCTACGTGTCCGCCGGCCGATCTTTTTAAAAGATCAGCCCAGTCACGAGACGTCTGATTGTGTGATGCGAGCCATTTGTTGTTCTTCTTTAATTTCCTGAAACAAGACACCTATTGCAAGGTCTATTCTACTTTAATTTCCTGCAACAAGACGTCTGTTATAAGACATGTTCATCTTTAATTTTCTGCAACAAGACCTCTATTGCAAGACCTCGTCCTCTCTAATTTACTGCAACAAGACCTCTTTGCAAAACCACATCTTCTCTAATTTTCTGCAACACGACCTTGTTGCAAAATTCCCTCTTCTCTAATTTCCCGCAATAAGACCGTTGTTGCAAAACTCCCTCTTCTCTAACTTTTTCGAAACACGAGTGTCGCTGCGAAAGGACCTTTGCAACACAGATGATGTTGCAAAAAAAATCGTATTAACTTTTTTGCAACATGGGTTTAGTTGCGAATGGACTTCTGCAAAAGAAATGATGTTGCAGAGATGTTTTCATCTTAACTTTTTTGCAACATGGATGTTGTTGCGAAAGGACTTCTGCAACACATACAATGCTGCAGAAAAATTGTTAAGATGACAAAAGCACACGTCCAGGAAGGACTTCTGCACCACATACGTTGTTGCAGAAAAAATGTAAGATGGCAGTGGCATACGTCCAGCGGTGGAGGCCAACTGATTAAAGATCGTGTGTTTCCAATTAAAGTCGTATCTAACGGCGACGCGAGCGGCGGAACTCTTCCCTTGATCGGACGGTTGATCCTAATACTTTTCCTTCTTTTATTAGGGAAAAAAGGTGTACAAATGCGGGCATGTGTAGAGAGGCGAAAAAAAGATATTAACTAAATCACCTTGACAAATGTAGTTCAAGAAACACACAAAAAATGGAGAATGAAAAAAGGACTACATGTTCTAGATTCCCATATGTATAATGTGTTAAACATCTGTGGAAAAATAGATTAACAAGAGAATCACAAAACATCATCAACACGTTGTTGCCAAGAGAAAGATCCACAGAGCTTCTTAGTTTTCTCATAGAGAATTTAAGATCTATCCTCAAATTTCAATAGAATGAACATATTGAGAATAACATTCCATGATGTCTCAAGTAAAATAGAACAATGTATGACCAAAAACATGTATGCTTTATTTTGGTGATTCCACACCAATTGTACAAGTGTACCTTCGGCCGCACATGCAAATCAGCTTCAGTTTTTCAGGAAAATATAGTATACTTTTTCTAACCTTCACTCCGCCCACCATCTATGTCTCCCCATCCCAAACATGCTACTTCTGTCAATAGCTTATCGAGCACCCCATGAAAGAAAACACAATACAAACCACAAACGAACAATGATGTAAACAAACGTCAAATTATGATCACTGCAAGAAAATCACTATGGAAATAACTTGAATGGAATAATGTAATGACCCTATGGTGTTGAACTGCATAAACGCCTACTTCTTTACAGGACATTAATTGTATGGATTACAAAAGAAATAGTGTTGTAGGAAATGGTCTATTGGAAACTGGTACGAAGCTTTAGACATCTTTACTGCAAGACATAGAACAAGCACATAACATCTTGTAATTATTTAGTGACAGAGTGCATGCATGATCAGCCAGCATATATGTAGCCTTCTGATGAATTGTGTTCAATGGTAAAGAAACTTGCAGCGAAGTTTTACCTACTATTAAATGACCTCCCAATCAAATGTAGGTGGGCCCACTCTATTAAGCTGTGCTATGTCAACCATCAAAATAAATGTATACTTGCTTTACCACTGGCCATCATGAATAGCCTACGTATTTTCGAATAGAGAAAGGTATACTTTTCGTCCCTCAACTCTTGGCGAAGTCTATACTTGGTTCCTAAACTTCAAAACCAGACAACTTGCATCCCCAACTACTGAAACCAGAAAAGGTTCGTCCCTAGACTCGATTTTGACTAGTTTTGACTGAGCATCTCAAATTTCTTTATTTTTTTCAAACCCACATACTTTTAACAAGTTTGTGTATTTTCTTAAATTCGTGTATTTTTTTCAAATGAGTGTACTTTTTTCCAAATCAACATACTTTCTTGAAGTTCGCATTATGTTTTTCAAATTTACATACTTTTTTCCAAATCCGCATAGTATTTTTTGGATAGAATCATGAATTTAAATAAGTACTCAAACTAGAATAAAAGTACGCGAATTGGAAATAAATATGCGAACTTGAAAAATGTACGCAGTTTTATAGAAAAATATGTGAATTTCAAAAACGTGCGCGAACATGAAGACATTATTACACGAATATTGAAAAAATATGAGAAATTGGAAAGCGTACATGGATTTTTAAAAGTACATGAATTTTTAAAATTTTATTGGATTTGAAACATTACAAGGATTTGAAAGAATTACGCGAATTTGAAACAATTTCACGAACTGAAAAAAGTACACAAATTTCAAAAAGGTTTATGGATTTAAAAAATGATTTGTATAAAGTACACAGATTTGGAAAAGTAAACGGATATGAAAAATGTATGTGAATTTCAAAAGAAAATCACAGATTTGAAAAAAAATCACGTGAATTCACTGGTGGCAGCTTATGTTGTTCGCAGCTGCCGACCCCTGCATCCCTCATTGCTGGTTGAAGCTTTTCGTGATTCCGGTTGTAACTTTCTATGTCGTCGGTAGCAAATTTTTGTTGTTGGCAGTGGCCGGCTTCAGCATTCGTCATCGCTTGTTGAAGATTTTTACCACACGAGTTGTAGCTTCCTCGAATGCCCGTTGCAACATCAGAGGTGGCCGCTTGGCACTCGCAGCTCCGGTGACGTCCCCTCACATCCCATCCCCCATGCTAGCTGCACCCCGTCATCACAAACTTATCATGCCTAGGGTAGTAGCTCCTGCGTTTGCCGGTTGCAGCACCTACCTATAATGTACTTGCAGCGCCAGTTTGTCGCCGCCGGCCCATGCACCTGCTGCACGGCGCCTGCCTTGCAGCCAGAGAAAAAATGGCGGTGTAGGTAGGAGAAAGATGGAGAAGCCATGGCATGGAAAAGTGTGGGAGACGAAGCCAAGGAGGAGATGCGGTGGTGCTGGACAAAACGAATTGCCCTGGGAAACAGTGTGAAGAGATAAAGATGAAGACGTGAGCGGTAAGTGGACCCAACAAACACATGCACGATGCAGCGTGGGCGTCTGATCTCTTCCAATCAAAGGGCTCAAGCGCGACCGGCCGAGTTTTTCAGTCGGTCGGCCGGAGTATAAATCATTTGCAAACGCCGAATAAAAATGTAAAAGTGATAAAAAAGGAAAATGGGAAAACCTAGAATGCCTTCCGGCTCTAGCTACCATGCACGCTATGTGTATTAACGGTTCTTGCCGTAAAAGTTACAAAAAAATCTACATGAAAAAAAATGCCATGGGCGCTGGTTACCATGAAGACATGAGTGATTGAAAGGAATGGATATGCGATCTAAATATGAATATGAATATGAATAGGCATATGGATATGACCTGATTTTATATAATTGGATGTAATTTCCTTGTTTGCTTGGATGTCTTGTATATAAGATCGGTAAAAGTTCAAAGTGTGTTGCTCCTCCTCCTCCCGTGTCGCTCCCGTGGGCGACCCGGGAGGAACCCTAGCCGCCACCCCAGCAGTCCCCCTCCCCTCCTCCTCCTCCTCCCGCCGCCGCCGGAGGGCGTCGCCGGGAAAATCCCGCGCGGCGCCGGCGGCGGCGGGGACGGTTCTCCTCCTCTCGCTCGGATGGCGCGGCGCGGGGACGCTCCACTGGTGGCGGGGGCTTGCGTGCAGCCTGGGCGCGCGCCGGCGGCGGTGGCGCTTGGAGGCCGCGCGAGCGGCATGGTGGCGAGGGCGGCGGTGGTCAGGGTCAGCCGCATCGATCTGGGGGAGCTCCATGCCCAGATCTGGCTCCCCTTGGGCAGCGGCCCACCCGCTCTGCCGGTGCTCCCGGTGGCCATGGCCGGAGGATGATGGCGGGGCGGAGATGCTGGGCGGTGCGGCGTGGTGGCACGTACCGCGAGGTGAAGAAGGTGAGCTGCTCTGCTTGGTCTGTGAGGCATTGTGGCGTCCAGATCCATTCCTGTGGCAGCAGCTTGCTCGGGCGGCGGTCTTCCGTGGCCACGGCCGGGGGGTCGGCGGTGGATGCTGCCGGCGGGGCATGATGTGGCGGTGGTGGAGACGTGTGGCCGGCGGTGGGAGGTTGGGTGCTGGTGGTAGCCAAGGTTGCTCCAACTCCTTTTTGTGCGGATGCTCGAGGTGAGCGGCCGTGTCTTCGGAGCTTCTTGCTGGACCTGGCGGGGACGCTCGCCGTGGCTGGCATGGGGATGTGGTGGTCTTGTGTTGCTGGAGTCAAGCACTGGCATCTGCGGAAATGACCAGGTTGGGATGCTTCAGGCGAAAGCCTTGTGCCGACCTTATCGGCAACGATGACGGCGACGCCCTTGGGCGCCGTTTTTCCTTCTTGAAGGGTCATTGGGGAGCTGCTGCCACCTGCTTATTCGTGTGCTCCGGGCGAAAGCCTTAGATCCTTTATTGGTTCGGACAACGACGGCATCTCGATGTCGTTCCCCCCCCCCCTTGGGGCGTTGTTTTTTGGAGCCACGAAATCCGTTGCTGGTTGCTTGATGTCTGGGTAGCAGAGGTTGTTGGGTGGTTGGAATGCTCGGTGGTGGCGGTGGAAGTGGCCTGTGGCGGCGTCTGGTGCCTTGGTCATCCTGGTGCTGTTGGTTGACCTCTCATGGGGGCTCGTGGCGACGGTGATGTCTCGGTGTTCGGTGCCCTTCTACGGCGTGTGAGGTTTTGTTGCTTTGCATAGTGCTCTGGCTCTCTCTATTTGTGATGGTGGCCATGGTGTGGCTTAGAGGAGGTGCAGGGGCGGTCTCGGCGGAGCATTGCCCTTCGGCACGGTCAGTGGCTCTCTCTGTCGCGACGTGGCTAGGCAATGGGATGCCCTTCGATGGCGACTGCGACTTCCTAGCTCTTCAAGGTGTGAGTGATCGCAGGGCAGCGGGTGACTTCTTCTCTATGTCTTCTCGGCAATGAATCTCCTTTCGACTGATCCATCAAAGCTAGCTCCTGCTCCTCTCGGTTAGCCTAGTGGTGATGGGTGCTAAGTTCTTGGTGTCGACTGCTTGTCGTAGCTTGTTTCCTGGTTCTTCTCTGTTGTCCCTTATTCCTTCTTGTGTGTGTTGGGTGCTACACTTGTGTAGCCGTTGTGTTTGTATCTTAACCTTAATTATGATAATGAAAATGGTTCTGGCCGGCGTAAGCCCGCCGTAGCTCCGTCAAAAAAATAAGATCGGTAAAAAGAATCCAGAGCCTTATGAATGTCGGCAGGCGTCGAAAATTTAGACGGGAAACAAATCTAAAGAATGCCAAGGGGAAGCCAAATCCCGGATATGATTTGATCGCATCCTCCGATTGCAATGTTTGCTTCCATCTAATGAACTATTTATACGCATGATCTTGGTTGGTTCGTTTGCATCAACACACAACATTGTCCATCCATCGTTTTTGTTGGTCCAACAATGGCATCATCATCGTCCGAGTTCGCATTCTCCCTGCACGACGGCAGCCTCGCCGTCGGCGGAGCCGTGCTCCTCTCCGGCGTGCCGTCCAACGTCGCGCTCTCCCCGTTCAAGATCGACCCGTCATCCTCCGATGCGCCGGCGCACCTTCTCGGTCAGGCCACTGCCGCCGCCGGCCGCGGCGCCTTCCTCGGCTTCACGGCCCCGGCCGCCACCGACCGCGCGCCGTGCAGCATCGGCCTGTTGGCCGGCAGGAGGTTCCTCAGCGTGTTCCGCTTCAAGACGTGGTGGAGCACCATGCGCGCCGGCGACCGCGGCCGCGACGTGCAGCCCGAGACGCAGTGGGTGCTCCTCGACGCCCCCGAGCTCGGCCCCGGCGGGTGCGTCTTCGTGCTCCCGCTCGTGCAGGGCAGCTTCCGCTCCGCCATCTTCCCCTCGGAGGACGACGAGGACGGCCTCGTGCTCTGCGCCGAGAGCGGATCGCCGGCTGTCACCGGCTCGGACTTCGGGCGCATAGCCTACGTGCACGCCGGCACCGACCCCTACAAGGTCATCCGCGAGGCCTACGTTGCCGCCCGGGTGCACCTCGGCACCTTCAAGCTCATGGAAGAGAAGGCCCTGCCGCCCATGGCGGAGCGGTTCGGGTGGTGCACCTGGGACGCGTTCTACCTCACCGTCGACCCCGCCGGCGTCTGGCAGGGCGTCTCGGAGTTTACCGACGCCGGCGTGCCGCCCCGCTTCATCGTCATCGACGACGGCTGGCAGAGCGCGAACCGTGACGAGGACCCGCCACATGCCGACACGCCGGGGCTCGTCCTCTGCGGCGGGCAAATGACGGCACGCCTGTACCGCTTGGACGAGGGCGAGCGGTTCCGCCGGTACAGGGATGGCGATCTGCTGCGGTGCCCGCCGGAGCTCTTCTACGATAAGAACCTGCCCAAGACGGTCGTCCGCAAGGCCTGCGAGATCGAGGGCATCGTCAACGCCAGGAAGAAGGCTACGGCCGCCGACCTGTCAAGCTTGGACGCCAAGCTGGAGCAGCTGCGGCGGGAGCTGGAGCAGCTGCTCGCCAAGAGCGCGGACGTCCTTGAGAAGCTCCGCAACCGCGATGGCGGCGTCGGCGGTGAGGTGGGGCTCAAGGCGTTCCTCAAGGACATGAGGGAGAAGTTCCCCTCACTGGACGACGTGTACGTGTGGCAGGCGCTCTGCGGCGCGTGGGGCGGCGTGCGTCCGGGCACGGCGGCACTGGACACCGTCGTCGAGCCCGCGCGCCTCTCCCCTGGCCTGGCGGGCACCATGGACGACCTGGCCGTGGACCGCATCGTGGAGGGCGGCATCGGGCTGGTGCAGCCGCAGCACGCCGGCAAGCTGTACGACGCCATGCACTCGTACCTCGCCGGCGCCGGGGTGACAGGCGTGAAGGTGGACGTGATCAACACGCTGGAGTACGTGTGCGCGGACCACGGCGGCCGCGTGGAGCTCGGCAAGGCGTACTACGCCGGGCTGTCGGAGTCCATCGCGGCCAACTTCAAGGGCACGGGCATCATCGCGAGCATGGAGCAGTGTAACGACTTCTTCTTCCTGGGGACGAGGCAGGTGGCCATGGCGCGCGCCGGCGATGACTTCTGGCTGGGCAACGGCGACGACGCCTACTGGCTGCAGGGCGTGCACATGGTGAACTGCTCCTACAACAGCCTGTGGATGGGCCAGTTCGTGCGCCCGGACTGGGACATGTTCCAGTCGGACCACGTCTGCGCCGCCTTCCACGGCGCCTCCCGCGCCGTCTCCGGCAGCCCCATCTACGTCAGTGACTCGCTGGGATGCCATGACTTTGCCCTGCTCAAGACCCTCGTGTTCCCCGACGGGACCCTTCCGCTGTGCCTCCATTATGCACTGCCCACCAGAGACTGCCTCTTCAAGAACCCTCTCTCGGACCAGGAGACTGTCCTCAAGATGTGGAACCTCAACAAGGTACAAAATTAGTTTTCAGTTACTTTTAAATTATTCTGAAGCACAAGTGTATAACTGAATGATGCCATGGTGTTCTACATTACATTTTTGACTTAATTATGCCATTGAGTTCTCAGTTAGTTTGTAACTGAATATTACTGTGAAACTTTGTATGTTTTTTGCAGTTTGGAGGTGTGATTGGGGCGTTCAACTGCCAGGGAGCAGGGTGGGACCCGGCAGAGCGCCGCATCCGGGGCCACGCACATTGCTACAAGGCTGTCTCCGGCGAGGTCCACCCAACTCATGTCGAGTGGGGGCAGAGGGAAGAGACGGCAGCCATGGCCGACACGATGGAGTTCGCCGTGTACAAGCACCTCTCCCGGGAGCTGGTTCTGATGACCCCTCAGTCGGAGCCCATCCACTTCACCCTGCAGCCGTCCTCATACGACATCTTCACTTTCGCCCCGGTGATGCCGGTGGCTGGTGGTGCCGCCCGGTTCACGCCGATCGGGGTGGTCGACATGCTCAACTGCGGTGGCACCATTGCTGATGTTGTTGTCGGTGGCACGGAGGTGATGGTGAAGGTGAAGGGGGCGGGGCGGCTGGTGGTCTACTCGTCGGCGAGGCCGGAGAAGTGCACGGTGGACGGGTGTGAGGCTGGGTTTGAATGGGGAGTTGGCGGGAAGCTGGAGGTTGCCGTGTCTTGGAACAAGGACAAGGAGGGCGTCTCTCAAGTGGTCTTCTCCTACTAGCTAGCCACAAGATTTATCAGCTCTACTTATTAATAAATAATGAATAATCATTGTTATTGTGCTGTGTGATGAACGCACGCACGCACGCAGTATTAGTACTCCCTTCGTTCGGAATTACTTGTCTCGAAAATGGATGTATCTAGAACTAAAATACGTCTAGATACATCCATTTTTGCGACAAGTAAATTCGAACGGAGGGAGTACAAGTTTGTTTTCACTCTAGGTATATCACATTTTGAAGCTGCAACTGCAATTATATTATATATTGGTAAAAAAAGATGGAAGATGGTTATGTTTGGGTTGATGAGAATTAACCTGTTTTATGGTGTTGACTATTACACTTTGTTTTCTAGCTCACTACTGCAACTGTCTCACTTGATCTGAAAACCCTTCGTCCCCAAATAGATGGTGTATAAACTAACTTAAAATTTTGGCAAGCCGTCATATCAATATCACTATATATATGATTCTAAAAAAAAAAAAATATCACTATATATATATATCCACCATTAGATATATTTTCAAATTGTATTTGTAGTTCTAACTTAAAAATATTTGACTTTCTAACTGAATTTGTACGCCACTATTTGAGGATAGTGGGAGTAGTTATGCTATCTAACTTCAGGAACACTGTCCAAGCTGGGTGGAACTCAAAAACTTAATTAGTTTGTTTTGCGAGTAAAAAACTTAATTAGTTTACTCACAATCGGTCGGACGGCTAACTCGTATCGTCTTTTTCATTTTGTTCTTGTTTTGTCCCTGTCTTCTCTCATCATAGACGCGAGCAAGACGAATTTTCAGATGGATGTGATGTGACATAGCCTTTCTAGAAAGGCAAGCGCAACGGGTACAAGATTTTCATTTTTACAAGGAAGTTCAGTCCCCCGGCCTCTGCAGCATAACGATGCAGAAAACGATGTTTATACTTAATACGGTTGCTAAAACTCAGAGCTGCCAAGTTTTCTTAATCACCCTGATTCATACGGGTTGTTTTTTTCCTGGTTCTCGGGTTATGGGCTGGTGTTAGTAGATTAGGGCATCTACCCGTATGATGTGTAAAGCTAGCTAACAGGCAAGCACCTTAATTGATTCATGTACGTGGAGCTGGCGAGCTTGCAACTCGCGAAGCTAGCGATCGGTTGTCTCGACGAAACCTCTAGACAGAACAAAACTGATCGATGGATTGATAGCCAAAGGCTCTTGACGTGCCTTGCTTTATTGCTCTTTTGATTTTCGTTGTGTTTACAGGGCTGAGGTACGATTGCCTATAGTAGCTAACCGAGTTGGTATATTACTACAAAGCCTACTCGGTTGCTTGTTAGACTACTAGTCGGACATACGTCGTGTTTACTTGTAACACCGTAAACCTTACGCAATCGTCCATCGTCGGGACTCCACTATCCAGACGGCTAAAGCTATCCAATGCCAATTTGTATCGGTCCGCGGGACTGTTCGGAGGCAATTTCTCCCGTAAACCTGAGACAAAAGTAGGGGAAGTTTACGGGAGTCTGGGCCGATCCCAGGCAGGTTTCAGACCGCACTGGCCCACAAAAAAAAACCCACCCTCCCGTGCACGCTCCCGCCCGGCGCCAGCTGCCCGCCTTCTTGTCGTTGTTGTGCGCATCAGGGCGGGCGCGACCTCTCACTTGCTCCACCATTGAAGCGGTGCGCCGGTCGAGGGCGCCGCCCGCTGCACACTCAGGATGAAAAGGCCTCCTCGCCGCATTCATATGCCTCCACTAAACCCGCGTGAAAGCCGAGAAACCTACTCAGGCCACACGCCCGCTCATGAGCCGACCGACATTAAACGCAACGCCGGCCGAGCTCCTCCCGTCCGCCCTCTATTTATATGAGGCCAGATGTTGGGCAAGAATCGCACCTCTCCGCCGCTCCCATCTCCTCCTTCATCATTTTCTCCACTCTTCGGATGGCTTCCGAAGACAAGTTCTCCGGCATACAAGTAGGGATGTACATGGTACGGATAATTTCGGTTCCGAATCCGCTTCCGCATCCATTTTTGAGGATATGGTATGCACTTGTACAAATCCGGCGGATACGGATTTTGGTCAATCGGATATCCGACAGATATAGTAGAGGATATGGTATTGATAATACCCGGCGGATGTGAATTATCCGATATTGTTTGCGGATTATCCGAGGTTATCAAATAGGATTATCCGATAAATTCAGCACATCAACAAGCCCAAATACCAAGTATACTACTAAATCAGAGCCATGATCAGCACCTGTACATGACAATTGGCAAGTCCAGGTCCAACAACTGCCCTTGCGTGATTTGCGTCAGGACATCGTTCTGCGTACATATATACGCCCACAGCGTGTGGGGCGATAGTCTGAGTACGTATAGGCAGCATGAACACGGTTACTTGCACATATAGGACAGCGCCAATATGGACTTGAGGGAGCATGTATTGGTTGCTTGCATGCACGCACAAGTGTAGCCGGAAGACTTGTACTCCCTCCGTCCCGAAATACTTGTCGGTGAAATTTTATCAATTTTTATCAATTTTTTTGACAAGTATTTCGGGACGGAGGGAGTACTACTAACTTAGCTAATATTTAAACTCTCCTGGCCGTGTAATACACTTGACAATACCAAGTTGTAGTAGTAGTTAGAATTAAGTATTAATAATAAAATACTAGCCTTTTATATAATAAATAAAAACTTTAACAAAATTTAAAATTAAGTATTTCGTAAGTACGATCTACGTCCTGCACTCTGTATATAATGTCATAATTTTAATTAGTCCTGCTTATTGTTGTTATATTGGTGTGAGTTATGACTTCAAAACGCTTGGTCACTCTCTAGTTTTAGAGTGTTGGATAAAAATGTGTGTTCATATTGTTTGCATAGTAGTAATAAAATCATGTATTTTTGCACATATTATCCGATATTTTTTGTCCGTTTCCGGTCCGAGTCCGCTCCACATCCGCTCCGAATCCATAGTCCGATATAATCCGCATTCGAATCCGCATCCGGTCATTATCCGCTCCGCTCCGAATCCGACAAAAAAATATGACAAAGGATATGGTAAAGACATTATCCGATCCGATCCGATCCGTTTACATCCCTACATACAAGCCGGCTGGGTGGCCCGCCGTGCCAGCTGGATACGAGCGAGGCAGCTCGCTGCTCCACCTCCCACGCCTGACCCGCTGGAGCAAGTTGCCGCCCAAGCCGCCGCGTGGTTCAATAACTCGCCGCTCCAGGCCCACTCGATGAGCAGTGTCAGGTTGCTCCACGCCGGCATGTGTCCCTGGGTTATGGGCCCTTTAATTTTTTTTTTGTCTATTTATGTGCCTTTCAAGAAAAACATTTGCCTATAAATTATATGGGTTATTTTTTCTTTTATTCCTCATTTCTTTATTATTCTTACTTTTTCTTGTTTTCCGATTTCATTTTATTTAATGACATTAAAAGCCATGCCTCCTTTTTGCAGGCAAAAATGTTTTTATATTCAATATTTTATAGATATTTTCATGTGGCCAAGGTTTAATTTCAAGTTGTTTCGCACCTGTAAGTTTTTGAATGGGATTGCAATTGCATGTTTTCAATGTGGTCACAACTGCAAATTTGGAGAGGATGGATGCGGTGATGAAAATGCCGATGGATATGGAGATGAGAAGTGAAATGGCGTCGGCTAGGGTTGAAAGTGGCTTCTAGTTCTTCGTGTCACAAATGGTGTCTCTCGTGTTGAGATTCTGATGTGGAGCCATTTATAGAAGTCGTTCGGATGGACGCCCTTGTACCGCTCGTACGAGTGCATGCACTCGTACAATGTGCAACACCCACCACTACTCACTCCTGAAACCAGCAGATCAAGATTTAATTCAACACCGCAGCTGCTACGCCCCCTTGCAGATGACGCCGGGAAGACCATGTTTCTCACGGCGGCTCCATGGGGATTCGGTGCTTAGGCGTCCCCACGAGGGAAGCCTACGTCCTGCGACGAGCGTGGGAAGTTGATGCGCCGTCGTCTCTGTTTCTTTTTCTTTTTGACGTGGAACACCATGCATTCCATTAGCTAGTGGGCTCGACCAAATCGGCCGCCATAACACCCATTACATCACTAAATACATCAGAGGGCAAGCCAGTGAGCCAAAAACGGCGACTTCCTGGTTCTAGCCTCACCCCACGAACAACAAGCAAGTGTGCCGTGACATTACACTCACGGGGATGAAATACAACCTTGTACTCAATAAAACCCATATGGAGCAAGAACTTTTGTCCCACGGAATAGGGTCCCCAGTCTAGCAAGATCCGTAGAAGCTGAGCCGATAGCTTAACTTAGGGCCAGGCAGTCTGTACTGAAGATAACTCGTCCCATTCCAAAACCCACCGCCAAATGTAATGCTTTCAATAGTGCCATTGTTTCCGCTTGGAGAGGTTCAGAAATATTGGTTAGTTTGCCCGCCAAAGCAAACAAGACTTCACTGGACACATCAAGAGCAATACATCCCCACCCTCCCGTTGTTTCCAACTTCTTGTTGTTTCATCCGTGTGGGAGATGGATATGAGCGAGAGGAGGCGGGTGGGGTGGGATTAGCCCATCCAGAGGTAGATGCGTAGAGCATGTCACGGCCACTCGTTCGGAATGGGACGCTAAGTTGTATACGCGAACTCGAGAGGGCTCCAAATTGTCTTCAAGAATAGTGAACCCTAGGACACTGGCCCAGAAAGTGCCCATATGCAAGGAGAGGCGTATTAGGCAGCCCAGTTTGCAACATGAGTCTAGATCGGATGATGATGTACATCTCATACACAAAATCAAATAGCTCACGAGCAAGGGTGCGTGAGAGGCCATGAGAATGGTTCGGTTTCACTGTCCTAAAATAACCGGCAATTGGTAGGTAACCATGCACAATCCAAGAGGTTTGAGGCGAGCTGGATTCAGGAGGACAGTTTTCAAGTCATAGTGGAGAAAGTGTAGATGATCTCTCCATGAGCAGTGTTTACGATAAGCTTAACAAGATCCATGCTCAGTTTCATGATTGGGATCGACGTGTCCTCAAGAAACCCAAGAAAAAACTCCGAAGAGCCAAAAGGGACTTAAAGAAAATTATATTGGGGCCGATGAACTATGGAAGTGAGGCAAGGAGGAAAGAACTCGCTGAGTTGATAGGTTATCTCTTTGAACTTGATGATACAAATGATGCTATGGTCCAGAGCAAACTGGCTAAAGTGTGGAGATCGTAACACGGGCTTTCTCTAGGCGTATGCATCAGCGTGGAGGAAAAAGGAATTACGTAAAGAAACTTAAAGATGAAAGAGGAACTAGCTAGAAGGTATGACGGAGCTAAACAATCATATATTAACCTATTTCACTCACCTATTCGGCTCAAAAGTGGAGCACACAGATCATAGTATTCTGCAAAAAGTGCAACGGAAAGTGACGGAACAAATGAACAGTTTCTGTATGCCTCGTTCACCGTCGATGATGTTAAAAAAGCAGTTTGAAGTATTGGAGATATAAGGTCCATCGGGCCAGACAGATTGCACAAGACATTAGCACTTAATTAGGGAAGATATCACTAGAGAAGTGTTGTCGACTGCCAATTCAAGAAAGATTCAAGATGCGTGGAATGATACAACCATTGTGATGATTCCTAAGATTGACACACCGGAAGTGGTAACACAATTGCGCCCCGTTAGTTTGTGTAAGGTGCTTAAAATAATCTCCAAGATGTTGGCATCAAGACTGAAAAAACATTCTACCTTAAGTTATCTCTCCTACACAAAGTGTGTTTGTGCTAGGGAGAATGATCACAGATAACTTCTTGACAGCCTTTGAATGTGTGCATAAAATTAAGAATAAAAGAGTTAGCTAGATTGGATTATGTGCAGTCAAGCTTGATATGCACAAAGCTTATGACATAGTGGAATGGTTCTTTCTGCATGATATGATGTTCACCCTACGTTTTGATAAGAGATTGTGACGCCCGAGACTGACGTCCCAGAAGATTCCAGAAGTTTCCCGAAGATTCCAGATGTTCCGGGTTGCCCGTGTGTTCTTTGTGCTTGTGTTATTTTTTTTTTTTGCATTGCATCATGTCATCATGTCATTTTATTTTTTTGCATCTCAACCTAAATAAATTGTGTGGACCTTCGGTCCATTTAAATCGAGGGAAGATGACTTCTCTTTATAACATATAAAAGTCTCTCAATATTTGGGGAGCTATATTAAAAATATTCCAATTGTTTGGGATCACCATAACACACTTGCATAATTTTCACCATGTCTTTTTCACTTCGAGTTCTCCTTCTAAACCTTGCCGATAATTCTTTTCCGTTGTTTCGAGGCCGCCACCCCCCCCTCGGCGCCCTTTCCTTCCGCGAGCAGATCCTCGCCGCACCAAGGACGCGGCGCCGGCGCCCTTCTTCCTCCTCCAGCCGCGACCCTCCGGCCTCCTTCGTCCAGTCCCGCTGCTGCTGCTGTGTTCTTCTCGCCGTGCTGCTGCCTGGCCGCTTCGTCCCGTGACCGTGCTGTAGTTGTGTTGTAGTTTGTTTTTTTTGTTTTGTGTGCTTTGTGCTGTAATTTTGTCAGGAGACCCGTTGACAAGTCCGAGACCCGAGTACAACTACATAACGACGACCGAACGACTACATGAACGACTACATACGATGCGGGTTTCGACAAGTACCTCTACACGTCGATACGACGGACGCGACAAGTACCTCTTCGGAAACGGAAACGCCTACGTGAACGTCTACCGTCGCCGAGACCCTCAAGTACCTCTACGAACGTGTACCACTACTTCCTCTACGAGTTGCGAGAACGACTACTTCCCTCTACGGAACGGCTACTCCTCTCCGACGTGAACGACTCCTTCCACTACGTCCCTCGACGTCTCGAACCGCCCCGAAACGCACGCTTCAAAGGTATAACCCCGAGACGTGACCCGTGTGCATGCTTGCTTGTGTTGTATGAAATGTCTCCCGTGTGTGCTTCGTGCCCGTTCCGACCTCTTGTCATGTTCCTCGGTTGCCTCGTCACCGACTCGTGGGAACCCGGTAACGGGATCGTCCCACCTTTCATCTCGTTTGACTCGCTTCGTCACCTTTTGCACCGGACTCTCAACGAGTTGCCGGAACCGATATGATGCCATTGCCTCATTTCGGATCGTTGCCGTGGCACCTTTTCTTTCCACCACGGTGACAAATGCTTCTTATCTTGTTAATTGTCAACCTTTTAATAAATCTTGCATAAAACTTAATCATGTCATCCGCATCATGTTAACAACACTAAAATGTTTAATTGTTGTTTGCTTATAATTATTAAACATGCTCATGGGGATTTTCCGGATATGTTGTTGTTATTTTCCGGCCCCATTTAAACTTGTCTTAATAGTGTAGTTTTTTTTATGCTTCACCTCTTGCCATGCTAAAAACATTTAACCTTGTCTTGTAAATAACGAGAGTCAACTAAATAATTATTATGTGGTGTTTCGTCAATATGCAACTCGTTGCATATTGATCTCCACTTAACTTGTAGTGTTGTTTGTGCACTTTGCCATGCCATGCATATTTAAACCGGACATGCATCATACTTGTTTGTGCATCGTATGCCCTGTTTATGTTTGTGTGTTTACCGTGTTGTTTGTTTCTTTCCGGTTTGCTTCTCTTGATAGCTTCGGTTTCGTTCCGGAGTTGTGAGGATCCGCTCGACTGTTGCTCCGTCTCCTTCTTGGATCCGTTCTTCTCCCTTGTGGAATCCCAGGCAAGATGATCATACCCTTGGATACCTTTACTACCATTGCCATGCTTAGTTGTCTCGATGCTATCGTTACATGTCTCGATACCCATCTTTTATGTCAGCCTCTCCTTGTTGCCATGAAACCTCTAACCTTGACACCTTCCTAGCAAAACCACTGTTTGGCTATGTTACCCGCTTGCTCAGCCTCGCTTGCTCAGTCTCTCTTATAGCGTTGTTAGTTGCAGGTGAAGATGAAGTCCGTTCCAGGAGGGAACTTGTTGTTGGATATATCACAATATCTATAATTATTATTAACACACCTATATACTGGGCATGGGTGGAAGGCTTGGCCTTTTGCTCGGTGTTTTGTTCCACTCATGCCACCTTAGGCGCCGATAAACCGGCATTATGTTCCTTGATTTTGCGTTCTTAACACGATGGGTGTAATGGGGACCCCTTGTCAGTTCGATTTTGAATAAAACTCCTCCAGCAAGGCCCAACATTGGTTTTATTTGCCTCATAATAACAACTTAATTAATTAATTAAATTTGCATAGGGAGTTAGCGCTACCCGAGGATTTCTTAATTCTACATAGCAGGGGGGGCCAGTGCTGATGGTGTTGGTCCCAAACTAGAGCCACTTGCGGATACCACCCGGTTCGCTGGGGTCTTCGGTATCTGTACGTACTGCTCATCCGGACGTGGCCTGAGACGAGATACGCGCGGCTACTATCAGGGTGTCGGCACGCCGGGAGGTCTTGCTGGACTTGTTTTACCATTGTCGAAATGACTTGTGCTACCGGGATGCCGAGCCTGATCGGTTTTCCCTAAGATAAGGAGTGATGATATTATATTTATCACTTCAGCTAATCGTGAGAGCTTGTGATGGGCTAAGTTGGAACACCCCTGCAGGGTTATGAACTTTCGAAAGCCGTGCCCGCGGTTATGTGGCAGATTGGAATTTGTTAATGTCCGGTTGTAGAAAACTTGACAGAGGATCCAAAGTAAAAGACACAACTGTGTGAGTAACCGTGACTGTCTCTTTTCACTTTGAGAAGAGAACACGGTGGGGTTATGTTTGACCGTATGTAGTTAGGATCTTTAGCGATCATCTCTTTTGCGACCGTTTGCGTAGCTTCTCATCTTATTCTGGTACTCGTAAGTTAGCCACCATATTATGCTTAGTCGCTGCTGCAGCCTCACCACTTTACCTCTTCCTACCCATAAAGCTTTGCTAGACTTGTTACCCATGGTTATGGGATTGCTGAGTCCTCGTGGCTCACAGTTACTACAACACCAGATGCAGGTTCAGCCGAGTTTGAAGCAGGAGCTGGTTCAAGTTCTTCACCAGGAGCTCGAGGAAGAGAGTTGCCGTTTGTTTGTGTTGTTTCGTTGATCAGTAGTGGTTTCTACTAGGATTCGATCCTGACCTGTGGCTTTATGTTGTTTTGGTATCTTTCTTTTGGATCTTACCCGTAGTCGGGCTGTGATGTTTTGTATGATGTTTTGTTTATTTATTGTATTGTGTGAAGTGGCGAGTGTAAGCCAACTATCTCCTTTTGCAATTTAATCCCTATTTTACATGAGTCGTGCAAAGATACCAAACTTGAGATCATTCTAGGATGGGCTTATACCTTTAAGTCGTGCCTCGACACGTAGGAGGTATAGTCCCATCCTGGGCATTACAAGTTGGTATCAGAGCCTTCTCCGACCTAGAAGCCCCCACTGATTGATCGAATCGTTGACGGTTGAGTCTAGGCACACACTAAAAGCTTTTTGAGTCCTATATTATATCGGAGAGTAGGATTTCTTTGCTTCTCATCCCCTTTCTCTCTGGTGAGGACTCCTGACGATTACTCTTTTCTCTTCTACTTTCAAAAATTGCACCAATTTTTTTTTTAGGATCCCGCGAGTATTCTGGGATTGTTTCGATGTTCTTGTGACAAGGATATTGTTCTCGATGCCTCCTGTTACCGAGGAGTTGAGCTTCGAGGTATCATTGTAACAAGCATATCGCGGCAGTACTAAATACTTAAGACGGCCGACATCGAAAATCTCTCCTATACGGCCAGTGGCAAGATAACCCCGACATCACCCAGTACTGGGGAGGTAGTTCGAGAGTATTGCCATAGCTTGTTATAGTGGATGCTTTTCGAAGGTCCGAGGTAAACAGTTTCCGAGAAAGACTGGTTATGTGTTGAAGGATGGATACACCTGGATGTAGGTTTAGAGTTGATTGCGCGGTGCTTCCCGTGTATCCCCAACACCTGATTGCATAACTGGAAACTTTCGGAAATCTATAGGTGGGTTCATCAAGTAGTTCTAGGCATTCTTCCAACGGATGTTCGATATGAAGTTTGGGGTTTTACATTGAGTGAAGTGGTTTATGGACTTGTTCTGATCGGGAGTTGCATCTTAAAGGGTCCTTGGCTATGCTGATCCGGGGATTGCAAAACCCTTTTGTAACATGTTCCATGAGCTTTCAGCACGAAGATGTCGAACGAAACTTCTATCTTGTATTTGTTCTTCTGCACCTTGTTCCTTTTTATTTACTTTTGTTCTCCAAGTGGCTTCTCGACCAGTTGATGTACCGACGGAATTCATTCGTTCAATTCTCTGTTCGGATAGATGTGTTGCAGCATAATCTTCTTCATAAACATATCTATCCTTTGTTTTGTTTTCATTCTGGTATTCGAGTTGCTTCGATGTCAAATGTTGATTCCATACCTTTCCTAATCGGTATTCTCATATTTCTATGGGAGTGCTAATTCCTCTTGATCAATCAAGTTTTTCATGTTAATTCTTTTCAACCGTTGTCCATTTTATTCATCCCAAGTTGTCTTGTTTTTCCCCACCCTCCCACCCTTCTTTTTATGGAGCCAGCAATTCTCAAATGAAATATCCATTTTATTCATGTGATATTTCTTCATTCTTTTCCTTCAATGTTCTTATCCGGTGATTTATCGTGAAGATGCTCAACAGCTTCAAGTTCATCATTCTTCTGTTCTCTAATTCTTCCGGTGGATGTAATTCAAGATTTCGGTGTTGATCTTATCATTTTCCTCTTTTCACAATGTTTTTTTATTCCGGTGCACCAATTAATAATTCTCCTCTTGCTATTCATATCCGGAGTGCTGAAGATTCATAATTCCATTCTTAATCCATTCAAGCTATTTTGAGATTGCTATCTTACTCAAGTCATTTAATTCAACCGGTGCAATATCTCTTAAGCAATCTTTTCCAACGGTGATTTCTTTTGAGTGGGCCCTAACCCACAGGTCTTTTCCCAGGATCTTACCTGACCCTTTATTTTTTCCGGAGTTATACTCAAATTCTTTTAAAGTGTGACGTAAGAATAATTTTCCATCAGTCACATGCCTTCTCCAAGTTCGCTTTCAAATTCTTGTTCATCATTGGTTCAACCTTTTTAATTCTTCATTCCGGAGTGCTCAACAATTCTTCATGGCATTTCTCGTCTTCGTTCTCAACATTTGAAGACCGGAGAAGTGTTTCTCTTAAATTTTGACCCGTTCTCTTGATGAGTTATGGTTCTAGCTTCATGCCATCCTCATTATTGTTCCGATTGTGAGGAATTCTTTTATGCCATCCGAAGCATTTCATGAATTCTTTTCTTTGTGATCCTCCGAAGGCCATCATTTCAGAAGATTTCTTCGTTCTCAGTTTTCAACTTCGTTCTTCAAATATTCTTCATTGATGTCTCTTCGTTCGTCTCCATATTCTTACGGTGGTTCGTTCAAGTTTACCTTCCGTTGTTTTCGTTTTAATTCATTTGTTCTTTTCACAATCCTACCGGTGGTTCCTTGAAGAATTATCCGAGATTGTGCTAGATCTCTCTTTAATTCTTCCCAACGAGAATAAGTAGTATGCCAAATCCTTTGGTTGTCATCAATTAAATTGGTGAAGGAGATGCATAGCATAATTCTTATTCTTATTCCTTCCAGGTGTTTTAATTCTTTTGTCTGGAGCTTGTTCATCATATCATATCCTTGGTTCTAAATTCTTCATCTTGTTTTTTTCCGGAGATCCAAGTTATTTCTATTACATCATTTCAAAGCTCAATCTAATTCATCGCAGGCCTTGAATCTTATTCTTTTCATCTTTCACTTCTTATGCTTTCTTTACCGGAGTTTTCATGGTGGTTCATCATCATTAATTCATCCTCGAAGTCTTCATCAAGATTCTTGTTGGAGCTTAAGCATTCTTCATCATGCATTCCAATTGCAATTCTTTCTCCCTTATCTTTTCTGATGGTGTTATGTCATTCTTGACAATTCCTTCATGTTTTATGATTCACGAGTTTCAAGAATGGGATATTTAAACCCATCATTTTTCTTGGTTCAGGAGATACTTTTCAACCCTCTTTTTTCATCTCTTGGAGTTATCTTGGGTTGTAATTCACCTAAAAGCTTTCCTTGAGAATTGTTGCTATTATGGTGCTTATAAATGACCCAAGTTCTTCATTTATCATTCCGGTGAAATAAGTTCTTTGTCTCCTTGTTGATCTCAATCCAATTAATGTTTTGTCAGTGGCTGGTTGTCACCTCTTAATTTTGAGATGTTTTCCATAAGCCCACATCAAGCTTATTCTTCTCGTTGTTGAAATTCCAACAACTCTATTCAACCCTTCTTCGTAAGATGCTCTTTCAAATTTAATTTTGAGAGATGTTGTCATTTTCTTCTCCGTTCAATTCTGTCTTTCATTTATATGCTATTCTGTCATTCCGGAGGTTTTCTGATATTACTCTCTTTAACCATCATCTCGTTTTTATCGAGATCATGTTCTTTCCTTGTTTATCATTTAACCGGAGTGTTGTATTCTTCATTCTAGTTCTCTCATCCTATCAAGTTTTAACTCTCTTTCAACCGGAGTGCTGTCTGAATCTTTCTTTCCCCTTGTGCCATTCTTTTAATTGTTTCGGAGGCAATATGTTGCTGTTTTCATCAAGTATCATTCCATCTTCTCAAGTTCTTGCTAATTCCTTCCATTTTCAGACGGAGTGCTGTCCAAATTCTGTCATTCTTATTCCTTGGCTATACCATTGCGGTGTCAAATTATTTTGTCATCCGTGAGCTCTTGCTTCATGTCTTTCAACCTACAAGGTTCTTGTTATTGTTCCTTGTTCCTCCTTTTACCGGAGTGCTCTTAACTCCGTTCATCTCCGTTGCTTTCTTTCTTTCAACTTGTTCAACCTCTCAAGGTTCCTGGTTTCACTCGTTTCGCGAAGAAGCAACTTTGTTTTACCTCTTCCTCTTCCGTTTTACCCGGTGATATCTCTAGGATCTCGGGTCGAGATCCTCTGTTAGTGTGGGAGAGTTGTGACGCCCGAGACTGACGTCCCAGAAGATTCCAGAAGTTTCCCGAAGATTCCAGATGTTCCGGGTTGCCCGTGTGTTCTTTGTGCTTGTGTTATTTATTTTTTTTGCATTGCATCATGTCATCATGTCATTTTATTTTTTTGCATCTCAACCTAAATAAATTGTGTGGACCTTCGGTCCATTTAAATCGAGGGAAGATGACTTCTCTTTATAACATATAAAAGTCTCTCAATATTTGGGGAGCTATATTAAAAATATTCCAATTGTTTGGGATCACCATAACACACTTGCATAATTTTCACCATGTCTTTTTCACTTCGAGTTCTCCTTCTAAACCTTGCCGATAATTCTTTTCCGTTGTTTCGAGGCCGCCACCCCCCCCTCGGCGCCCTTTCCTTCCGCGAGCAGATCCTCGCCGCACCAAGGACGCGGCGCCGGCGCCCTTCTTCCTCCTCCAGCCGCGACCCTCCGGCCTCCTTCGTCCAGTCCCGCTGCTGCTGCTGTGTTCTTCTCGCCGTGCTGCTGCCTGGCCGCTTCGTCCCGTGACCGTGCTGTAGTTGTGTTGTAGTTTGTTTTTTTTGTTTTGTGTGCTTTGTGCTGTAATTTTGTCAGGAGACCCGTTGACAAGTCCGAGACCCGAGTACAACTACATAACGACGACCGAACGACTACATGAACGACTACATACGATGCGGGTTTCGACAAGTACCTCTACACGTCGATACGACGGACGCGACAAGTACCTCTTCGGAAACGGAAACGCCTACGTGAACGTCTACCGTCGCCGAGACCCTCAAGTACCTCTACGAACGTGTACCACTACTTCCTCTACGAGTTGCGAGAACGACTACTTCCCTCTACGGAACGGCTACTCCTCTCCGACGTGAACGACTCCTTCCACTACGTCCCTCGACGTCTCGAACCGCCCCGAAACGCACGCTTCAAAGGTATAACCCCGAGACGTGACCCGTGTGCATGCTTGCTTGTGTTGTATGAAATGTCTCCCGTGTGTGCTTCGTGCCCGTTCCGACCTCTTGTCATGTTCCTCGGTTGCCTCGTCACCGACTCGTGGGAACCCGGTAACGGGATCGTCCCACCTTTCATCTCGTTTGACTCGCTTCGTCACCTTTTGCACCGGACTCTCAACGAGTTGCCGGAACCGATATGATGCCATTGCCTCATTTCGGATCGTTGCCGTGGCACCTTTTCTTTCCACCACGGTGACAAATGCTTCTTATCTTGTTAATTGTCAACCTTTTAATAAATCTTGCATAAAACTTAATCATGTCATCCGCATCATGTTAACAACACTAAAATGTTTAATTGTTGTTTGCTTATAATTATTAAACATGCTCATGGGGATTTTCCGGATATGTTGTTGTTATTTTCCGGCCCCATTTAAACTTGTCTTAATAGTGTAGTTTTTTTTATGCTTCACCTCTTGCCATGCTAAAAACATTTAACCTTGTCTTGTAAATAACGAGAGTCAACTAAATAATTATTATGTGGTGTTTCGTCAATATGCAACTCGTTGCATATTGATCTCCACTTAACTTGTAGTGTTGTTTGTGCACTTTGCCATGCCATGCATATTTAAACCGGACATGCATCATACTTGTTTGTGCATCGTATGCCCTGTTTATGTTTGTGTGTTTACCGTGTTGTTTGTTTCTTTCCGGTTTGCTTCTCTTGATAGCTTCGGTTTCGTTCCGGAGTTGTGAGGATCCGCTCGACTGTTGCTCCGTCTCCTTCTTGGATCCGTTCTTCTCCCTTGTGGAATCCCAGGCAAGATGATCATACCCTTGGATACCTTTACTACCATTGCCATGCTTAGTTGTCTCGATGCTATCGTTACATGTCTCGATACCCATCTTTTATGTCAGCCTCTCCTTGTTGCCATGAAACCTCTAACCTTGACACCTTCCTAGCAAAACCACTGTTTGGCTATGTTACCCGCTTGCTCAGCCTCGCTTGCTCAGTCTCTCTTATAGCGTTGTTAGTTGCAGGTGAAGATGAAGTCCGTTCCAGGAGGGAACTTGTTGTTGGATATATCACAATATCTATAATTATTATTAACACACCTATATACTGGGCATGGGTGGAAGGCTTGGCCTTTTGCTCGGTGTTTTGTTCCACTCATGCCACCTTAGGCGCCGATAAACCGGCATTATGTTCCTTGATTTTGCGTTCTTAACACGATGGGTGTAATGGGGACCCCTTGTCAGTTCGATTTTGAATAAAACTCCTCCAGCAAGGCCCAACATTGGTTTTATTTGCCTCATAATAACAACTTAATTAATTAATTAAATTTGCATAGGGAGTTAGCGCTACCCGAGGATTTCTTAATTCTACATAGCAGGGGGGGCCAGTGCTGATGGTGTTGGTCCCAAACTAGAGCCACTTGCGGATACCACCCGGTTCGCTGGGGTCTTCGGTATCTGTACGTACTGCTCATCCGGACGTGGCCTGAGACGAGATACGCGCGGCTACTATCAGGGTGTCGGCACGCCGGGAGGTCTTGCTGGACTTGTTTTACCATTGTCGAAATGACTTGTGCTACCGGGATGCCGAGCCTGATCGGTTTTCCCTAAGATAAGGAGTGATGATATTATATTTATCACTTCAGCTAATCGTGAGAGCTTGTGATGGGCTAAGTTGGAACACCCCTGCAGGGTTATGAACTTTCGAAAGCCGTGCCCGCGGTTATGTGGCAGATTGGAATTTGTTAATGTCCGGTTGTAGAAAACTTGACAGAGGATCCAAAGTAAAAGACACAACTGTGTGAGTAACCGTGACTGTCTCTTTTCACTTTGAGAAGAGAACACGGTGGGGTTATGTTTGACCGTATGTAGTTAGGATCTTTAGCGATCATCTCTTTTGCGACCGTTTGCGTAGCTTCTCATCTTATTCTGGTACTCGTAAGTTAGCCACCATATTATGCTTAGTCGCTGCTGCAGCCTCACCACTTTACCTCTTCCTACCCATAAAGCTTTGCTAGACTTGTTACCCATGGTTATGGGATTGCTGAGTCCTCGTGGCTCACAGTTACTACAACACCAGATGCAGGTTCAGCCGAGTTTGAAGCAGGAGCTGGTTCAAGTTCTTCACCAGGAGCTCGAGGAAGAGAGTTGCCGTTTGTTTGTGTTGTTTCGTTGATCAGTAGTGGTTTCTACTAGGATTCGATCCTGACCTGTGGCTTTATGTTGTTTTGGTATCTTTCTTTTGGATCTTACCCGTAGTCGGGCTGTGATGTTTTGTATGATGTTTTGTTTATTTATTGTATTGTGTGAAGTGGCGAGTGTAAGCCAACTATCTCCTTTTGCAATTTAATCCCTATTTTACATGAGTCGTGCAAAGATACCAAACTTGAGATCATTCTAGGATGGGCTTATACCTTTAAGTCGTGCCTCGACACGTAGGAGGTATAGTCCCATCCTGAGCATTACAGAGATGGATTGAGATGATGATGGAATGTGTTAGCTATGTTAAGTATAAGGTGAGGTTCAACTCACAAGAAACATACTCTTTTATTCCTACAAGGGGTATTAGACAGGGAGATCCCCTTTATCCCTACCTATTTATTTTACGTGCAGAAGGTCTTTCCAGTTTATTGCAATATGAAGGAGAAGCTGCTGGCATACATGGAATTAGAGTGTGTAGAAATCAATGTTCAAGAAATCTTCCGATTCAGCGATTTATCGTCCGATTTATCGCTACTCTTGGGGTGGCCGATAAGATTATGCCTTATCTTCATCATTTATCATTTGGGCCGATTAATAGCTATGACAAGCAATTTATCGGGAATCTACCGATAAATCGGGCATATTTATAGCATTATGTTAGCAAATTTGCGTTTTGTGGACCTTGTTATGCAATATGTATTGTTGTCCTATTTTGTTCGTCATTATACAAGGATTCAAAGGCTAGGAATCAAGGTAACACTTATGTCCAATATTTTTTGGGGGGTTGAATATAGCATACTTTAGCGTTGGGAACCTGGGGTTTGCAAAAAAATGGACGATTAATAATCGAATGATAAAATCGTGGTCGATTTCCGATTAATCTCTAATCCACAGCTGACCGAGACGATAACGATAAGCGATATCCTCAACATTGGTAGAAATGCAGTATCACACCTTTTATTCGCTGATGGTTCTCTGATCCTTATGAAAGAAGTTATTCTCAATCCAGCTTCCTTAAAACAAGTTTTGGAAACCTACTGCCAAAGCTTATGGCGAATGGTGAGTCTTTCAAAATAAAGTGTACTTTTCAGTCCAAACACTCCTGGGACATCTAGATCCGAAATTTGTCAAGAGCTACATATAGACACCAAAGCCTTGTCTGATAAGTACCTGGGATTACCGGAGACGGTGCGAGCAGATAGAAGTGATTGCATCAAAGATTACTATGAAATAATTAAGAAAGATTAAATGGGTGGATGGAAAAGCAACTATCTACTAGCGGTAAAGAGATTATTCTTAAATCGGTGGCCAAGCCATTCCAGTTTTTGCTACGCCAGTTTTTAGTCTGCCTAAAGGAGTATGAAAGGATATCACTGATTTATTTGCCCAATTCTGGTGGGGAGATGATGAGGAACAGAATAGAATGCACTGGTATGCTTGGTGGAAGCTCTATTATCCGAGGTCTGGGCTTTAGGGACCTCTATTCTTTCAAACTGGCAATGCTCTCACAACAATGTTGAAGACTGATAAGAAATCCAAAATCTCTCTGTGAAAGAATCTTGAAAGTGAAGTAATACCACAATTGCAGTTTGCTTCAAGCTAACTTGAAAAATGGTTCTTCTTTCACCTGACAAAGCATTATGAAAGCTCTGGAAACTTCTAAATTGGGATATATCTGGCGGATTGGTAATGAAGAGAATGTGAACATATGGAGTGATCCATGGATTCCCACAAGTCATGACAGGAAAGTGATCACCGCGGGCCATACTATTTAACATCTGTTAGCGATTTGATTAATCCCATTTCAGGACTTTTGGATGAAGAGATGATCCAATCAATGTTCAACCCTATAGATGTCATAAGAATCTTGCAGATACCACTCAATCACAATGCTTTTGATGACTTTGTTTCCTGGCATCCAGATCGCAAAAGGCTATTCACAGTTTGGTCTGTGTATAAATTTCAGTGGGTACAAACTTTTCGGGCATATGCAATCCTACCGGAACGACTAGGTGTATCTCAAATTCCGGATATGTAGAGTAAGCTTTGAAAACTAAAGATCCCGCATATAGTTTCTTTCTTTTGTTTGTGGGCACTTCACGAAATTATCCCTCTAAGATTGATACTTATGAACAAGCATGCTGGTACTGATCTGGCTTGCCTGATTTTTCATGTTAAAGACGAGGATATTAAACACATTCTTTTTTATTGTAATAATGCTAAGGAGCTCGGGAGTAGGCAGGACATCCTGGAAATTGTTGAAGAAGTTAAGGTGGTGTGGATCGCTCTAGATTAGTGGTCCTTGAGCATCTACTCTTAGAGGAAGAGAGGCATGTTCCAGCTAAACCGAACCTTGATGTCAACCAAGTCATTGTTGTTGGCAGTTGGTATTTGTGGTAGATATGACGACAATTTACGCATGATGGAACACCACCACATCCCTCCAAGTGGCATATGTCGGTTCTGGCAACAACAAACAATTTCCACCAGGCTAATCTAAAAACCCAAGGGGAGCTAGGCAAACATGGCAAAACCCGATCCCAAGTTCATCAAGTTAAACGTTGATTCATCATTTTATGTGAACGAAGGGGCTGGGGTGACAGTTGCGGTCATCAGAGATGAGAGAGGGAATTTTTGGGCTGCCACATGCAAATATATTACAAATGAGGCGGATGTGGTTACTACCGAAGCAATGACAATGCAGTATGGACTAATATTTTAAAATTCCTTGGGATTCTCACGGGAGGAGGCAGAGTCGGATTCATTGATTGTGGTTGAAAATTGCACGGGACAAACCGACATACATGGTGGTATTCAGCTGCAATAATATCTTTGGGATGTGTGGATACTTCATCTCTTATTGAAAAGGTCATCTTTAAATATTGTGTTCATTCTTGGAATCAAGTTGTGCATGTGCAAGCTAATTATAGTTTTTGTAATAAGGCTTGTAGTAGTTGGTGTGACGAGCCTCTGTTTTAGCTCATCTTCAGACTTTTGGATGATATAATTCATGTTTATGTTCAATAAAGCTAGTCATTTTTTTTTAACCGGGCATCAACCATTTCCATTAAAATCATAACAGAAATACATCAGTTCCAGACCATAGTAAGGAGACCTAGAAAGGGGAAAAGCGAGTTCAAAGCATCACTGGGAAACCCACAATAAACACCCGTCATCGGGCAGTTTACTATGGGATGAAAACCCAGCGACACCAAAATACACTAAACAAGTCTACCAGATCAAATAGGGGGAACAACCCAACATAGGAATCTACTTAGAGGACAATCCAGAGGCTCACCCAGGAGCAAAATAAACCAAGACGCAGAATGCTGAAACAGAAGACTAAAACAGCATCACACCAGCCAGCCAAAAGCGCCAGGAAGTCTCGAACACCTCCAACATCTCCTAGTTCGATTCACCTGGTGGAGCACACAGACGCATCATGTTCGATGTGTTGGCCTTCAGTATCTTAGCCCCGTGCTCCATAGCTTCGTGATCCTCTCCCATCAACAGACCTGCCCAGTAAGTCATGTGTCCACAAGCAGAATAAAAAATGTCAAAAGGAGATCGCATATTTTTACATTCAAAGGTGGTACTGTTCCGGCTATTCCACATCGCCCAACAGATAGCAGCTAAGCAAAAAGTGTAGAATTTTTCCCCATCTGGTAGGAAAACATAGCACCAGGAGAAGAATTGCCAAATATTACTAGGACAAACATCAGTGCCCAGGGCACATCCTGTAGTTCTCCATACAACCCTGGCCACAGGACAAGTGAAGAACAGATGCTGGGAGGTCTCCCTCTCATCACAAAAAGAGCAAGAGGGGTTTCCCATCCATTTTCTTTTTTTCATGACATCTCTAGTTAAGATGGCATCCTGGGAGAGTTGCCACATGAAAATTTGAATCTTAAGAGGAATCTTATCCCGCTAGATCCATTTATAATTGCAACCAGCCATATTACTTTCCAGATATTCATAAACGGATCTGGTGGTAAATTTGTTCTTCCTACTCCCCAGGGACCAGCTAACCTGGTCCGGTTCATTAGAAAGTGACCAGGATCCCACAATAGTCTACATTTCTCTCCATTGCTCCAGCAATGTAGAATGCAAACCTCTCCTGAAGAAATCGGGTCTCACATCCTCTCTAAATTTAGCCACCGTTATATCTTGCTCATTGCAAATGTCAAACAGAATAGGGAAACGACTATGTAAAGGTGGGTCATTCTCAATAGGATCAATCCACACCCTAGCGAGATCACCTGCCTTGAGAGTAATCTTCCGGCCAACAAGGTAAATATCCTTGACTTTCATAATATCTTTCCAAATAGGAGAGTCACCAAATTTAGTTTTAACTGAAGAGATCGTGTCCTTCTTCAGATATTTGGCACGTACCACATCCTGCCATAGCCCTTGTTCTGTTTCCAGTTTCCACGACCATTTGGTAAGAAGACTGATATTTTGCTTGCGCAGGTCTTTCACTCCAAGCCCCCTTTATCTTTCGAACGACAGATCCTGGACCATTTAACTAGATGGTAACATTTACGCCCTTCATGCTCTTGCCAGAAGAAGCGTTTGCGATGTTTGTCTAATTTCCCAATCACCCCTTTAGCCAACATGAACATACTCATGTAGTAGTAAACAATACCCGTAAGGGAAGTGTTGGCAAGAATTAGACGTCCCCCCAAAGAGGCTGCATTTCCAATCCAGGATTCACAACATTTCAGGAATTTTTCATCTAGGAAATCCCAATCTAGACTGTGAAGAGTAGAAAAGCTCACAGGCACTCCCAAATACTTCATGGGAAAGTGGCCGATTCTACAGTTAAACATCTCGGCATAAAAGGAGCTCGTGTCATCGTCTCCCCCAATACATAGGATTTCACTTTTCTCAAAGTTGATTTTCAAACCTGACATGAGTTCGAATATATACAGCAACAACTTAAGGTTGATAGCCGCCTCCTTGTCATGTTCTATGCAAATAACCGTATCATCTGCATACTGCAGAATGGCCACACCACCTTCTATTAAGTTCGAAGCGAGTCCAGTCAACAGTTTTTCTTTCTAGGCGTTACGGACCATCTTTGAGAGGGCTTCCACGGCTATATTGAACAGGAAGGGGGAATGAGGGTCACCTTGGCGAACCCCTCTGTGGCTTTGGAAGTACAGACCAGTTTCCTGATTGAGTTTGATGTTCACCGTACCGTTACGGAGAATTTTTTCCACCCATCCACACCACGTGGGGCAGAAACCCCGATTCTTGTGGCATTCAATCAGGAAATCCCAGCTGATTTTATCATATGCTTTCTCGAAATCCAACTTCAAAACAACCCCCACTTTTTTCTTACGATAAGTGTGGTGCAAAACTTCATGAAGAGTGAGGATACCATCCATAATACTTCTGTGTTTAATGAAGGCATTTTGATGCTTACTAATCAGCTTGTCCGTGAACATAGCTACCCTATTATCCAGCACCTTAGTGATAAGCTTGTATGGGCATCTAAGTAAGCAGATAGGGTGATATTGTTGAATTTTCTTCGCCCCATTCATCTTAGGTATCAAAGTAATCACACCGTAGTTCAACCTCGCCACATCCATATTGTTATTGTAAAAGGCTTCAAAAAGCCGCATAATATCTTTTCTCACAAACTCCCAACATGTTTTATAAAACTCAGCCGGAATGCTGTCTGGGCCGGGGGCCCTATTGTTCCCCATGCTAAACAAAGCTTTCTTAACCTCCTCTTCAGTAAAAACACTAGTAAGAATAGCATTGTCATCTTCTGAAATCTTTTCATCATTCGACCAAGTCTCAGGAGACAAATGGAACAAGTTCCCTCTAGCAGGACCAAAAAGCTCCTTATAGAAGGATGTAGCATGAGCTAGAAGGTTCTTGGTCCCTTCAACGACCGTCTCCCCGTTAATCAAGGAGTGAATGGTGTTTTTCCTTTTTCTACCATTCGCTATTCTATGGAAATAGGCAGTATTACGATCCCCCTTAAGGAGCCATCGCTCATTTGACTGTTGAAGCCAAAAGAGCTCTTCATCAGCTAGGATCTTATTGAGCTCCGCACACAAATTAATCGTCCTCTCATAGGAATGTGGATCTAAGGGCCCGAACTCCTCTTTGGTCTCAATCTCCTCTAATTCTTCTTTGATTAGTTTTTTTCCTCTTCCTGGCGTGCCCGAAGGAATGAGAGACCCACCCTTTGAAGTACTTCTTGATGCGTTTCAGCTTTATGTTGAGAATGTCTATAGGATCATCAGAAAGAACATTTTGTTCCCAGATGTTCTTAGCTTTAGCATAAAAATCCTCATTTTTAAGCCAGCTAATCTCAAATCTAAACTCGCGTTGACGCGGGGCTTTCTTTTTCATAGGGTCCGAGGTTAACAACAAAGGATTGTGATTCGAGACATCTCTCACTAATTTGCGAACAACAGCTAGTGGAAAGAGATCTTCCCAATTAGAGCTCATGAAGTCATGAGGATTCTGTCTAGCTTTTCTAGAGTAGGATGTTTTTGATTATTCGACCAGGTATATCTGCCTCCACCCATGTGGATCTCCCTAAGGCTCAGATGTTGAATGATAGAGTTAAACCTATCCATGTGTTTGGATCGACGGATGCACTTATTCTTATCATCACTATCTCTCAGGATATTAAAATCTCCCCCTATCACATATGGAGTATCAATGTTTTCACATGTGATCTTTAGTTCCTCAAGAAAATCATCTCTCTTGTCATCGTGGGCTGCCCCATAAACCACAACTAAAGCTAGTCATGATGGTCTTTCCTAAAAAGCATGCACATAAATAAATATCAATTAGTCAAATATAAATTTATTGAAGCCGAAACAAAATCATTTGACTGAAAAAATAAAAATATTATTGACAAAAAATACATGAGCTTTGGGCCGAGAGAGAGAGAGAGGCCACGGTTATCTATCATCATACGTGAGCTTTGGCCCTCCAATCCAAAGGCAGCGGCGCACTCTTCGCTTTCATTTTCTTTTCACGATCATTCCAACTCTGTTCCCGGACCCTACGGTTCCCGCTCGCCTCCCCCACGTGCCGCCGCCGCCGCCGTCTCGTCCATCGCTGCCATTCCCTTCACGCTTGGGGTTTAAGGTTTGCTTCCCTCCTCTCCCCGTCTTCTTCTTATTCTGGTCTTGGATCCCAGGATGGGATCCGGAGGAGCACCTCTCAACCCTAATAATCCCTAAACGAACTAACTGCAGCAGTACGCCGGCCGGGGCGCCGGGCACGGGATGGGGAAGAGGAAGAAGGAGGAGCAGGAGGAGCAGGAGCAGGCGGCGGAGAGGATTCCAAGAGAGATCCTGTCGAGGGTGCCGTACCGGTCGCTCTGCCGCTTCAAATGCGTGTCCACGGCATGGCTCACGCTCTGCTCCGACCCCGCCGTCCGCAGGAGGTCCGGCTTTTTCGGCTTATCGTACAGCAGCAGCACCCGTTTCGTCAACCTGTCCGGGAGAGGCCGGCCGCTGGTCGACCCCTCTCTCCCTTTCCTGCGTGGCTTCGAAAACATCAAGCTCCTGGGCTGTTGTGGCGGCATCCTCCTTTGCCACGCCGACAGAGCGGGACGCTCGGAGTATGTAGTGTGCAACCCCGCGACAGAGGAGATCTGGGCCGCCGTGCCCGTGCCTCATACGCTGCCCAGAGCTCCAGGATGTTACACCTTCAGTTTGTGCTTCGACCCCGCCATGCCCTGCCGTTTTGCCATATTCGTGTCCATCCGTCTTGTTTTCAACATGAAGATTGTACTGGTATACACATCGGATACCAGAGAATGGACTGCCATGTCGAGCGGACAGGATCTCCGAATTCGGTTGTTTTGTAGTGATTCAACATATGCCTTCTTGAATGGCACTCTGCATTTCATGGCCTATGATTCTGGGGAGGCCACATTTGACTCGGAGGATAATCTAATACGCTCGGTAATTATAGTAGGCAAGGATGGAAATACTTGGAGGACAATTCGACAGCCGCCCAATGCTGATTTTTCTTCCATTGGCCAGTCTCAGGGACACTTATACGGTATACAATTAGACATTTTTAATAGTTACCAGCTATCAGTTTGGTCTCTCGAGGATTATGCTAGTGGACAGTGGACCTTAAAGCACACTGCCAATGTTCTTGAGCTGCTGGGAAGGCCTCGGCAAGGGCACAATGAGCACTACTCCTTGGCTGCGATCCATCCAGAACGTAACCTGATTTTCCTTAATACTCGGGTGGTGCATGGTCCAGAGAAGACACTTATGTCATATAATATGGATAACCAGGAACTGCATGTTATCTGTACTCTTGGAAGATATGACATGCTAAAATTTTGGCCGTATGTTCCTTGTTTTGCGGAACGGCCATCCGATGCTCAGTAAATTTCAGAGCGGCTTCATATTTGCCAAGTCGGCGCGCATGGCTCCAGTGCGGTCAGTCCGTCATGAAACTCGCTGCTGGGTTGGGTCTGATCTTCTAGTTTCTACCAATGGATTATAGAAGTCCTTTATCTATTCGATTATCCAGTAATTTGGTTATCATCTTTAGCGATCAGTTGCATTCCCTTTTGTGGCTTTCAACAGCGATGGTCAGCCAGTGAAGAGTTTGCAAGCTATCCTTTCATGTGTAATGTAATTACATTACTGAAACTGAACCTAGTCACTTAAATCTCTTTGCTTCATGTAATAATTGTTGTGGTCACTTGTTAGCTTCTCATGCTGGTAAATGTGAAACAAGGATCTTTGGAAAATAATCCTATGCGACCTGAGTCGCACGCAGCGGTCGTGAGACCCTCTCCCATGGACGACGCGTGGCGATACGAATCTCAAAGCAGCCGTTTCATCCCCCACTTCCACTCCCTGTTTGCAAATCGCGATTCAGTCTGAAAGTCCCCCAAATTCCAGCCGCCGGCGCCCCTGCAGCTCGCCACATCGCCGGCGGTGTGCTCCTCGACGCAACCACCCCAGATCGGCGCGCGCCCAATTCCCGTCCGTGTCCCAGCTACTTCTTCCAGCCAGCCACGACAATGCTCCTGTGCAACTCCTCACCCTTGGCTACGGCCAAGCTTCTCGGGCGCCGGTGTGTTACTCTCCTTCCATGGCCATCCTCCTCACCTTGACTCCACCGGATGTGGCCTAGCTTGTACATTAACCTGCTTGCTGCATCTTGGCAGATAACTTCAAGTTCAGAGCATCTCGTCTCCTGGTTGCAACACAAGCACAAAGCTATGTGCTCTGTCCATTTGCATCAGTAGCTTAGGATATTTGATACTTTTTCATTTTTCTTCTGAATTTTCTCCTCAAGTCAAGATAGGATAGTTGAAGCACATTGAGCTTTTTATTGTATAACTGAATTTGATGTACACAATGAATAAAAGCTCCTGATAGTTGAAGCTCCTTGTGAATTTTGCACTGTACTGAAACTGCAGTCATATTTGGCAAAAGGCTCATGTACAAGCATGCCTCTGTTTATCCGGCTTTATTCAACAAACAAGCAAGCAGCATTACACATAGCAGATTGTATCCTGGGCTGGTAAAAAGAACTCTTATCACAAGAGTCGACAACAGCAGATACGCACTGCAAACTGCACATTATTATTATCACAAGAGTGGATACGAACAAATATACACTGCAAATTTCACAAGAAGCTTCAAATATCAGGAGGATTTTTTCACAGTTTACATCAAAGTGTTTTATACAACAATAACTCAAATCACTGGCAAGATGTGGAAACTAAAACTTTTTGTACAAACTACAAAATTTCTTCCTTGGGACATGGTTCTTCAGTCTTCCTTTGCCGTCATGCTGATCCTCTGAAGAAAACTTGTAGTTTGCACATGTATCAGCAGCTCAAATCATTGGCAAGATCGGCAGCTCAAATCACTGGAAAGAAGTCTCCTTTGCAGTCACTGTTGGGGCTGTATTCCTTTGCACGCTCTCACGTCAGTCCAGCCCCATGTGAAGATGCAGTCCGCAGACGGAGCACCCGTGGAAAGCGACGCAACGAGCAGAGGAGCTGCGCCTCAAGGACGAGTTACCGGGGCGCCGACGAACGCGGTCATGGTCCTCATGGACAGCGGGGGAGAGTGGCGGCAGCGGCGGCGGCCGCGGGGAGCGAGCAGAGGAGTTGTGCGTCAAGGCGAGCTGCCGGGACACGGAGGAACGCCGGGGAGAGTACCAGAGGCGACCGGGTCGAGTTGTATCGCCACGCGTCGTCCGCGGGAGAGGGTCTCACGACCGCTGCGTGCGACCCAGGTCGCATAGGATTATTTTCCAGGATCTTTGAAGTTATCTGCATTTTCATGTATTCTGTCCATTTATTACCTTAGTGTGAAACCATTTATCAATCAAACTTGAATATTTGATGCCACTGAAAGTGTTATTATTATCTCTCGTATATACAGTTATGGACAGGAGGTTTCTTCAGTGAAACCTGCATGCATGGTGTTCCATTGATGTCGTCAAACGATATGTTCCTTTGTGTAACTTTGTTCAGATTGCTACAGTTAAGAGGAAACAACAATCATACAGCCCCACTATTCACTACTCCCTCCGTTCCTAAATATTTGTCTTTCTAGGCATTTCAACAAATGACTACATACGAAGCAAAATGAGTGAATCTACACTCTAAAACATGTCTACATGCATCCGTATGTTGTAACCATTTGAAATGTCTAGAAAGACAAATATTTGGGAACGGAGGGAGTAGAAGGTAAACATGACTGCATTTTTTATTTTAATACAAAGATCACTTGAAACACGCTACCTTGGTTCTCTTCATGCCACTCATTTCAGTTCAAGAGAAAAAAATGCCACTCATTTGGAAGTTATACCTGGTTCTGCTAATGCCACTCATTTAGTAGTTACCTTTGTCCTGATAGTGTTACATGCCAAGGTAACATATTTGTTGCATTGTTCGTTTAGAAAAAATAACCACTCAGAAATGATTTCTCATAAAATAAAACAAAAGTAAGAACCTTGATTACAGTGTTCATTCCGTGTTAGAGCTTAGAGCGAATCAACAATTAGAAATTAGTAGTGACCAGGACAATGATGCACACACAATGAATTCTTTTTTCGCTAATACGCAAAGCTTGCGATATCATTCAATTGATAGAAAAAGTTAAGAGTGAATATAAGATGTGGTACAACACATAACATGAACGCAGGAGGCGTGAACATGGCGCCCCAAGCAGAGAGACATGGGATGCTCAGCCCAAACAGAAAAATAACACAAATAAACTCTTCGCCCTGGGACATAACCCAAACCAAATCAGCAAGACGACCAACATCTCCAAATATACCGCCAAGGCGTCACCAGCAAACAAGACGGCGCCCTCTCGAAGGGAACGACACCGAGGGGCCGTAGTCGTCCGATTTGAAAAAACGGACCTAGGGTTTCCCATAATTCTTCAAGAGGGGCACAAATAGCAGCGATGGCAGCCAAGAAGGGGACGATGCCCGCGGTTGTCACCGCTGCCAGCATCGAAAGGTTGAGCAAGGATTTCGCCCAGGCCAAATCTGAGCAAACCCAAGCTGTCAGAGCAAAATTCGAAGAAAGAGGAAGTCGGGTCGTAGGACAGAACCGCCACCACAGGAAGGGGAGCTACTCCTGCCGTCAAAGGAGGCTTCGGGCGCTACCGGAAGAATGATCTATAGAACAAGCGGACGGGGTACGGATGTGGGCTTGGTTGGGCAGCCACGGGGAAATGGGGGACATAGGTTATGGACTCGAATCCGTCAGATCTCGACTAGGGGGTCCCAAACTAGTAGGCTTGATGAGATGGTAATAGAGACACTAGTTTTTACCCGGGTTCGGGCTCTCCTAAGAGATAATACCCTACATCCTGCTTGTGTTTTATTGACTTGGGATGGAGTACAAAGTAGAAGTTGATCTATCACGAGATCGTTGTGTGTCATCTACGAGCCCTGCCCCTTGGTTTACATAGGTACCATGGGGTCCAGGGTTATAACTTAGTTGGCTACGCATAAGGTAAACATGTTGCGACAACCTCTAAATGTCTTGGAGCATGCGTCTAGTCTTTTGGTGCCTTCCTTCTACAGGCCGTGGGCTACCTCAAAATGGCCCATTGGTGAACTCACATGTGGTGCACAGACCGGCCCACCTGGCCGGGAGATGACATGCTGAGTGACCCCTAATCCGGAACACCAACAGAAGCTGTTGGACCGTGATACATCCATTTTGCATCATTATTTCATACTATAATTTATCCTATTTCAATTATATATTTCACAATATGACGCAATTGTAATACCTTTTCTCTCTTAAAATGCAAGGAACACCAAAGAGGAGGGTTAACGGCAGCTGGAAATCTAACCTGAAAATATAACAAAAGAGAAAGCAATTCTTCGGAGCTCAAAATGAAACATGGATTTTTGGTTAATTATTTTCGAATATATAATGAATTATGGGTTAAAGGAATAGCATATGGAACCCACTGGGCGCAGTTGGAGTCCAATGCAACAGATCTCGGGTCGGGGTCCCGATCTGGTAACCTTAGTACAATGGTAACAGAAGGCATGGCGCTTACCTAGGTTCGGGCCCTCTCGAAGAGGTAAAGCCCTACTCCTTCTTGTGTTGCTTTCGAGTGGGTATAGAGTACATGTAATCTACCATGAGATCGTGCGTTCTTGTCTAAGTTCTTATGTCATCTACGACCCTCACTCCTTAGGTTATATAGATACAAATGGTGTCTGGGGTTTACTTAGGTCGGTTACATTTAACGGTAATCATAGACAAGACAACTTCTAAGTCTTTGGAGTACACACCAAGTCTTCAGAGTCTTCTATCTTGGCGCCCCTAGGCTCAACAAATGGGGCCCACTTGGTTAATAATATTGGGGGTCCTCGGCCCGCCTCATATGTCTGGGACCGACGTGGCTAGAACCCCTAGTCTAGGACACCATCAGTAGCCCCTGAACTGGTCTTCAAGTAGACGACGCTCATCAGTCCTTTCGAGTTGTTCTCCATATTCAGTCTTCGGTCTTGTAAGCTGGTTCACGAAGTTCTCCACATGCTTTTCCCAAGTAACCAAATCTCGACCGAGGAATAGAATACCTCGGGCATTCAAGGAGCCATCTCAAAGTCTATCTGAAGTATTGTCCAATCCTCTTAAATAGAAGCGCTGGTGATTCAGGCAGTTTTTCGGATTCGAGGATCCTTTCTTGCGCTGGGTTACCTTAACGGCAAAGCATTCCCACGTTCAGAGGAGGATATCGATTATGCACTTCTCTAACAAACTTGACCAACCTGAATTATCACCACACACTGTGTAGTCACTTCTGATTTCACTATCATGTAGCGGTGCAACTCAAGGCCACTACTATAGGCACATCTAATCAATAAAGAGATCATGCTCTGGGTTTTTAGAGGTGACGTCATCATACCCCTAGATTCTTGCTTGCGCATAATGCACGTCATGTGGGACCCTAGCGCAATCAATGCCACGTGGCACCCTTAATCCTACATTTTCATTTGCCCATAAAAGGCCGACGGGGAGAGGGATTGAACTTTACGTTTCTAATCTCACTTCTTCCCCCATCATCTTCGAGCTCCAGAGCCTGAAGAACCAGAGCCCGGCAAAGCTTCTAACTTTCGCCTTGCCCTTTTCCACCTTCGAGAGGTGTCGATGAGGGTTCCCATGCCATTGCAGCGACGTCATTGAAGGGCGACCCCAAGGTCATGGCGGCCAGAAAGGCGTAGAAAATGGCGAGTGGGATGGGGCTTTGGCTCCCCTCCGTCGTCTCTAAGGCAACATCACCGAGCTTCAAGATCTCGGGTACCTTTCAGTGGCCCAGGATGTCAAGGATCGTTCCCCGCTTGTCAAGGGGACGGAGGGCAACATAGGGCTATACCTCCGTCTAGGTCCCTGCTCCCTGCGCCCGTGAGCACGCTGGCTTCATCTCCCACCTTCTCCGGGGTCTTGGATTTCTAATCCACCCCTTTCTTTGAGGTCTCCTTCATTCCTACGGACTCTAGTTTCATCACCTTCCCCCCAACTCTATTATGCATATTGCCAGCTTTGTCATTTTTTGTGAAGCGTTCCTCTGTATCGATCCCCACTTTGGGCTCTGGCACAAGCTCTTATATGTGAAGATACATGAGAATGATAGCAAATCCACAAAATGCAGGGCGGACATTGTGAGAAAGAACACATGTTCCAAGTGGCTACCTGGGAAGTCCATCGAAACCATGAAACTCCAGCAGGAGGAGTGGTTCCACATGGCCAGTGTGCCATTAGCCGATCGAGATGGAGTCTCCATAGTCTTATCGGCTACTCCTACGGGCAGGCTCAATTCTTGGAACCCCAAGAAGCTCTTGTGCAGGCAAGAAAGAGGTGGGGATGCTTCTGAAAAGGATGGAGCTCTTCATGAGAAAGGGCGTCACACTCATTGACATGGTACGTGTCGCGCTCCATCGTGGTGATCGTGCACTGTCACCGCCATCCTCGGAGCCACCGGGCTTCGCTGGTGGGTGATGAGTCCAATTTATGTGATGATTTTGATAGCTATTTTGTTCCTACATGGTAGGATTTGTGGAATTTTACTGCGTTCGAGCACCTCTTTTTGTTGTTATTCCTCGGGTAAAACTTTTTGGACCAAATAATACTTTATGAATGAAACCCCGAGAAGTGGTAGTAAAATCACATATATAATGTGATGATCATTTGCCATAAAACAATCAAACAAAATGGCCAAAGGAGGAGTCGCCATGGCACTTCCAGAGCCAAAGGAGGAGTGTCAGGTATATTAGAAAACCGGAGACTCACATTTTCGGGCCGGCCTAATGGCGGCAAAGAAACATCTCTTTCGCTTTGGGTCTTTAGTGATAATGGACGGGTCAGAGATTCGTTTTTGGTAAGACATCTGGCTAGGCAATGCTAGTCTCTGAGAACGATACCCATCCTTATACAACATTGCACGCGGTAAGAATAATACTATTGCGCAAGTGCTCGGCTCATCCCCGCAAATTATTTCGTTCAGGCGGGATTTGATTGGCACCCGACTTATGTCATGGAATATTCTCTTGTCCTGTCTGGATTCGATTAACATGACACAAGGTCGTGATGTGTTTTGCTGAAACCTCACTACATCGGGGTCCTTCACAATAGACTCTATACATCTTGCACTCACGCATTTTGAGGTATAGGTGAGTAATAACAAAAAGAAAATAGGAAGCGAAGGTACCATTTAAAGTCAAAATATTCATGTGGTATCTTCGTATGGGAGTTGTGCTAACAAAAGATAACCTCACACGATGCAAACTGGTCGGGAAGTAAGAAGTGTTATCTTTACACTCATGACGAGACAATTAAACATCTCTTTTTTCACTGTAAGTTTGCGCGTTCTACGTGGTCAACCATCCAAATAGCGTCAAATTTGTATCCGCCCTTAAGTGTTGCCAATATTTTTTGTCATTGGTTGAACGGTATTTCAAATAGGTACAAAACGCTAATAAGGGTGGGAGCGTATACCTTACTTTGGTTGTTTTGGCTATGTAGAAATGATGTTGTTTTTAGTGTCAAAAATGTTTCTTCTTTGCAGGTTATTTTCCGTTGTACGCACTCGCTTCGTACGTGGTGTACGCTACAACGAGAGGAGGACCAATCGTTGTTCAAGGTGGTGTGTACACTGTTGGAGCAGATGGCTACGGAGGTTTTTACCAAACATGTGTGGCAGCATAATCTCCGGATCGGTCCACCATCTGTTTCGACATAGCAGGCATAGTGTCGGTCTATGGACTCTACTGTTGCCGAATTGTCGGTCTTTTATCTTTCAGTTTATCAGACTACCGGTGTTTGGCTGTGTGCATCCTAGTTATGCATGGCCGAACGATACACTTAACGAAGAGACGGCAAGGTATATGGTTTCCATCCTTGCCGGCGATCTCCCGCTAGCGGAGACAGCGCCCAGCTGCACCCTGCGCCATCGGTCCCACGTTCTCCTTTTCTTGACCATTGTCGAAGAACATGGGTGCAGCCCTCGTGGCATCCACAGTGAAATGCAGCTGGGCCGCTTTGTAGTTGGCCGATAGTGGCCTCTTTATACCGGTGAAAAACTCATCCACCAACGTCCACTACAGTCGTCTCCGGCAGCGCCGTTGTGGGGGAGGCAGTAGAGGTGTTGGTGGGCGTTGTCAGAAGCGTGCAGTCGCCGTGCTCAAACGTCCTCTGAAGGCACTGGAGCGGCCATGACCTAGAGGTGAGTGGTTGCGCTGCTATGCACCCAACGAGCCCTCCTGCGATGCCTGTTGTGCTGGTGTTGACCTACGCCCCAGAAGAATGTCCTTCCAAGACCTGCTGTGGCCACCACCCTTGACATCGTGGTCACAACATGTGCCGCCATTACGGCATGCCGGGACAGCTAGTGTGTGCCATGGGTGCGCGTGCCTGGCGCTGATGACGCTACAAGTGCTGGCCGTTCTCGACCTCCATCTTCCACATTTACAGTATCACCCAAGGGAATGGTGCATCATCTTGGTCGATCGTAGTCCAATGATGGCATGCCACTTTGCGTTGCGTTGAATGTGATGAGCGCGGGGAGGCGGGCGTCTGGTTTTCTACCCGGTTGACGTGGATCAGCATGCCGTACGGCGTGGCGCCAGGCGCCGGTGTGACATGCACGGTGGTCCGAGAAGAAGAAACCTTGTATCTCCTATACCCTTCCGGTGCCGCGGGGGAGCACCCAGAACGTATGTATGCTTGGTTGGGATGTGGGTGACGTCCTAGGCCCAAGCGAACGTCTTGGTGTGGCCACGCTCCATTGTCTAGCTGTCAAGGGGATGGGGCAGGAAGATGGCCTACTCAGCCACCGGAGAGGACATGGCTACCTTGTGGTTGCAGAATTCCGTGGCTGGAGGGCACAGGGCGGGCAGGGTCGACGTGGTTGAGCGTGGCCGAGGATGGAGCAGGCATGGTCGAAGCGGCATCAGGCGCAGGGAAGAGAAGACGGTCACGCACCGGAGGAGCTGAGGCGCCGGGCCGAGCCTATTCTTAGCACAACCACCTGGCCCCGATTTCCGGGGTTTTGGGGCCACCCCGTGCCGAAATGGCCCGGTAGCTTGCAGATGATGCAGTGGATGGGGTCGCGGCAATCCTTCTGATGGAGGTGCTTGCTGAGGCATCTGATGCAGCGCCATCTGAAGCGGCTTAAGAAAGTGTTGTTGCCTGGATCTGCACTGAAGCCCCTTTAACTTGATATTGACTCTTTCTAAAATACTAGCATTGTATCATGCCTAAAATGTTGATCCAACTAGAGATATACACAACAGATATGTTTATTCACGTGCTAATGAAATTTTAGAAAGCATATCTTCACCCCACAATTTGTAGATGTACAACCTACTAGTACTACATATCTTGGGAATGGAAGCATGGTGGCCAACATCAATCTCACTCCATACACAACTTCCTTAGACCCTACTTACGTGGTGACGTCGATGCCACTCTCAATCTCCACCTCAGTAGCGGCATGCACCGTCGTGTCTCCCTCCTCCTTGCCATCGTGCCCGTTTGTTAGCCCCTTGTGGCGCAGCCGCAGCAGCACGCCGTCGAGTATGTCTACCACCTGCGTCGGCGCGATGAGCTGGGGGAAGTGCCCAACTGACTCGATAATCTCCACGGCCACGTCTGTGCCTGCCTTCGTCATTCTTCGCTCCATGTACTCGGCCACGACCGGCGGTGCGGCAAAGTCATGACGCACCCCAACGATGGTGCACTGTGCTGGCACAGCGTCGAGGGCCGGGCGCTGGTCGCCGAGGAAGATCATCCTGGCCACCCCGAGAGCCACGGCCGGGTCCATGGCCAGGAAGCTGCGCTCCAGGCGCTCCACGGTTGCGGCCGCCATGTCGTTGGCAGGGCCACCGGCGGCGTTGGGGACGAAGCCCTTGACCCAGGCTTGGAAGTCGGACTCCATGGCCCCCAACATGGCGTGGATGGACGCCTCCTCGAAGCCTCCGATGTACCCCTCCTCCTCCGAGTTAATGTACCTAAAATATATCCAAAAATGATTTCATCCATCGTCATGCATGACCGTCACATGCATTTTGTTACGCACATAGCGTTCGTTCAAAAGGATTTTGTAAGGCAGCCAGCATCCAAACCAGTTGCAAGTCAAATCACAGCAGCTGATAACAATTTTCGTCGGGTAAATTTTTCTAGTTTTGCTAATTCTAAATCGCCTTAGATTTATTTTCGTGTCTATATCAACTACTCAAAAGGAAAGTCAGTCTCAGTTTGATGAAATATTTTCGACATTTCTTTTGATGAAATATACTACTAGTACAGTGGACTTAAAGACGTATAGGTGGGCTCAAATGGATACTACTGGTACCACTAGATATTTTTTAGCAACATGTGTTGCCATGCCACGTCTCAATCGACTGTAGTTATTAGGCGGCCGGCACCCGGCGGTGATGCACACAATTTGGCGCCATGAGGAAGGAGATGAGTGGACAGAATAGATTTCCCCTTGGCTACGGCGACCGTGACATGTGCATGTAGGCTAGCCGACGTGGACGTCGCAATAAATCCGAAAAGGCTAGATGGATCACAAGTTGCCGTGCGTGCACGGTGGCCGGCGCGCGCAGACAGACGCCGCCGCCGGCGACATGCATCGACGGACCTCCGGCGCGCGCAGTGGATGTGGGATGTGCCGTACGTATGCGCCCATGCGGTATGCATGCATGGATGATGCAGAGCCGACGTACCTTGGGGAGGCGCAGAGGAGGAGGAGGTGGGCGAAGAGGTCGGGTCGCCGGGCGGCGGCGATGCAGCCGGCCATGGCGGACATGGAGTGCCCCACCAGCACCGCGCCGCGGACCTCCCTCTCGTCCATCAGCGCGATCAGGTCGTCCGCGAACCGGCCGAACGTGTACCTCGCCTCGTCGTCGTCGTCGTCGTCCGCGCCGGCGGTGAAGTCCCAGTCGAAGAGGACCACCTGTGTCCAGAAGCCGGCCGGTGAGCTACCGATTTACCGACATATAGGCAGCACATGTGCATGCCTGTGTACGAACGTACCTTGTTTGCTTTGGTGATGGAGGGCAGGATCTTGTCCCAGGACGCCTGGTCCATGCCGTAGCCGTGGGCGAGCACCACCGTGGCCCCCTCGCCGCCGGCGACGACGACCTCCCTAGCGTTGGTGCACCACCGCCGCATCCTCGATCGCCTGCTCAACTCACCCCCAGCTAGCTTACTTGGTTCCGCTCGCGTCTCCTCTCGTGCACATGCACATGTGGGGAGAAGGAGATCGATCGGTGGTGTAACTTATAGAGGTAGACCACGTACGCGTCGAGTCACACTTGGCTCCGTTCACGTGTGGATGTGGTGGGTGATGTGCGCGTCGGCGTGTGTATACAAAACCCGCTGGGTCTGCCCCGACCGGCAGCCAGAAAAACGCTAGGAAAATGGAGAGATTCCCTTCACTAGCCTGGAAAGTGCTTCTTTGTCGTCTATGCACGAACTGGCCAACTCATGCTTGGTTGGTGCAAAGTCGTACTCCTACACGCACATGTCAGAGCTTTGCTACACGTACAGAATGTTACAGGGATAAGAGGTTTACAGGGTGTTGTGGCGGTTTTTAATTGGTCATTAGTAGAGACACGGGCCCACCCCCATTGAAATCGGGGGGTGTGTTTAGAAAGTTTGGAAGGTGCCCGTAGAAACTTGTAAAAGCATGTACGTGTAGCATTTTTGCACATGTCATCCTCCAACGACGATTGACACGGCCCAAAAAAAAAAGATTGACACGCAAGAAATCTAGCTAATTAGATTCGGGTGGGAATTTGCGCTTTACTTTGGGCCAATTGGAATAGTCAAACAGGACGAATTTTTTTCCGCAAGTTATCTTCAAAGCCATTAGCTGGTGTGTGGTCTGTACTTAGCAAAAAGGAGATTATCTCTCTGGTTGTTCAGCCAATTTGATTCACGGCCTACCAGTAGGATTTGTGATGCACGAGCCTCATTTTTCTACATTTTTCTTTGTATTTGCCCGTGAGACAACCACATGTTCCAGTTTATTTGACCAACTTTATTGTGCTAGGATAGTGAACTCTGGGATCAATAAAAGGCCATCTGCATCACTTTCTTTTTAACACGCTGCAGACGCAAGCGCTCGTATATGCGCGCATACACTAACATTTATGAACGTACACACGCACACCCTATCCCTATAAGCACCTCCGAGAGACTTGGCCAGCATATCATCTTGAGATTTATCAAGTCATCATAGGCGCCTCGTAGTCAACGAAAACATCTCCTTCCACTGAACACGCATTGCCGAAAATTGTGAAATAAATTCAGGATAATACGAGAACATGGACTTAAACTCTGGTGGGCTAGCTAGGATAGCACTATCCTCCTAACCGTCCTACCACGTATGCATCACTCATACAGAGGCCGAAAGCGTTACCTCCTTTTTGATGGAAAAAATCTAGATTATCGAGGTTTCATCTAGTAATTAAGAGAAACCGCCGGCCAGCACTGCTGATTGATATTGAGGTACCAACTGATGATCACTGTTTTTGTGGAAGCGATGAGCTAGCGATTGGTGGAGCCGTTTCAATTCTAAAAGTATAGACGATGTGCCTTGTTAACCAACCGAGAAAGTGACCACTAAATAACCAACTAATTGACTCTAAAAGTTGAACATTTTTTTTAGAAAATGAGGATGTACCCCCGGCCTCTGCATCTAGACGATGCATGCAGCCATATTATTAATTATTCACAAAGACCATACAAGGTGATACATCAACAAGCCTGAAGCCACCATCTTGGCAACACCATTGCTACTCCTATCCCTTTGATGAAGGTGTGCCGAATGTCCGGGCCTAATACCAAACAGACATCGCACTAAAGCCTAACATCTAAAGCCGGGTGTCCCCTCCAAGCCACTACCTGGATTGGGTCCCACACCGGTTCAGGCACACTCCCAGTGAGCACCGCACGCTGCAAGGGCCGACACCTCCATCATCCCTCGGTCCATCCTCAGAGCAAAATTGTTGCACCAACCTTGGCAGGCCTCTCTGCCACCAACGCCACCATGACGCTAGACAACTTCCTCCTCCTGCGCGAGTTCATCTCCAGACGCGCCCATCGCCGAACCTCCGCGACACCATGCCGCCAGGATCCGCCGTCGGCCTCGCGGTAGATGTAACACCGCTCCTCCTCTTGTCCCCTCCAGCCAGCGCGTGCTCCAAAACGATGCCCCCAGAAGGGACACGACATCGAAGGTGCCATCATCGTCAGATCCGGTAGACCCAGATCAAGGGTTTCCCCTGGAGCTCACGCCGTCGCCGCTGCTGGAGCTACGCAACGCCCAACACCCATAACATCTCTTGCCCGACCTGAGCCTCCCAAGACGGCGCCTCCATGGAGGTTACGACGCGCAGGGCGCCGCCGCCGCCCAATCCAGACTGAATTTTAGACTTTCGTCCGGGAGGGGTTCGGATGTGGATAGGAGGGACCTCGGCTTCGCCTCCAAGGAGGGTAACGGCGTCGTGGGACGCCGCCGATGCCGGGCCGGACCAGACGGCCAAAGTTTCCTCCGGTCCCCAACCTATACCACCAAACCTCCGACTGCTCCGGATCCGACAGCGAGACGAACCGAGACCAGCAGAGATGCAAGTGCCATGGGGCTCAACCCACATGACCGGTTCCCATTTGTACTAATACTTGTTCAAGGATCATCAGCTAATCTCTAGAGAAAAATTAATGAGGGCAGATAATCACCGATGTGCATCCGTGAGACAAAGAGGAGGAAAGGATATGCACCCGTCAAATCAATAATCAATAGCTAGGTAGCTGATTAGTTGTTGAGCATGGAGATAAGAGTCTCGTACGTACAGCCACATAAATTAGATTACAAAAGTTGGAGAGAGTGGACGTTGCGAGAGATATGGTCGATCAAGTCTTGTCTAGATGTCATCGCAAGTTGCCAAGTTGTTGTCGTCGTCTATGCAGCTGATGCATGCTCGTCCAAAACTGAACTTTTCGGGCATTAAAGAGGCGCCGGCCGGCAGGCCAGCGTTTTTTGTCGCAGTCATACAGCAGTCGTTTATACTATACATTTTGGTTGACGGTTGAAGAATTGGGTTGCAGTAGTGCTACTGCTAGCGCTCAATCATGCATCCTCCCAACCACCATATGCGTCACGATTTAATCCTGCCTGATTTTGCTCGATTTTCTTTTCTTTTCGTGATGTCTTTCTCCTAAATATAAATCGTGTTTCATTTGCTTATGTCTTAAATAAATGCATGATGACATTGGCTGTGAGTTTTTTCTATAATAATATGCCCATAAGTTACATTTATGTAGCTAAGAGTATACCTGGCCATCTGCTGGGCCGGGCCTGCCAAAGCCCGTCGCAAAAAACCCAGGCCCAAGCTCGGCCCGGCCAGACCGTCGGGCCTAAAAATCAGGCCCGAGCTCGGCCCATCACACTAAAAGCCCGACAGGGCCTCTTCACTAATGTGCAAAAATGACGGGCCCAGGTCCGGCCACCGGGCTTGAAATCTAGGCCCGAGCCCGGCCCGTGCACAAGGTCGGGCCGGGCCGGGTCGGGCCGACCGGGCCGGGCTGCCCATGACCAGGTCTAGATAAGAGTAATGCTACATCTGCGTAATAATAGCTATGGGATTAACGTAGTCAGCATCGTGGGGATTTGTGATTGGAGCTTGGGGGAGGAAGGGGACCACCCCCTGAAAATCGGGGGCAGTGGGGAGGGGGTAGTTTGTTTGGCAATTTACGTAAAACTTTTCGTTAGTGTATGTAGAAATGGACCTCCCGAGTAACTAGGCATCCATCCAACCGGTGGGTTGGGCTCTCCATGCATGTGATTGATTTCAATCGTGCACGCAACTACTGTGGTGACCAGGTGAATAGGTGATAGCAAATTAAGCAGCTGTCGGCTGCAAAGGTCAAAACGCTGTATAGCTCCACTTGCATGCCTGATCCATAGGCTTGTTTTCCACGGAGTACATTTCTGCGTGTGAAAAACTTTCAATCTATTTATCTTTAATCATGGCAGTACAAAGAACAAGAAAGATAATAAAAATTATAAGCATGTCCGTGGAACGTCTAGCGACGACTCCAAGCACTGGAGCGAGCCGAAAGCGCGCCGGCATTGACGCCCCTCCGTCACTCGAGCCAGGCAAACCTTGTTGTAGTAAACAGTCGGGAAGTCGTCATGCCAAGGCCCCTTACGAACAAAGCACCATAGCAGCAACCATCGCCTATGAAGAAAGTCGTAGATCAGAAGGATCAAACATGTAAACACTCAAACACAGACGAACGAAGACCGGATCCAAACAGATGCACTGAAGACCAACACCAACCGAATCTCATGAGATCTGACGAAAATACACCTCCACACGTCGTCCGGCGATGCTAGACGCATCAAGGGATACAACGTGCAAGACATTATTCGTACTAAAGGGCATCGCCGCCGTCACACAACCCAAACCAACATGCTAAATCTAACAAAAATGAGAACGGGTCCCTCCTGCCGGCGGGCGAGGGGGGAGAGGGATCCTATATACACGACTAGACGATGCAAATGCAGTTAGCTAGTTCACTGTTTACACGGGGACGGGGATGGTTGCGTGCGTCCGTGCGTCCCATTGATTTTGAAGCCAGCTCGATCGAGCTTTAGCGCGCTAGAGGTGCATGTGTACACGTACGGAGCAGTTATTCGACGGCGGCTGTGGCGGCGACGACACACGCGCACTCGCCGGAGCCAGCTAGCGTACACATGCATGCGTTGCGTGTGCCTCTACTCTCTAGAACCTTCCTCCGTCCCCGTGGTGTAAACGTACATGGGATGGGGCTGCGTGCGGGCTTTTCTGCCGGATTGTGTGGCGCGACGAGCTCCCTGCATCGTCGTCGCCGTTGCCGTCGACGTCGCTAGAGTCATTCATTTCTTGTTTGGTCCAAAGCGATCTATGGCTAGCTGGCGCCGGCCGACGTCTCTACCATGGCACGTCCATGCGGGCGCCGGCCTTCCCGTTGTCCCCGTCGACGTCCGTCCTCTGGATCCAGCTTTCGCATGCACGAGCCTGTCACGGAAGATTTTTTTTTCGGCATAGGATCTCAACGAGGCATCCATCGATGGCTACGGCGCAGGATCCATCGTTCGGTCGGTCGGCTTGCATGCATGCGTTTTTGTATGACTTATTATTATTTGCACGGATGGCCGTATAGAACAATATTTGATAAGAAGTGGGTTGGACAATATTTGTGTTTTTCCTCAAAAGTACAAATTCGAATGACTTTGTGATTCAGCTTGCTTGGATTCGAAGAAGCATGCTCTGATTTTTTTAGGCAAACATGCAAAGCTTTTGTTTATTTAGACATTACAATGTTTATAGGGAGAAAAACAAGATCATCAGTTTGGCCTAATCAGACATGACGGCCAATCCTTAAAACTAAAGCGTGCTTAGCAAGACTATGGGTGACTATGGGCCTCTACATTGAAGGTCCTTAATTCATGACCAAAAAAAAATGAAAGAAGATAAAACAGAAGAACAATTCATGTATCATTGCACCACAAGTAGATGCAATTCCCTCCTTAATAGCATCGATCAACACCTTGAAACCCGAAGCCACGAGTATCCTCTAGATATAGATATCATGGGAGAAAATCATGCGGACACCAACATTTAAAGAAAACTTTGTACATAACATGTTTGAAACTTAAAAAAAAAACTAAAAAATATGGGATGTTAACAGGATGGTATTATATTGTCATGTGAAATTTCAAGTAGAAACATATTACGGGATGCGAGCTATTAAAAAGAAAAAATTCAGCAATAAATAGTGATTGTCGGAGTTGAGACGACGAGCTAGCGAAGACGAGGTGGAAGACGATGTTTTGCCGGCGCAAACTTGCCGCAGTTTTCTATTTTACTGATCCACCTTTTATGCAGGATTACATCGAAGGAAACTGTGCTCATGGCCTCCGGACAGTGCGCCACTCCTCTCCACAACGTTCGTGCCATCCCACGAACAGATTAGAGGGCGCAGGACTCGGACTCGATCGCTGCCTGACGAGCTATTCCCGCGGCAGCGCTATCTGACGAAACTGAACTATCTGACGAAACTGAAGAAAACACTAACTGAATCTGAACATGCAAGGATTATTCTAACAATCTCCTCCCAAGCCTTGCTGTTCCTACTTTATTTTGACGATTCCAATCTTGCTCCTCAGCTCCTGGAACTTGATCTTGCCCAACGGCTTCGTCAGAATGTCCGCGAGCTGAAGTTCAGTGCCGATGTAGTCCACCGTGATCTTCTTCTCTTCCACACAGTCCCTGATGAAATGAAATCGCAAGTCTATGTGCTTACTGGGATCATGGTGGACAGGGTTCTTAGCGAGGGCGATTGCAGACTTGTTGTCCATCATCAGTGTGGGTGCATAAGCTTCTCTCCCCGTCAGGTCCTTCAGGAGACGGGTCAGCCACACACCATAGCATGCCGCGGCCGTGGCGGCCATATACTCGGCTTCACACGACGAGAGCACCACCACCTTCTACTTCAGCGATTGCCAGGTGACTGGACTGTCCCCGAGGTACCAGAGGAGGCCAGTGGTGCTCTTGCGTGTGTCTGGATCACCTCCCAAGTCGATGTCGCTGTACCCGGACAAGACTGGGCCACCGCTCCTTCGGTAGCTGCAGCCATAGTCGATCGTGCCAGCGACGTAGCGTAGGATATGCTTGACCGCCGTGAGATGCTCCATCGTTGGTGCTTCCATGAACCTGCTCACATACCCGACGGCAAACGAGATGTCTGGTCGAGTGTGAACCAGATACCTGAGACTGCCGACGATGCTTCTGTAGTCGCTGGCGTCCGTCGGTGGAGCCTGGCTGTTCTTCTCAGTTTGAGCCTGGGCTCCATAGGCGCGTGACAAGGGTTGCATTCCAGCATGTCGGCCTTCTCCAGGACCTTGCGTGCATACGCAGCTTGTCCGAGCATGACCCCGTGCGCGCTCTGGTGCACCTCGATGCCGAGGTAGTAGGTGAGCAGACCCAAGTCGCTCATGCGGAACTTGGCCATCTTCTCCCCCTTGAAGCTGCAGATGTCGTCGTCACTTGGCCCGGTGATGAGGAGGTCGTCGACGTACACACCCACCAAGAGCCCGCGCCGGACGTAGACCTCGTGCTCTGAGCCGCTTCTGACAAAACCCAGAGCAGCGAGCGTGGCGTCCAGCTTGGCATTCCAGGCCCGCGGAGCTTGTCGCAGTCCGTAGAGCGCCTTCTTTAACTTCAGCACCTTGTGCTCCTCCCCTACAACAACAAAGCCCGGCGGCTGCTGGACGTACACCTCCTCCGCCAAGTCGCCGTTGAGGAAGGCAAACTTCACATCCATGTGATGGACGCGCCAGTCTTCTTGCGCAGCGAGTGCGAGCATCAGACGCACCGATTCCATGCAAGCAAATGGCGCGAATGCCTCGTCGAAGTCGATGCCCTGCTGCTGGACGAAGCCTCTCGCCACCGGCCGCGCTTTGTACTTGGTCACTGCTCCGTCCTCATCGCGCTTGACCTTAAACACCCATTTCAGTCCGATGGGAGTGTGACCAGGGGGAAGATCAGAGAGCTCCCAGGTTTGATTCTCCTCAATCGAGGCAATTTCCTCAATCATGGCCTTCCTCCATCTCGGCTCGTGCTCTGCTTCAGAGAACGAGGACGGCTCCTCCGCAGAAGTGAGCAGCGGCTCCTCCTCCTCATCCAGCTCACCGAGTAGATCCGACACACGCCGGAAGCGAAGAGGACCATGGGCATCCACGGCCGCATCGTGCATCTCCAAGCATGGCGTAGGGGGCGTGGCGTAGGAGATCCGAGGACTGCTGGCCGGAGATGCTGCAGTCGATGCTGAGCTTGGCGTGGCAGGCTCCGTGTATGTTGGAGACGCTGCTTCCGCTGCTTCTGATGCGCCGCCCGCCGTCGCCACGGTTGGGCTCTCTGGCTCGGGCGTCGCTCCGACCGCACCAGGAGACTGACGCGGCGGTGTGTTGGGCACGATGCGCCCTGCCATTGCAGGGACGCGGCGCACCTCGTAGTCGATGGTGAACGCGTTGGTGCTCGCAGCACGCTCCTCTGCATCCCAGTTCTAGTGGGCTCCCTCGTCAAAGACGGCGTCACGCGTCACATGGACGCGCCCACCAACCGGATCGAAGACGCGATACGCCTTGCCGCCTTCCTCGTAGCCGATGAACACCATCGGCGTCGATCTGTCGTCGAGTTTCTTCAGGTGCGGGCGCACGTTCTTGACATGTGCCACACACCCGAAAGTGCGGAGGAAGTGGACCGCAGGACGCGTCCCATGCCATGCCTCGTACGGGGTCATGCCACGCACGCTCTTCGTAGGCGTGCGGTTGAGGAGGAAAACGGCCGTGGTCACCGCTTCCCCCCAGAACTTGGCGGGCATCGCCGTCGCCTTCATCATGCTCCGCGCCATTGACACCACCGTCTGGTTGCGCCGCTCGACCACCCCGTTCTGCTGGGGTCAGTATGGTGCGGTGAACTGCCGATGTACGCCACGATCGGCGCAGTATTCGCCGAACTCGACGGAGGTGAATTCGCCGCCGCGATCGGTGCGCAGCGCACGGAGCTTGCGCCCTGACTCGACCTCGACGCGCTCTTGAAAACGACGAATCGCGTCCGGCGCCTCATCCTTGCTGCTTGGCAGCGTCAACCACATAAACCTAGACATATCATCAACAAGGAGCAGGAAGTAACGACGACCAGAGGGCGTCGCCGGAGAGATAGGGCCACACAAATGGCCATGTACAAGCTCCAGTACATGCTCGGCTCGATAATTCACCGCGTCCGGGAACGACGCACGGCGCTGCTTGCCTGCCAGGCAGCTGTCGCAAAGCTGATCAACGTGCTCGACCGCCGGCATGCCGCGCACCATGCCCTGTCGAGCCAGCATCTGGAGAGAATTGAAATTCATGTGTTTGTACCTTGTGTGCCACCGCCATGCCTTGTCAGTGGTCGCACGCGTCGCCAAGCACACCGGCCTGGCCAGTTGCATGTCGTAGGGGTAGAGGCGATTGCGAGCTCTGGACGCGCAAGCGAACACAGTGCCACGCCGATCACTCAGTGTGAGTATGCCGTCTGCGATCTCCGTCCGGCAGCCGCTCTCGTCCAGCTGCCCGACGCTGACGATGGAGTTGTGCAGGCGAGGGATGAAGTAGACACCGGTGAGGACGTGATGGCCTCCGTTGCTGTCGGTGAAGAGGACGGAGACGCGTCCATGAATCGCCACGACCGATCCGTCGCTGAACTTCACGGTGCCAACAACACGTCGGTCGAGCTCGTGAAAGCACGTCGCGCAGCCTGACATGTGTTGGGAACGTAGTATTTTCAAAATTTTCCTACGATCACACAAGATCTATCTACTAGATGCATAGCAACGAGGGGGAGAGTGTGTCTACGTACCCTCGTAGACCGGAAGCGGAAGCGTCAAGTGACGCGGTTGATGTAGTCGAACTTCTTCGCGATTCAACCGATCAAGCACCGAACATACGGCACCTCCGCGTTCAGCACACGTTCAGCTTGATGACGTCCCACGAGCTCTTGATCCAGTTGAGCTTCACGGGAGAGTTTCGTCAGCACGACGGTGTGGTGACGGATATGATGTATTCACCGGCGCAGGGCTTCGCCTAAGCACTGCAACGGTATGACCGAGGTGTGTTTCTGTGGAGGGGGGCACCGCACACGGCTAGAACAATTCAACTTGTGTGTCCTAGGGTGCCCCCTGCCCCCGTATATAAAGGAGTAAGGGAGAGGCCGGCCCTAGAGGGGGCGCGCCAAGTGTGGGGAGTCCTACTAGGACTCCCAAGTCCTAGTAGGATTCCCCTTTCCTTTCCGGAGTAGGAGAGAAGGAAAGAGGTGGAGAGGGAGAAGGAAAAGGGGGCTGCACCCCTTGTCCAATTCGGACCAGAGGGGGGGCGCGCGCCTCCTTCCTTTTGTCCTTTCTCCTCTATTCCCGTATGGCCCAATAAGGCCCATATACTCCGAAAAATATCCGAATCACTCGGAACCTTTCCGATGTCCGAATATAGTCGTCCAATATATCAATCTTTACATCTCGACCATTTCGAGAGTCCTCGTCATGTCCCCGGTCTCATCCGGGACTCCGAAATCCTTCGGTACATCAAAACTAATAAACTCATAATACCGATCGTCATCAAACGTTAAGCGTGCGGACCCTACGGGTTCGAGAACTATGTAGACATGACCGAGACTCATCTCCGGTCAATAACCAATAGCGGAACCTGGATGCTCATGTTGGCTCCTACATATTCTACGAAGATCTTTATCGGTCAAACCGCATAACAACATACGTTGTTCCTTTTGTCATTGGTATGTTACTTGCCCAAGATTCGATCGTCGGTATCTCTATACCTAGTTCAATCTCGTTACCGGCAAGTCTCTTTACTCGTTCCGTAATACATCATCTCGTGACTAACTCATTAGTCTTTTGCTTGCAAGGCTTATTATGATGTGCATTACCGAGAGGGCCCAGAGATACCTCTCCGACACTCGGAGTGACAAATCCTAGTCTTGATCTATGCCAACACCACGAACACTTTTGGAGACGCCTGTAGAGCATCTTTATGATCACCCAGTTACGTTGTGACGTTTGATAGCACACAAGGTGTTCCTACGGTATTCGGGAGTTGCATAATCTCATAGTCATAGGAACATGTATAAGTCATGAAGAAAGCAATAGCAGTAAAACTAAACGATCATAGTGCTAAGCTAACGGATGGGTCTTGTCCATCACATCATTCTCCTAATGATGTGATCCCGTTGACAAATGACAACTCATGTCTATGGTTAGGAAACATAACCATCTTTGATCAATGAGCTAGTCTAGTAGAGGCATACTAGGGACACTCTGTTTTGTCTATGTATTCACACATGTACTAAGTTTCCGGTTAATACAATTCTAGCATGAATAATAAACATTTATCATGATATAAGGAAATATAAATAACAACTTTATTATTGCTTCTAGGGCATATTTCCTTCAGTCTCCCACTTGCACTAGAGTCAATAATCTAGCTCACATCGCCATGTGATTTAATACCGATAGTTCACATCGTTATGTGAATAACACCCATAGTTCACATCGCCATGTGACCAACACCCAAAGGGTTTACTAGAGTCAATAATCTAGTTCACATCGCTATGTGATTAATACCCAAGAGTAATAAGGTGTGATCATGTTTTGCTTGTGAGAGAAGTTTAGTCAACGGGTCTGTCACATTCAGATCCGTATGTATTTCGCAAATTTCTATGTCTACAATGCTCTGCATAGAGCTACTCTAGCTAATTGCTCCCACTTTCAATACGCATCCAGATTGATACTTAGAATCATCTGGATTTAGTGTCAAAGCTTGCATCGGCGTAACCCTTTACGACGAACTCTTTATCACCTCCATAATCGAGAAACATTTCCTTAGTCATCCAATTACTAAGGATAATTTTGACCGCTGTACAGTGATCTACTCCTGGATCACTATTGTACCCCCTTGACAAACTCATGGCTAGGTACACAACATGTTTGGTACACAGAATGGCATACTTTATAGAACCTATGGCTGAGGCATAGGGAATGACTTTCATTCTCTCTATATTTTTCTGCCGTGGTCTGGTTTTGAGTCTTACTCAACTTCACACCTTACAAGTCAGGCAAGAACTCCTTCTTTGACTGATCTATTTTGAACTACTTCAAAATCTTATCAAGGTATGTACTCATCGAAAGTCTTATCAAGCGTCTTGATCTATCTCTATAGATCTTGATGCCCAATATGTAAGCAGCTTCACCAAGGTCTTTCTTTGAAAAACTCCTTTCAAACACTCCTTTATGCTTTCCAGAAAATTCTACATCATTTCCGATCGACAATATGTCATTCACATATACTTATCAGAAAGGTTGCAGTGCTCCCACTCACTTCTTGTAAATACAGGCTTCACCGCAAGTCTGTATAAATCTATATGCTTTGATCAACTTATCAAAGCGTATATTCCAACTCCGAGATGCTTGCACTAGTCCATAAATGGATCGCTGGAGCTTGCACATTTTGTTAGCACCTTTAGGATTGACAAAACCTTCTAGTTGCATCATATACAAGTCTTCTTTAATAAATCCATTAAAGAATGCAATTTTGTTATCCATTTGCCAGATTTCATAAAATGTGGCAATTGCTAACATGATTCGGACAGACTTAAGCATCGCTACGGGTGAGAAAGTCTCATCGTAGTCAACTCCTTGAACTTGTTGAAAAACTTTCGCAACAAGTCGAGCTTTGTAAACAGTAACATTACCATCAGCGTCAGTCTTCTTCTTGAAGATCCATTTATTTTCGATGGCTTGCCGATCATCGGGCAAGTCAACCAAAGTCCACACTTTGTTCTCATACATGGATCCCATCTCAGATTTCATGGCCTCAAGCCATTTTGCGGAATCTGGGCTCATCATCGCTTCCTCATAGTTCGTAGGTTCATCATGGTCCAGTAACATGACTTCCAGAACCGGGTTGCCGTACCACTCTGATGCGGAACGAACTCTGGTTGATCTACGAAGTTCAGCAGAAACTTGATCTAAAGTTTCATGATCATCATCATTAGCTTCCTCACTAATTGGTGTAGGAATCACTGGAACTAGTTTCTGTGATGTTCCACTTTCCAATTTGGGAGAAGGTACAATTACCTCATCAAGTTCTACTTTTCTCCCACTCACTTCTTTCGAGAGAAACTCCTTCTCTAGAAAGGATCAACTCTTAGCAACAAAGACCTTGCCTTCGGATCTATGATAGAAGGTATACCCAACAGTTTCTTTTGGGTATCCTATGAAGATTTACTTCTCTGATTTGGGTTTGAGTTTATCATGTTGAAACTTTTTCACATAAGCATCGTAGTCCCAAACTTAAAGAAATGACAGCTTAGGTTTCTCATCAAACCACAGTTCATACGGTGTCATCTCCACGGATTTAGATGGTGCCCTATTTAACGTGAATGTAGCTATCTCTAATGCATAACCCCAAAAGCAATAGTGGTAGATCGGTAAGAGACATCATCGATCGCATCATATCTAATAAAGTACGGTTATGACGTTCGGACACACCATTACACTGTGGTGTTCCAGGTGGCGTGAGTAGTGAAACTATTTCACATTGTTTTTACTGAAGGCCAAACTCGCTAACTCAAATATTTTACCTCTACGATCATATCGTAGAAACTCTTATTTTCTGTTACGATGATTCTCCACTTCACTCTGAAATTCTTTGAACTTTTCAAATGTTTCAGACATGTGCTTCATTAAGTAGATATACCCATATCTGCTTAAATCATCAGTGAAGGTCAGAAAATAACGATACCCGTCGCGAGCTTCAACACTCATTGGTCCGCATACATCAGTATGTATGATTTCCAACAACTCTGTTGCTCGCTCCACAGTTTCGGAGAACGGAGTTTTAGTCATCTTGCCCATGAGGCATGGTTCGCAAGCACCAAGTGATTCATAATCAAGTGATTTCAGAAGTCCATCACTATAGAGTTTCTTCATGCGCTTTACACCAATATGACCTAAACGGCAGTGCCACAAATAAGTTGCACTATCATTATTAACCTTGCATCTTTTGGCTTCAATATTATGAATATGTGTATCACACGATCGAGATCCAACAAACCATTTTCATTGGGTGTATGACCATAGAAGGTTTTTATTCATGTAAACAGAATAACAATTATTCTATGACTTTAAATGAATAACCGTATTGCAACAAATATGATCAAATCATATTCATGCTCAACGCAAATGCCAAATAACATTTATTTAGGTTTTACACTAATCCCGAAAGTATAGGGAGTGTGCGATGATGATCATATCAATCTTGGAACCACTTCCAACACACATCGTCACTTCACCTTTAACTAGTCTTTGTTCATTCTGCAATTCTCGTTTCGAGTTACTAATTTTAGCAACTGAACCGGTATCAAATACCCAGGGGTTGCTATGAACACTAGTAAAGTACACATCAATAATCTGTATATCAAAATATACCTTTGTTCACTTTGCCATCCTTCTTATCCGCCAAGTATCTAGGGCAGTTCCACTTCCAGTGACCATTTCCTTTGCAGTAGAAGCACTTAGTTTCAGGCTTGAGTTTTAGCTTTGGGTTTCTTCACGGGAGTGACAACTTGCTTGTCATTCTTCTTGAAGTTCCCCTTCTATCCCTTTGCCCTTTACTTGAAACAAGTGGTTTTGTTAACCATCAACACTTGATGCTTTTTCATGATTTCTACCTTCGCCGACTTCAGCATCGCGAAGAGCTCGGGAATTCCTTTCTTCATCCCTTGCATATTATAGTTCATCACGAAGTTCTACTAACTTGGTGATAGTGACTAGAGAACTTTGTCAATTACTATCTTATCGGGAAGATTAACTCCCACTTGATTCAAGTAATTGTAGTACCCAAACAATCTGAGCACATGCTCACTGGTTGAGCTATTCTCCTCCATCTTGTAGGCAAAGTACTGTCAGAAGTCTTATACCTCTCGACACGGGCATGAGTATGAAATACTAATTTCGACTCTTGGAACATCTTATATGCTCCGTGGCGTTCAAAACATTTTTGAAGTCCCGGTTCTAAGCCGTAAAGCATGGTGCACTTAAACTATCAAGTAGTCATCATACCGAGCTTTTGTCAAAATGTTCATAACGTCTACATCTGCTCCTGCAATAGGTCTGTCACCTAGCGGTGCATCAAGGACATAATTCTCTGTGCAGCAATGAGGATAATCCTCAGATCACGGAACAATTCCGCATCATTGCTACTAACATCTTTCAACTTAGTTTTCTCTAGGAACATATAAAAAATAAACGGGGAGCAACATCGCGAGCTATTGATCTACAACATAGATATGCTAATACTACCAGGACTAAGTTCATGATAAATTAAAGTTCAATTTAATCATATTACTTAAGAACTCCCACTTAGATAGACATCCCTCTAGTCATCTAAATGATCACATGATCCAAATCAACTAAACCATGTCCGATCATCACGTGAGATGGAGTAGTTTCAATGGTGAACATCTTATGTTGATCATATCTACTATATGATTCACGCTCGACCTTTCGGTCTCCAGTGTTCCGAGGCCATATCTGCATATGCTAGGCTCGTCAAGTTTAACCCGAGTATTCTGCGTGTGCAAAACTGGCTTACACCCGTTGTATTTGAACGTAGAGCTTATCACACCCGATCATCACGTGGTGTCTCAGCACGAAGAACTTTCGCAACGGTGCATACTCAGGGAGAACACTTGTACCTTGAAATTTTGTAAGGGATCATCTTATAATGCTACCGTCGTTCTAAGCAAAATAAGAAGCATAATAAGATAAACATCACATGCAAATCAAAATATGTGACATGATATGGCCATCATCATCTTGTGCTTTTGATCTCCATCTCCAAAGCACCGTCATCATCACCTTCGTCACCGGCGCGACACATTGATCTCCATCGTAGCATCGTTGTCGTCTCGCCAACTATTGCTTCTACGACTATCGCTACCGCTTAGTGATAAAGTAAAGCAATTACATGGCGATTGCATTTCATACAATAAAGCGACAACTATATGGCTCCTGTCAGTTGCCGATAACATTACAAAACATGATCATCTCATACAAAACCGTATAACTCATCATGTCTTGACCATATCACATCACAACATGCCCTGCAAAAACAAGTTAGACGTCCTCTACTTTGTTGTTGCAAGTTTTACGTGGCTGCTACGGGCCTAGCAAGAACCGTTCTTACCTACGCATACAAAAACCACAACGATGTTTCGTCAAGTATGTGCTGCTTTAACCTTCACAAGGACCGGGCATAGCCACACTTGATTCAGCTAAAGTGAGAGAGACAGACACCCGCCAGTCACCTTTAAGCAACGAGTGCTCGTAACGATGAAACCAGTCTCGCGTAAGCGTACGCGTAATGTCGGTCCGGGCCGCTTCATCTCACAATACCGCCGAAGCAAAGTATGACATGCTGGTAAGCAGTATGACTAGTATCGCCCACAACTCATTGTGTTCTACTCGTGCATATCATCTACGCATAGACCTGGCTCATGATGCCACTGTTGGGAACGTAGTATTTTCAAAATTTTCCTACGATCACACAAGATCTATCTACTAGATGCATAGCAACGAGGGGGAGAGTGTGTCTACGTACCCTCGTAGACCGGAAGCGGAAGCGTCAAGTGACGCGGTTGATGTAGTCGAACTTCTTCGCGATTCAACCGATCAAGCACCGAACATACGGCACCTCCGCGTTCAGCACACGTTCAGCTTGATGACGTCCCACGAGCTCTTGATCCAGTTGAGCTTCACGGGAGAGTTTCGTCAGCACGACGGTGTGGTGACGGATATGATGTATTCACCGGCGCAGGGCTTCGCCTAAGCACTGCAACGATATGACCGAGGTGTGTTTCTGTGGAGGGGGGCACCGCACACGGCTAGAACAATTCAACTTGTGTGTCCTAGGGTGCCCCCTGCCCCCGTATATAAAGGAGCAAGGGAGAGGCCGGCCCTAGAGGGGGCGCGCCAAGTCTGGAGAGTCCTACTAGGACTCCCAAGTCCTAGTAGGATTCCCCTTTCCTTTCCGGAGTAGGAGAGAAGGAAAGAGGTGGAGAGGGAGAAGGAAAAGGGGGCTGCACCCCTTGTCCAATTCGGACCAGAGGGGGGGCGCGCGCCTCCTTCCTTTTGGCCTTTCTCCTCTATTCCCGTATGGCACAATAAGGCCCATATACTCCGAAAAATACCCGAATCACTCGGAACCTTTCCGATGTCCGAATATAGTCGTCCAATATATCAATCTTTACGTCTCGACCATTTCGAGACTCCTCGTCATGTCCCCGGTCTCATCCGGGACTCCGGACTCCTTCGGTACATCAAAACTCATAAACTCATAATACCGATCGTCATCAAACGTTAAGCGTGCGGACCCTACGGGTTCGAGAACTATGTAGACATGACCGAGACTCATCTCCGGTCAATAACCAATAGCGGAACCTGGATGCTCATGTTGGCTCCTACATATTCTACGAAGATCTTTATCGGTCAAACCGCATAACAACATACGTTGTTCCTTTTGTCATTGGTATGTTACTTGCCCAAGATTCGATCGTCGGTATCTCTATACCTAGTTCAATCTCGTTACCGGCAAGTCTCTTTACTCGTTCCGTAATACATCATCTCGTGACTAACTCATTAGTCTTTTGCTTGCAAGGCTTATTATGATGTGCATTACCGAGAGGGCCCAGAGATACCTCTCCGACACTCGGAGTGACAAATCCTAGTCTTGATCTATGCCAACACCACGAACACTTTCGGAGACGCCTGTAGAGCATCTTTATGATCACCCAGTTACGTTGTGACGTTTGATAGCACACAAGGTGTTCCTACGGTATTCGGGAGTTGCATAATCTCATAGTCATAGGAACATGTATAAGTCATGAAGAAAGCAATAGCAGTAAAACTAAACGATCATAGTGCTAAGCTAACAGATGGGTCTTGTCCATCACATCATTCTCCTAATGATGTGATCCCGTTGATCAAATGACAACTCATGTCTATGGTTAGGAAACATAACCATCTTTGATCAATGAGCTAGTCTAGTAGAGGCATACTAGGGACACTCTGTTTTGTCTATGTATTCACACATGTACTAAGTTTCCGGTTAATACAATTCTAGCATGAATAATAAACATTTATCATGATATAAGGAAATATAAATAACAACTTTATTATTGCTTCTAGGGCATATTTCCTTCAACATGTGATTCGAGGCGCCGGTGTCCAAGTACCACTTGGAATCGTACTCCTCCTCCGTGCGCCCGAGATGAACCTCGGCATGCTCTTCAACGAGCTCGACGTACTCATCGGCGCGTCCGCCGTCGTTGGTGATGGTGCACACCTGCGCCATGAGGAAGGTTGGATCCTCATCATCTACACCTTCTGCCTGAGTGAGGTTCGCAGCCTCCTCCCTCTTCTTCTTGCGACAGTCCCGAGCCCAGTGGCCGGGGATACAGCAGTATCTGCACTTGTCGTCGTCTGCCTTTCCGTTGCTGTGCCCACCGCGGCCGCGTCCACGGCCTCTGCCGCGCCGACCACCGCCACGCGGCGCGTTACTGCTCGAGCCGCCCCGCCCCTTGAGGCGTGCTTGCCACTCCTCCTCCGTCATCAGGAGCCGGCCGACGCCGGTCTCGGCCTGCTCGAGATCGTACCTCTCCTCAGCGGCCTTGAGCCGCCCGGTGAGCTCTTCCACCGACAGTGTGTCCAAGTCGACGAGAGTTTCAATGGAGAGCGCGATCTGAGAGTACCTTTTGGGGATGACGGAGAGAATCTTGCGCACAACCCGCTTCTCGAGCACAGTTTCTCCAAGCTGTGCCATCTGGGCCACCATGTTTGAGATTCTCATGGCGAAGTCATCGACGGTCTTGCCGTCGACGAAGCGGATGTCGTTGTACTGCTTGGAGATGGTCGGGAGTTTGGCCTCGCGGACGCGCGCCACGCCGAGGCGCATCGTCTTGACGGTGTCCCACGCCTCTTTCGCCGTGGCCTTGCCGGCGAGGGTGGGCGCCATCTCCGGTGGCACCCCACGCAGGATTGCCACGAGCGCCAGCCGGTCGTCGCTGCGCTCCGCCGTGCCCGTCTGCACGGCATCCCAGAGGTAGCGGCCCTCCATCATGACCTGCATAAGGACGGCCCAGTCGGTGTAGTTGGTTCGGGTCAGCTGCGGCCATGCCGCACCGCCGATGCCGCGCGCCATCCGCGTCGAGGATCTCTCAGCCACGACAAGGTCCTTGCCGTCGGAGTCCTTCGCCCCCGGAGTGACCGGCAACTTGCTACCACTGGAGTCGTCGGGGCCCGCCCTTCCCACGATCAGGAACCCGCTCTGATGCCAATTGTCGGAGTTGAGACGACAAGCTAGCGAAGACGAGGTGGAAGACGATGTTTTGCCTGCGTAAACTTGCCACAGTTTTCTGTTTTACTGATCCACCTTTTATGCAGGATTACATCGAAGGAAACGGGGCTCATGGCCTCCGGACAAATGCGCCACTCCTCTCCACAACGTTCGTGCCATCCCACGAACAGATTAGAGGGTGCAGGACTCGGACTCGATCGCTGCCTGACGAGCTATTCCCGCGGCAGCGCTATCTGACGAAACTGAACTATCTGACGAAACTGAAGAAAACACACCTACTCTATCTGAACTAACTGAATCTGAACATGCAGGGATTATTCTAACAGTGATGGTACTGTCTATGAATTTCGATATTAACGGGCCAATGAAAGAAGAAGTAACGGGCCATTGGCCTCGTCCCGTTTGAGTCTACGAGAAGTTATTAGTTACACCTGAAAGAAAGACCAAGTGAAAGTCCACTTCCAAATTTCGATAATAACAACAAGACATCATAGCGAACTACCTTTGTCGATCTTGCTCTTTCTCGTTGTTACCTTATTTCATTTTTCCTGGTTATAAGGCATCGAATGGACGGGTGACGACAAGGCGAGCGCAATTGGTCGGCACAATTTGTTTTTGTCAGTTTATTCGTTTTGCTTGTGTTTTTAATTATTTTTCTCTTTTCGTGCGTACAATTTTAAATATACAAAAATGAACATGTATTTAAGGAAAATGTTGGGCGTGTATTAGAAAGTGTTCACTTTATTTTTTTAATTGTTCAACATGTATTGAAAATACATTCGCCATATATTAAAAAAGTTCAAGAATGCATATTAAAAAGTTCACCATATATTTGAAGAATGATCATCTTGTTTAATAAAAATGTTCACTGTGTATTCAAAATAGTATTGACCATGTTAAAAGAAATTGTTTGCCATAAATTAAAATTTAGCTTAGCATGTATTGCAACAAAAATCTCCATATATTAAATAATGGCCGCCATCCATAATAGAACTTTTCATCATGCATTAAAAAATAAAAGCAATAGAAAATAAAATTTTGGAAGGAAAAAAATAGAAAACAGTATATCATAAACAAAGCTGGAAAATTTCACAAGAAGAAGGAAAACAAATTGAAGCAGCACAACAAATGAAATATCGGGAGAAAATAAAAAACAAAAGACTAGAAAAGTAAACGAATCAAGAGTTCAACAAACGAAATAGCAGGAAAAGCCGGAACCAAAACAACAAGGCAAAATAAAAAACAATGCTTCAAAAGTGTAACAAAGGAAACAATCACCGAAGTGTGTCAGCCAGTCAGACGTGGGCGTTGGGACAGCTAGAGGTTTCATGTTTTCTAAAATAAATAAAAAACTAGAGCTCCTATTTGATGGGTTTGCCTTAAATCATCCGAAATCACTAGTTAAGGTATACCCATTGCAAAGGTTATCCCATCTTCTCAGGCGCTCACAAGCTGTCCCACTTGTTGCAACCTTGTAATTTTCCTTTTTTTTTCATACATTGTTTATTCAAAATATTTTATCTCTTGAACAGTGCGCCAAATCCCGAGCCGTATTCATTGCGTATTTCTCGCATGAAGATCTTTGAAACTACATCCCATTTTAATAGATTTTGTCGAATATTTTTTTATAAAAATGGGAATCAGAAGAAAAAAATGAATACTGAAAACTCCTTCGTAAAAAAAAGAAAGAGGAAAACCGGAGCATGAAAGCATAGTTGTGGCTTTTCACTTTTTGGGGTATAGGTTGTGCTTCTCACGAAAGTAAATCTTGTTCTCGTGGAAGCATTTTCTTTCCGGAGAAACATAGTTGTGCTTCTCGCGAAAGTAAATCGTGCACTCTTATGGCGGTCGGTTGGTTGATCAGCATGTGAGCTTTGTCTGATTTTGCACCGTTGCGGCGTACAAAAATTGTACAGAATATGTTGTAAGGGTAGCTTACAAATTACATCAATTACGACATTTGCTCATCCGATTCGTGTACGATGGGAAATTCGGCGCTATGCTACTGTTTAGTCTGACCTACAGATGGTCTAATTTTGCACTGTTGCGACGTACAAAAATTTGTACAAAAGATGTCGTATGTCTAGCATGATTCCCAATTTATCAACTTGAGTGAGAAATGGGTTATCAAACAATTTGTGATTCATCTTGGTCGATGTAGGACATGGACTCGAAAAAACATATGCATCAGTGGGAATATCCTATTTAACGCTTAAGGCTCCAACTAGTTTATTTTTTTGGTGCACACCCGAATCCCTCCTTCTTCACCAAACGGACTGACCCATAGAACATATTGTTATCCTGGTTTTCGGAACATTTCACAATTTTCTATTGCCTACTACTCCCTCCGTCCCATAATGTAGGACGTGTTTTGACACTATACTAGTGACAAAAAACGTCTTACATTATGGGACAGAGGGAGTAGTTTTTTCTTATTCGGATTCTTTTGGTGTTTTCAATTCATGGCTTCCTTAGTTTTGTATTTCTGGTTTTCTTTGTTGTTTGTTTTTCCTTTTGATCTTTTTTTTTGTATCTGTCATGTACTGTTTCTAAAATCCTCTAATTCATAAAAAATCTTGATTTTTGTATTTTCACAAATATTTCTAAATTCAACATAAAATGAATGAATAAGTTTGCAAATTTATGAACATTTTTTGATTCGTGAATATTTTTTAATCATGAGTGATTTTTAGTTTGTGAAAAAATTCTAAATTCATGAATACTTTTTCAGCCAATAGTCGATTCTTTAAACGAATAGTTGCTTGTCTGTTAGAGGGACAAGAGCGGGTAACTGAGCGAGAGATAATCAGCACCTTAAGCATTGTATAGGAGCCGGCCGATCTGTAGTTGGCTGGTTAGGAGGACAATGCTATCCGTAGCCCACTAGTTAGGGTTCAACTCCTACTGCTCGCATTACTCCTGAATTTATTTCAGGATTTCTGGCAATGCGCGTTCAGTTGGAGAAGATATTCCCGTCAACTACGAGGCTCGTGTGGTGACTTCGTCATCCTCAAGATGATATACCGGCTCAGTCTCTCGAAATTGTTCATAGAGGCAGGGTTTATGTGTGTATGTGCATTATACCTGGCCATCCGTCGGGCCGGGTCAGGCTTTGGGCCGGGCCTACCAAAGCGCGACGCAGAAAACCTGAGCAGAACTGACCCGGCCTGGGCGTCGGGCCTAAAATTCAGGCCCAAGCCCGCCCCATCAGTCAAAAAGCCCGTCGGGCCTTGGGCCTCGAGCCGGGCCTCTTCCTTAAATTGCAAATACAATAGGCCCAAGTCCGGCTCAGGCTGACCATCAAGCAGAAGTATAGGCCTCGGCCCGACCCGTGGGCAAGGTTGGGTCAGGCCAGGTCGGGCTTTTTTGGGCCGGGCCGTCCGAGCCGGGCTACCCATGGCTAGGTATAATGTGCGTATATATGAGCACTTGCTTATGTACTGTGTTCGAAAAAAAAGACGTGTCTTTGCACACGTGGTGTTTCCTATTGGATGCTTGTCCACCAAGTATTGTGTTAGCGGTATGCAACACCTACGCCGCGTTCGTATTGGCGGGCCCATATATGCTACTCCGATCTCAGTTTGTTTTCCGGAAGTTTTGGAAAAACTTCTGGCCTGATTTTCCTCTACCAGTCCAGTTTTGGGATCTTTCTCGTACGGGCTTTTAAACTACCTGTCCGGCTTATCGGTACGAATTACCCACGCCTCGTGCTGATATAGGACACGTCTGCGCGATGATGCTACGTGATTACGGGCGCAAGAAAAGGAAAACCTCCAACAGATCGATCTACCCATCTATTCTCCGACTAAATTAAGCAATGGCGGCGATCCGATGTGCCTCTGCTGGCATCGCGCTCGTCCGGCGAGCAGCAGCCGGCGGCCAGCGGGGAGCGCTCCAGCAGATCTTCTCCTCGCTGCGGCCTCGGGGGATTCACAGCCTCCTCGACCGCCCCCTCGGCGCCGGCGCCCTGTCCTCGCCGACGTCGTCCATGGGACCAGCTCGCTGCGTCGTCCCGTCCAACAGATACATGAGCACCAGCCGCTTCCAGGTGATTAATTTCCTAGTAGTATCCACGTATCTCTCATCAATCTATCTATACCCAAAGACCAAAGTTCATATGTGTATGCCTCTGTAGATCAAACTATTACGTAGTTACTCCTACTATATGTATATAGTCCTCTCTTTTTTTTTCATTAGCAATGTTATACACTAGCTAGCTAGCTATTAATCGTTGTGAAGTTGAAAGAAAAAGCTACTCTATCAATCATTGTATTGACCATGCATGTTTCAGCCGAAGGGACACGGTGCGCCAACGAAGGAGCCTAGCGCCAAGGTTCCATGGTAAAGTGCATGGACAACTATTACAAAACCCTAGCAAGCTAGCAGCATGCACGTGTGCTCATTACTTGTATGTGCAATGCAGGTATAAACGGATGTGGAGGCCTCGTGAGACCGAAGGGGCCGGATTGAGGCTCTGTGTACTACCGCTCACGCTAGCGATGCTCTATGAAGGGTGGGATTCTTACGATGAGTTTGAATTGCGTACCGGCGAATTTTCGACGTGCGAGTATTCGTGGCAGCAGATTTCCCAATTCCCAACAGCTGCTTGGTCGGTTATGGACAAGACCCGTGACATGATGCTGGAAAGAGAGCCGCCAAGTTCAACCTGAGCAAAGACTTTGACACTTGTCATACTAGTAATTCTTTGTACATGCAAAGCATGTTGAGAACTTCAGATTGATATATGTCCACAGACTTTTACACAAAAAATGTAAAGGCCCTTAGATCAGAGAACTCTGTGTGCTCGAGTGCATTTGCTCCCTTTTCAAAAAAGAACTTTCACTTTTCCTAAATAATAAAACAATAGCTCACATTCGAATGAATCAAGGTTGTTTATGTAGAAAATGTAGGATGGCTAGAATATTGTGTTGTTGTATGTTGTATTTATCTGGCCCTCATATGGGGCATATATAGGAGTACAACATGGGAAGAGGATTGGAGTACACGACAAGTCATTGTTGATGTAAACCAAATCTATCTCTCCAAATCCATAACTAATACACTTATACTTCACCCCCCCCCCCCCTCAGTCGTACCATGAGTATTTGATGTCTTGTGTTTCTGTCGTGTTCTTCGCCGCGCTATCATCAACTGCGTTTCTGATGGGTCGGCACTTAGAGCAGTTGCGTCCCCTTCTGGTGCCTCCGTTGTCTCTCTATATTCCCTCCTGCAGCCACAATGAGAGTGGCGTCGACGTTGGTGATGACACGGACGATGTTGAATGGTGTTGTTGCTATAGACGTAGTCGTCTGATCGATGTCGATTTTACCAATCATGATGTAGCCATGGTTGGTGTAAAATTCGTGGTAGTTGGTGTAGCCACAATCGCCGAAGACACACAAAAAATATGTGATGTGTATGACATAGCTGCAATTGTGTAGCCGACTTTTTGTACTCGGAGAGGTCCGCGCGGTTGTGGTGGCTTTCATAATAGTGATGCCGATGTGTTGATGCAGTCTTAGCCGTTGGACACGGTCAATGCCGTTGGCGATGTCGTGCACGTCCTGCAGTAGTACTGTGAGAGGACGCATGTCCATCCTTGTGAACGAGGTTGTAGAGGTGGCGGTGCCGTGTTGACGAGGTTGTTGATGAATACCTTGACACATTGCAGCGGCGGGTCGATGATGATGTGTCGCTCGAAGGCGTCCCTCGCGGCGACGAAGTGTCGATGCCGTATCGTGCCGGAGAAGTCGATGAACATTGCATCTCGTTCCACACCAACCTGACGTGTAGGCGGTGCATGTTTGAGGTCGCTTCTCGTAGGCGTGCTGGACGAAGTATGTTGGCTCTAGTCGTACAGGTCGATTAAGTGGCACAGGGGCGATGCAGATGTGTCGATAGGTGTAGATCTGTTCGGCTGGCTGCACAGTCAATCGAAGTCGAAAACCTGTGGGCCCTCCCGCTGTCCCCCGCTGCGAGCCGATTTGGCGATGGCAGCCAGGTTGCCATGCTCCGGCGCGGGTCAGTTCCTTGTTTCTACGAACATGTGGATCAATTTTCTACTGAGTCTCTCTCTGTCCTTGTTCATTGGTAGTTGGCTGATTTGGGGTTTCCATCTAACGCAGGGTATCTTGCCGTTGACGGCGGTCGTTGTGGCGACCGTGCTGTACCTACCACGGCGGGGCGCTGCCGAGGGACTCCGCGCTGGAGCGGCTTGTCTGCGACGGCATGCTCGATGGCGGCAGCGGCCACAGCTGCGGGAGCGAGCAGAACCAGTCATGGTGCAGCACTGCGTCCGCCCCGCTGCAAGCGCCCACATGAGCGACGACGGCGAGGTGGTTGCGCCGCCGGAGGTTGGCCGGGGCGACGTGGATGGTCCCCTTTTTTTTGGAAAATATGACCTTAGGGTATCAACGACGGCAACCCGCACATTTTCTCCGGTATCCATATGTGGAATGGGGACCAGTTCATGGACATGGATGCGAAAGGCCGCCATTTAACCGTAGTCGTATATATTTCAAACTTTTTTTTAATAAATCGGATGAAATTCATACAAAGATGGCCGGATTTTATATAAACATGAGGAATTTCATACAAACACGTCGATTTTCATTACATTTCAAATATTTAGAACAAAGAAAAAGCGCGCCGACACTCAAGCGATCCTACGACGGCGTCACCTGGCGTCCACGCCCGTGTCATCCTCCATCTGTCATCTCCATTAACACCGAAGATAAGACCGATGAAGTGAAGATGCGATTTCTGGCGAGCAATAGTAGACCACGGGAGAAGGATTGGCCCACATGGGACACAAGGCCCTACCGCCACCCGTGGCCTACTCATCCTCGTAGGGGTCCGCGGCTTGTCCGTCGCTGGTGGACGTGAGGTCCACGATGGAAATGATGGCGCCGGCGCTGTTGCCGTCCCATCGGGCCGCCTGATGGTTTGTCAACGATGCGTAGGAGGCGTAGCCGGCGTTGTTCTCCTTCGCTATCGCTGAAGGGCCTCGAACCCCTCGTTGGTTACCCCAAGTGGAAGGTGTAAGATGCAGTAAGTAGAAGTGTTTTCCCTTAGCAAAGATGCCAAGGATCGAATCCCCAGAGACTCCTAGGTTCAACAGGTAGGTGTCAACTGCTAACGGCGCAATTAGCAATCAACGTGGACCTGCACACAGATACAAATAACTTTGCTCCCAACGAGTACAGAGAGGTTGTCAATCTCTCCAGCCTTGTAGTTTACAAAGGGTTAAAAGCAATATGATAGTAGTGATAGATAGTGTTTTGCAATAGTAAATAAAATAACGAAAAGTAAATAGTGGATGTGATCAATGATGGTAATATGGACCGGAGTCTCATGATGTTCACTAGTGATGTCTCTCTCCCAAAAGACGATAAAACAACTATGTGAGGTAAACAAATTACAGCTGGGCAATTGACAGGACCACGAACGCAAACCAATGCTGACTACATTGCAAGAAAGGTTGAGGTTCAAAGCATGGGCGGTACGCCAAAGTAAGTAGACCGAAATCCATATGCATCTACTACTAATCATCCACCTTGAGATATCTATCCAGAACATCTCGCTGGTATTAAGTTGCGAGTCCCACCCATAGTGTAAACTCAATGCAACAGACAACTGCATTAAAAGAACTTTGCGTAAAGTAAACAATCCTTGCACCCGCGGGCACAAGCACCGTTGTTTTCCCCCTTGTGGCAACAGCACATCCCCTAGACTCATGTTTCTGTCACTCAAGCTAGTCATCGAGGGGCATGAACCCACAATCGAGCATAACGTTCCCTCTTGGAGTCACTACCTACTACTTGGCCAAAGCAATAAATAACAATGGAGAACATGCAAGAATTACTTATGAACAAAAATATAAAAGAGGTGAATCAAATATATTACTCAAGATCAATCTGAACATAATCTCATAATCCATCGGATCCCAGCAAACTCAACATAGCAACAGCATAAGGATTACATAGGTGCCTCGATCATGTAGGGCAGCTCACGAGGACTAATTAGTGAAGCACAAGAACGGGAGGAGAACATCACATAGCTACTAGTCATCCACCTTGAGATATCTATCCAGAACATCTCGCTGGTATTAAGTTGCGAGTCCCACCCATAGTGTAAACTCAATGCAACAGACAACTGCATTAAAAGAACTTTGCGTAAAGTAAACAATCCTTGCACCCGCGGGCACAAGCACCGTTGTTTTCCCCCTTGTGGCAACAGCACATCCCCTAGACTCATGTTTCTGTCACTCAAGCTAGTCATCGAGGGGCATGAACCCACAATCGAGCATAACGTTCTCTCTTGGAGTCACTACCTACTACTTGGCCAAAGCAATAAATAACAACGGAGAACATGCAAGAATTACTTATGAACTAAAATATAAAAGAGGTGAATCAAATATATTACTCAAGATCAATCTGAACATAATCTCATAATCCATCGGATCCCAGCAAACTCAACATAGCAACAGCATAAGGATTACATAGGTGCCTCGATCATGTAGGGCAGCTCACGAGGACTAATTAGTGAAGCACAAGAACGGGAGGAGAACATCACATAGCTACTGGTCATGGACTCATGGTCCAAGGGAGACTACTCACGAGTCATCCGGGAGGCGTCCATGGTGGCGGAGAAGCTCCCGGTGGTGATCCTCCCCTCCGGCAGGGTGCCGGGAAGAGTTCTCCTGGTGCTCCCGATCTTGGAAGCGGCGGCGGCGGCGGAACAGAGATGGGATCGCGAAAAGAAGTCCTGTTTCAAGGGTTACGGGGAACCCTTTAAATATATGCCAAAGTAGGGCACCGGGGGACTCTCGGGGGGCCGAGGCGCCCCGCAGGCGCGGCCCCGGGGGGGGGGGGCGCCCACAGGGCGCCTGGAGCCCCTGTGCCCCCCCCCTCCAGGCTGCCCTTCGGAGGCAGTGTCGTTCCCGGATCGCTGATTTTTTATATATTTCTTCTGGATTTTTCTGGGCAGTTCCCGAAACGTGAAAACCCGAAATACAAAAACAGACGAAAACAGAAACTGGCACTGGGGTGCACTGGATTAGTAAGTTAGTCCAAATATGATCAAAAGTGTATGGATGTGTATGAATATCATAGCAATATCGCCCAAAAGTGGCATGGAGCAAGCAGAAATTATAGATACGTTTTGGACGTATCAACATCCCCAAGCTTAATTCCTGCTCGTCCTCGAGTAGGTAAATGATAACAAGAATAATTTCTGTGGTGACATTCTATTAACCATATAGGACTTTCTCATAGTCATATGACAAAAGCTTACTGAGACAATGATTCTAAAGTAACTAAGTTGTCTCAAGAGAAAATCACAAATGACTGAAAGTTTTACAACATGAAACTGAAACATCAAAAAGATTTGCAATGAACATGATGTGCAGATATGATCAAGTGATATCTAGCTTGCCCCCTTTAGTGATGCAAAACATAAGTGCAGGGGCACCTTCAAGGTTTAAGTGATGACTAGATACAATCATTTCAGAATAAACGATATCACAATCATGCAAAAGACAATGCTACTTTGGGACAATGCACATTACACTCAGAATGACAATCATGCTCTCAGTAATTGGTGCTTGAAGTGCTAGAGCTTTTTATTTTGAAACATGGAAGCAATTGTGTCAAGGGTAGTAGTACTTCATATGTGTCATGTATAAAACATCCTATAAGTTGCAAGCCTCATGCATCGAATACTAATAGTGCTCGCTCCTTGTCCTAATTAGCTCGGATCCTCATGGGTTATCATTGCATTGCATATGTTTTAACCAAGTGTCACAAAGGGGTACCTCTATGCCACCTGTACAAAGGTCCAAGGAGATAGATCGCATTTGATTTCTCGTTTTTGATAGATCTCAAATTGAGGACATCCATACCGGGACAACATAGAAAATAGATGATGGACTCCTCTTTCATGCATAAGCATATTCTCATGAGAGATTGAGGATTAAGGTCCAAGCTAAAACTTCCACCATGATGCATGGCTTTGGTTGGCGGCCCAATGTTCTTCTCTAACAATATGCATATTAATTTAACCCACGGTAAATTACCCTTACTTCAGACAAGACGAACATGCATAGCAACTCACATGATATTCAACAAAAGTATGACAGTTGATGGCGTCCCCAGAAACATGGTTACCGCTCAGCAAGCAACTCATAAGAAATAAGATACATAGGCAACATATTCTTTACCATAATAGTTTTTAGGCTACTTTCCCATGAGCTATGTATTGCATGGTTGGTTTGCTTAGTGCAGGTGTAGGTTAGCAAAAGACTGGGAGCGACCAACTAAGAGAGCAATGACGGTCATAATCATGCAGAGCGACAAAGCAATATTGAATCAGGCATGGTAGTTATATCGCTACTCAGAAACAAAAGATCATCAAGGCTTGACAGACTTTCTTTACAGTCTTGAATATGCGTGAGCATACACCAAGTCAATCAAAATAAATTCTCGAAGGAAGATATTACTAAACCATACCACATCATAGGCAAACAAACCAAGTTGGTACTCCAATAACACATTGGGAACCCCCTAGCTATCTGAGATTAACCATAAGAAAACCTGAACTACTAAGCACCATCATGAAAGTAGCATCTTTATCATAGACACATTAACCCATGCAATGGAAGCAAACTCTCTTAATAAGGTGAGCATGGTAATTAAAGAGAGTTCAAGCAACCAACTAAATAAAAGCTCTTGAAAAGATAAGCATGAATATTAAGAGCAAAGCACGATAGTAGCTATTTAAAGACAAAGAACACACACAGCATAGATAGACATGAAAATTCTATGTAATGTTCTAGGTAGAGGTGGAGCGTGTTTCTCTCCCACATAAAGGAATGCTGAGTTCCGACTCGTTATGAAAAACTAAAAAGAAAACTAAAAGCGAGACGCTCCAAGCATAGCACATAACACATGAAGTGATAAAAATATAGCGGAACGAAAGACGAACTGATAATGTTGATGGAGAAGGGGATGCACGGGGGCATCCCCAAGCTTAGACGCTTGAGTCTCCTTGAATATTTCTTGGGGGTGCACGGGGGGCATCCCCAAGCTTGAGCGCTTGACACTCCTGAATCTTTTTATCATCTTCCCTCGCACACTTGAAAACTCCCTTCATACATAACTCATCATAATCTGATTAGCGAGGTTAGTACCCTTAATAAAATAATTATACCTTGCTGGAAATAAGGATATTCTTGAAGTTCTACTATTTCTCAAGATTGCCAAAAGGTTTTTGCAAAGAAAAAGCAAGTTCTTAATTTGCAAAGTGAAGGTAAGGCAAAACAGGATAGAATCTATGAAAAACAGAACAGCAGGCAGTAATTGACCTGTTCGGGATACTTCTGCAACTCAAATCAAAAAACTCAGAACTGACGCACGAAAGAAAATTATATAGAGAACGCTGTCGAAAACATTCAGACCAAAAAGATGATCTGGTGATTTTATATGAATTTTTCTATCCAAGGACAGAATCTGTTTCCTGGACAGCACCTCACAACTTTTGAACTTTCTAGCAATCAGAGGCTATACTTGGCACAAATATGAAAAGCAAAGATACAATGATGATGCTACAGCAGTAAACAACATCAAGACACAACAAAAGCAAAAAATTTATTCATGTGGGCTGCCTCCCAAAAGCGCTTTCTTTTATGCCTTTAAGCTAGGCATAAGACTTTAATGATGCTCTCGTAGGAATAAGAGTTGAAGAACAAAAGAAAGCATCAAGAAGCAAATACCAAACACATTTAAGCCTAACATGCTTCCTATGATGGGTAACGTTGCATGGGAAACAAAAAATTTCTCTACGTTCACCAAGATCAATCTAGGAGATGCAACTACGAGAGGAGAGTTGGATCCACATACCCTTGTAGATCGCTAAGCGGAAGCGTTCAAGAACGCGGTTGATGGAGTCGTACTCGCCGCGATTCAGATCGCCGAAGATCCTAGCACCGAAGCAACGGTGCCTCCGCGTTCTTCACACGTACAGCTCGGGGACGTCTCCTCCTTCTTGATCCAGCAAGGGGGAAGGAGAGGTTGATGGAGACACCGGCAGCACGACGGCGTGGTGGAGATGGTGGTGGAGGATTCCTGCAGGGCTTCGCCAAGCACCGCGGGAAAACGAAGATTGTAGTGGGAGAGGGAGGGCAGCACCGAGGCACGAACGTGTGTGGCTGCCCTCCCTCTGCCTCTCTTTATATAGGGGGAGTAGAGGGGAGGGGGCGCCCTAGGGTTTCCCCTAGGGGCCGGCGGCCAGGGCAGA
>LR738709.1:720981587-721004165 GCA_902687465.1 Secale cereale
ACACACCATTACGCTGTGGTGTTCCAGGTGGCGTCAACTGTGAAACGATTCCACATTTTCTTAAGTGATTGCCAAACTCATAACTCAGATATTCTCCCCCTCGATCAGATCGTAGGAACTTGATCTTCTTGTTACGATGATTTTCAACTTCACTCTGAAATTGCTTGAACTTTTCAAAAGTTTCAGACTTATGCTTCATTAAGTAAATATACCCATATCTACTTAAGTCGTCAGTGAAGGTGAGAAAATAACGATATCCACCGCGCGCCGTGACACTCATCGGACCACACACATCAGTATGTATGATTTCCAATAAGTCACTTGCCCGTTCCATTGTCCCTGAAAACGGGGTCCTCGTCATCTTGCCCATGAGGCACGGCTCGCATGTGTCAAGTGATTCAAAATCAAGAGACTCCAAAAGTCCATCAGCATGGAGCTTCCTCATGCGTTTCACGCCGATATGACCTAGACGGCAGTGCCACAAGTAAGTGGTATTATCATTATCAACTCTACATCTTTTGGCATCAATGTTATGAACATGTGTATCATCACTATCGAGATTCAATAAGAATAAACCCCTTACTTCGGGTGCATGACCATAAAAGACATTACCCATATAAATAGAACAACCTTTATTCTCTGATTTAAATGAGTAACCGTCTCGCATCAAACAAGATCCAGATATAATGTTCATGCTTAACGCAGGCACTAAATAACAATTATTTAGGTTCATAACTAATCCCGATGGTAATCGAAGAGCGAGCGTGCCGACGGCGATCACATCAACCTTGGAACCATTCCCCACGCGCATCGTCACTTCGTCCTTCGCCAGCCTCCGTTTATTCCGTAGTTCCTGTTTAGAGTTGCAAATGTGAGCAACCGAACCGGTATCAAATACCCAGGCACTACAACGAGAGTTGGTAAGGTACACATCAATAACATGTATATCACATATACCTTGCTTGTTGTTGTTGGCCCCCTTCTTGTCTGCCAGATACTTGGGGCAGTTCCGCTTCCAGTGGCCGTTCCCCTTGCAATAGAAACACTCAGTCTCTGGCTTGGGCCCAGCCTTGGGTTTCTTCACTGGATTAGCAACTGCCTTGCCACCCTTCTTAGAGTTACCCTTCTTGCCCTTGCCATTTTTCTTGAAACTGGTGGTTTTATTGACCATCAACACTTGATACTCCTTCTGGATGTCTGCCTCAGCAACTTTCAGCATTGAAAACAGCTCGGCGATGGACTTGTTCATCCCTTGCATGTTGTACTGCTGCACGAAGCTCTTGTAGCTAGGTGGGAGTGACTGGAGAATTCTGTCAATGATAGCCTCCTCCGGGAACACAAGTCCCAGATCAGCTATGCGGGTATAGTACCCAGACATCTTCAGCAAGTGCTCACTGACAGACGAATTCTCCTCCATCTTGCAAGCAAAGAATTTATCGGTGGTCTCATACCTCTCGATCTTAGCATTCTTTTCAAAGATGAACTTCAACTCCTGGAACATCTCATATGCTCCATGACGTTCAAAACGCCTTTGAAGTCCTCCTTCCAAGCTATACAACATGGCACACTGCACGACTGAGTAGTCATCCGAGCGCGTCTGCCAGGCGTTCATAACGTCCACAGAGGCTGGAGCGGGGGGTTCACCTAGCGGTGCACTTAGGACATAAACCTTTTGGGCAGCTGTGAGGATGATCCTCAGATTGCGGAGCCAGTCCACAAAGTTGCTCCCATCATCTTTCAGTTTAGCTTTCTCTAGGAACGCATTAAAATTCAGGGGAGCTACTGCGCGAGCCATCTACAACAAAAGATTTGCAAAGACATTTTAGACTATTGTTCATGATAAGTGAGTTATTACCTAATCAAATTATTTATAACTCCCACTCAAATTGACATCCCTCTGGTCATTCGAGCGTGACATGATCCATATCCACCAACCCAAGTCCGATCATCACGTGAGATGAGGTGGTGTCAATGGTGAACATCTACATGTTGATCATATCTACTATATGACTCATGCTCGACCTTTCGGTCTTCCGTGTTCCGAGGCCATGTCTGTACATGCTAGGCTCGTCAAGTCTAACCCGAGTGTTCTGCATGTGCAAAACTGGCTTGCACCCGTTGTATGCGAACGTAGAGTCTATCACACCCGATCATCACGTGGTGCTTCGAAACGACGAACCTTCGCAACGGCGCACACTCGGGGGGAACACAATTTTATCTTGAAATTTTAGTGAAGGATCATCTTATAATGCTACCGTCGTCCTAAGCAAAATAAGATGCATAAAAGGATTAACATCACATGCAAATCATAAGTGACATGATATGGCCATCAACTCGTGCTTTTGATCTCCATCTCCAAAGCACCGGCATGATCTCCATCGTCACCGGCGCCACACCATGATCCCCATCATCGTGTCGCCATCGGGGTTGTCGGCGCCCACCATGCTCTTACTACTATTGCTACCGTTTAGCGATAAAGTAAAGCATTACAAAGCGCTTAATGATTGACACGCAGGTCATACAAAAATTAAAGACAACCCTATGGCTCCTGCCGGTTGCCGTATGCATCGACATGCAAGTCGATATTAACTATTACAACATGATCATCTCATACATCAAATATATCTCATCATGTCATTGGCCATATCATATCACATACATACCCTGCAAAAACAAGTTAGACGTCCTCTAATTTGTTGTTGCATGTTTTACGTGGCTGCTATGGGTATCTAGCCAGAACGCTTCTTACCTACGCAAAGCCACAACGGTGATATTCAAGTTGCTATTTAACCTTCTACAAGGACCGCCTTGTTCTATTCCGATTCAACTAAGATAGGAGAGACAGACACCCGCCAGCCATCTTATGCAACAAAAGTCACATGTCTGTCGATGGAACCGGTCTCATGTACGTGGACATGTAAAGTTGGTCCGGGCCGCTTCATCCCATAATACCGCTGAATCAAGAAAGACTAAGGAGGGCAGCAATTTAAACATCAACGCCCACAAACCCTTTTGTGTTCTACTCGAGAAAGCATCTACGCAAGATCCTAGCTCATGATGCCACTGTTGGGGAACATTGCATGGAAAACAAAAATTTTTCTCTACGTTCACCAAGATCAATCTAGGAGATGCAACTACGAGGGGAGAGTAGGATCCACATACCCTTGTAGATCGCTAAGCGGAAGCGTTAAGAACGCGGTTGATGGAGTCGTACTCGCCGCGATTCAGATCGCCGAAGATCCTAGCACCGAAGCAACGGTGCCTCCGCGTTCTTCACACGTACGGCTCGGGGACGTCTCCTCCTTCTTGATCCAGCAAGGGGTGGAGGAGAGGTTGATGGAGAGACCGGCAGCACGACGGCGTGGTGGTGATGGTGGAGGAGGATTCCAGCAGGGCTTCGCCTAAGCACCGCGGGAAGACGAATATGTTGTGGGAGAGGGAGGGCAGCACCGAGGCACAAACGTGTGTTGGCTGCCCTCCCTCTGCCCCTCTATATATAGGGGGAATAGATAGGAGGGGGGCGCCCTAGGGTTTCCCCTAGGGGGGCCGGCGGCCAGGGCAGTGGGGGGGCGGCGGCCAAGGGCTGCGCAGGCCCTAGGGTTTCCCCCCCTTAGGTGCCTTGCCCCCCAAGCCAGGGGGTGCGGCTGCCCTAGGAGGGGCCAGCCCCCATGCGCCATAGGAGAGGGCCCAGGGGGGGCGCACAGCCCTATGAGGGCTGTGGTGTCCCCCCTTTGTGGCCCATTAGGCCCAGAACCACTTCCGGGACCCCGAAACCCTTTTCGGTAATCCGCCGATTTCCCGATGCTCCCCGGAACACTTCCGGACTCCGAAACCTTTCATCCTATATATCAATCTTCGTCCCCGGACCATTCCGGAGACCCTCGTCACGTCCGGGATCTCATCCGGGACTCCGAACAACCTTCGGTAACCATGCACTGTTCTCACTAACAACCCTAGCGTCACCGAACCTTAAGTGTGTAGACCCTGCGGGTTCGGAAACCATGTAGACATGACCGAGACACTCCCAGGTCAATAACCAATAGCGGGATCTGGATACCCATATTGGTTCCCACACGTTCCTCGATGATCTCATCGGATGAACCACGATGTCAAGGATTCAGGCAATCCCGTATATAGTTCCCTTTGTCTCGTCGGTATGTTACTTGCCCGAGATTCGATCGTCGGTATCTCTATACCTAGTTCAATCTCGTTACCGGCAAGTCTCTTTACTCGTTACCGTAATACATAATCCCGTGACTAACTACTTAGTCACTTTGAGCTCATTGAGATGACGTATTACCGAGTGGGCCCGGAGATACCTCTCCGTCACACGGAGTGACAAATCCCAGTCTCGATCCATGTCAACTCAACAGACACCTTCGGAGATACCTGTAGAGTACCTTTATAGTCACCCAGTTACGTTGCGACGTTTGGCACACACAAAGCACTCCTACGGTGTTAGTGAGTTACATGATCTCATGGTCATAGGAACTTATACTTGACATGCAGAAAACTATAGCGATAACTGATACGATCAAAAGCTATGTTTAATGTTTGGGTCTCGTCCATCACATCATTCTCCTAATGATGTGATCCCGTTATCAAATGACAACTCATGTCTATGACCTGGAAACCGCGGTCATCTTTGATCAACGAGCTAGTCCTAGAGAGGCTTACTAGGGACACAAAGTTTGTCTATTTATCCACACATGTATATGAGTTTCCAATCAATACAATTATAGCATGGATAATAAACGATTATCATGAACAAGGAAATATAATAATAACTCTTTTATTATTGCCTCTAGGGCATATTTCCAACATCCTATGCATAGGAATATTGCAATAGAATAATTCATTGAAGCACAAAGCAATAAGCATAGGAAGACAAAACAAGTGCAGCTTCAAAACCTTCAACATAAAGAAAGGGAACTTGATATTATTGAAATATCTATAAGCATATGTTCCCTTCTCATAATAATTTTCAGTGGGATCACGAATAAACTCAACAATATAAGCATCACATAAAGCATTGTTACCATGATCCACATGCAAAAAGGTACTCTTACTCTCCACATAAGTATCATGAAGAGGATAAAACTTAGTATAAAAGAGAGACATAAGCTCTTGCCAATCAAGCAAGTGCGAGTTATCGAGAAACTTATACCAATCTGAAGCCTTATCTATAAGTGATACGGCGAACAATTTCCTCATGACAAACTCCCTTGGTACACCTGCAAGCTTAAATAATGAACATAGTTGTGACAGATATAGCAAGTGTTCACCGGGATGTCTGTCTCCTGCATAACGATTAGCCAAAACATAATCGGTAATACCAGCTGGTATTTTATAGGGCACAATTTCAGTAGCGGGAAGAGCAACCACCACAGGTGTGGGGCGTCTTCCCGCAAGCAACGATCCAATAGCAGGGTTGTCCATAAGCATAACTAGTGAAATACATAAAGAAGATTGAAAGGTAAACTAACAAGACTAAAAAACAAAGGTAAAAGATAGCATGCAACTCCCCTATCCTGAAGAGTGGAGTCCCCGGCAACGGCGCCAGAAAATACTCCTTGATGGGCCTCGAACCCCTCGTTGGTTACCCCAAGTGGAAGGTGTAAGATGCAGTAAGTAGAAGTGTTTTCCCTTAGCAAAGATGCCAAGGATCGAATCCCCAGAGACTCCTAGGTTCAACAGGTAGGTGTCAACTGCTAACGGCGCAATTAGCAATCAACGTGGACCTGCACACAGATACAAATAACTTTGCTCCCAACGAGTACAGAGAGGTTGTCAATCTCTCCGGCCTTGTAGTTCACAAAGGGTTAAAAGCAATATGATAGTAGTGATAGATAGTGTTTTGCAATAGTAAATAAAATAGCGAAAAGTAAATAGTGGATGTGATCAATGATGGTAATATGGACCGGAGTCTCATGATGTTCACTAGTGATGTCTCTCTCCCAAAAGACGATAAAACAGCTATGTGAGGTAAACAAATTACAGCTGGGCAATTGACAGGACCACGAACGCAAACCAATGCTGACTACATTGCAACAAAGGTTGAGGTTCAAAGCATGGGCGGTACGCCAAAGTAAGTAGACCGAAATCCATCTGCATCTACTACTAATCATCCACCTTGAGATATCTATCCAGAACATCTCGCTGGTATTAAGTTACGAGTCCCACCCATAGTGTAAACTCAATGCAACAGACAACTGCATTAAAAGAACTTTGCGTAAAGTAAACAATCCTTGCACCCGCGGGCACAAGCACCGTTGTTTTCCCCCTTGTGGCAACAGCACATCCCCTAGTCTCATGTTTCTGTCACTCAAGCTAGTCATCGAGGGGCATGAACCCACAATCGAGCATAACGTTCCCTCTTGGAGTCACTACCTACTACTTGGCCAAAGCAATAAATAACAACGGAGAACATGCAAGAATTACTTATGAAATAAAATATAAAAGAGGTGAATCAAATATATTACTCAAGATCAATCTGAACATAATCTCATAATCCATCGGATCCCAGCAAACTCAACATAGCAACAGCATAAGGATTACATAGGTGCCTCGATCATGTAGGGCAGCTCACGAGGACTAATTAGTGAAGCACAAGAACGGGAGGAGAACATCACATAGCTACTGGTCATGGACTCATGGTCCAAGGGAGACTACTCACGAGTCATCCGGGAGGCGTCCATGGTGGTGGAGAAGCTCCCGGTGGTGATCCTCCCCTCCGGCAGGGTGCCGGGAAGAGTTCTCCTGGTGCTCCCGATCTTGGAAGCGGCGGCGGCGGCGGAACAGAGATGGGATCGCGAAAAGAAGTCCTGTTTCAAGGGTTACGGGGAACCCTTTAAATATATGCCAAAGTAGGGCACCGGGGGACTCTCGGGGGGCCGAGGCGCCCCCCCCGGCGCGGCCCAGGGGGGGGGGGCGCGCCCACAGGGCGCCTGGAGCCCCTGTGCCCTCCCCCCATGCTGCCCTTCGGAGGCAGTGTCGTTCCCGGATCGCTGATTTTTTATATATTTTTTATGGATTTTTCTGGGCAGTTCTCGAAACGTGAAAACCTGAAAAAGTGTATGGAAGTGTATGAATATCATAGCAATATCACCCAAAAGTGGCATGGAGCAAGCAGAAATTATAGATACGTTTTGGACGTATCAATCGCCTGCAACTGCGCCTCCGTGGCGGCCATTTCTTGGCAAGCGGCGGCTTGAGCGCGGACAACATCGTAGATGGCATGCTGCTCCACGACGAAGTTGGGGTTCGTCGCGGGCATGGCCGCCACGGCCTCCTCGCTCGCGCGCTCACCATAGATCTAGCCCTCCGCTAGCCGGTGCTGCTCCAGAGGGAACATGTTGTACCGATGTTCATCCTGCACCTCCGCCATGGCGGCGTTGTAGTGCGCCTGCGCCTGCTCAAGGTGAAGCCGGTGTCCACAGGAGGCGTGGGAGCCAAGGCAGTGTCATCGGAGGTCGTTTCCATCGTGGTGCCGTCCTCGGAGACCTCGGGCGACCTAGCCGGCAAGCCGACCTCGATGCGCCTAGCATGACTTCTCTACCAGGCGGCGGCAAGGGCGGCCACGTCATGCTTCATCTCCATGGAAAGTCCCTCCCACAGAGCTTCACCGCCTGCAATCATGGCGGATGCAGCGCAAGGGAGGAGGATGGGGAGAGGCTTGTGTTTTGGTGTGGAGTTAGTCCGGAGTGGCCTCTTTTAAATAGTGGATTCCGATGAGGCGAGGCGTCCGGGTGCGTCAATGCGCTACACCGGAGTGGGTTTCTCTGCCAGCGAGCCTACTTAATGGTGGCATATGGACGAACGAGGCATTGAACGGGCGTGGTAGATATCCGTCCCGTCCCGTCCAGCCACGCGACATTGAACATGCACGGACACCGGAGACACGTCGCTGGCGGCACCCTCGGCCAGCGCGCAGCTACAATGGCAGAGGCAGTGAGAGCACTGGCGGAGCTTAAGCAAGGCCGAATGGGCCATGGCCCGCCCAGCTCTCGACCTGTTCCTCACATTTATAGCCAGGCATCCAGCCCACTCAGGCAGCTAATAACACAATCCCTTGCAGACAGGCCCACCCAGCCCGCCCAGCCTTTTGGAGCAAGCTCCGCCACTGAGTGAGAGGTCGTGTCCCCCTTGAGCGGCATGAATGCAGGCAGCTGGCGCTGGGCGGGAACGCGTGCGGGTGATGGAGGAGGGGTTTGGGCGGGCTATGGTGGTCAGACAGCTCGAGGAAAGCGGATCGCCAACCCCCACATCGCTCCATCCCTAGGGCGTCACAGGCGGTGCCCCAACCATGCCGGAGTATGCAGATCCTCCACCTCTATCTCTCCCTCGCCGTCGCTGGAGCCTCCCGTGAGCAAAGCTTACGTGGAGCCGGCGGCGGCGGGGCTCGTTTCCTTCAGATGGTGGACGGCGCTTTCACGAGCAGGGGAGCTCAAGGCGACGGACGACGGGTGGTGGCCGGTGGGCGGAGTGGCGCGTCTCTTGTCTTCGTGTCCTGCACCGACTAGCGATAGATGGCTGGGAAGCAGTAGCAGCCTGCCTGTGCATGAGGTCTGACCCTGGTTCGGGAGATCCACGATATGCACGATCTCTTGGGGCTGGACTCTTGGTGATCCGCGGGTAGCGGCAGTTGACTTGGCAGCGATGGTGTCCTCCCATGCGTGGGCTCGGGCCCTAGATCCGGAGATTCGTGATTTGCTCGTTCCGATCTCTTGGGGCTGGCCTCTATGTTCGCGACGGTATGATCGCTCATTGTTGCGGCGGGGCGTCGCTGTGTGCTTCATATAGCATTGGCTATGCTCCGCGCGCGTGCCACACTGGCGATGATGATCTGATTTCGTGCTCTTAGTTTCAATCATGTCGGGCCCTCATTTGACATGTTTGGACAGGGCTTTCTTTGCTGAGGTGATGTGCTCCGTCACCGGTACTGGTCATTGAGGTGATCAATGGACCACGGTGAATTCGGTGCATATTGATGTAGCCACTAAAAGGTCTTCGCGAGAGTTTTTCTTCAGATCCAGTGGCTGACTTCAGTGAGGAGATGCAAACTATGGATGATGGCTTGACGCAGAGGATGATTGTGCAGTGGAGGTGCATTGCATGTAGCTGCAGGGATCGGGGAAAAGTGGTGGCGATAACACATGAGTTACTTCGATGGTGGTGCTACTTGAGTACCGGGTCTTGAGCCCCGAGGTGAAAGTCTAGGTTTGCCTTGAGTCAGGTATACCTGACAATGGCGATGTTTTTGCATCGTTACCTTGCCGAAGGCATTGTTTGAATGTGCTCGGACTAGTTCTTCAAGGTGATAACCTTGATTCTGGCCTTGGGTGGTTGGATACAGTGACGGAGACGATTGAGCATCGCTCCCTTCCTGAAGGTGTTACTGTTGAAGACTCTCGTTGTCTGTGTGATGTCATGAGATGATTGATGTGAATACGGTCATTCTAAAGTTTGCCGATCCCAGATCTGATCGCTTTGTTTTTATTTTCTTCTCGCCTAGGCATAGCTTTGGTCGCTCTGCTATTTACCGGCATGTTTTTGTGTCCGTGTGTCTGGCTGTGTGCATCCTAGCTATGCAGAGATCGGGTGTGCTCATTATAGTGTATCTTTTTGATGCTTTATTTTGAGGCACTAAATTCACCCTTTCTCGAAAATTGGTGGTCAGAGGCGGGCATGGGAGCGGTCCGGACTTCCGCAAATCACTCACGTTTGTTTCGGGTTTGCACGAGAAAGTCGTCCGGACCGCGTCATGGAATTATAGATGACCACGTCGGATGGCTTCCACGGTTCAGACAATGCAGTACGGCCGCATGCTGGAGGTTTGCGGGTCAGTATAGGAGATGCGTTTATCCCCTTTTGTGTTTTTACAATTAGTCTATGTTGTTTTGTCTATTTGCAACCCATTTTTTCGTGCCACGTCAACCCGTCGAGCTGGTTTCACCTGTCATAAATGTGATTAAAATGAGCGAAATGGGCAACTAGTGGTTTCTGCATAAAATTAGGCTTAAAATTAATGGTTTTTGGCGAGTCATCGAGGTTGAAGACTCTAAAATGTGAACATCCACTGTTATATTCTGTTGTACATTGGGAGGGAAGCAGGAGACTGCCCCGAAAACTTGGACCGACCTTTTACCCGGCCTTTTTATACGAGCTCTTTTATGATACTCGGGGATAAATATTGGCCATCCATTTGTTAAATCTAATGGTGGCCACCGATCTATACTGCTCCAATTTGGCAATAGAATCGCCAGCGGTATAGGTTGCACTGATTCGCTTCCTTCCTCCAGTATACAATTCCTGATGGCATTTTGGGAAGTAAAAAATTCAGCACACTCCGCCTGCCCGCCCACGTGAGTTCCAGCTGCCGCCGGCGTGCGCCTGGCCATCTATGGCGAATCTCAGGAGGTTGTCGAGCTAGGCCATCTTCCTCGCCATCAACACCCCGCTGCTCTTTCCCGTCCCTCCACCCTCCTCCTTTTCCTCCTGCCGCTAGGCGCTAGAGGACCCGCCACGCCGACACCGCTGCTCCACCGCGAGGCCGCGACTGGTCTTTCCTCATCTTCGTATCCACTAACGCCCCGCTGCTCTCCCCCGTCCCTGGAGGCGCCCCAGGTCGGAGCTTTGCACTCGTCTACTCCGTCGACTTGCCATCCGGCAGTGTGCGCCGCCTCACCCCTGCTCGGCCGCGTCGACGACTTCAGGCCCGCGTTCTCGGCTCTGGGGCTGGACCGCCGTGGCAAGGACGGCTGGGCCAACAACGTGGAGCTCCTCGAAACTGAGGTGACGCCTTCTGGACATCCGATACCTCCCGGCGCACGCTGCTCTTCCGCGACGGCGGTTGGCCGTGCTGGGCAGGCAAGACCATGGCTTCTCGCTGCCACGGCCTGCGCTGACCGCCGACGGCGGTGAGGCGACGCGAGGCTCCGGGCCTGCTCGCGTGCGGGAGGCGAGAACATTGCGGGGCTGTGGCGCGTGCGCTGCGGCCGCTCCTGCGGGCATGGAGTGCAAACGGGCGCGCGCGTTGGTAGGTGTGTACGTGCGAGACGAGCTCCAGGGACTCGTCCATGGCGGAAATGGCGCCGGCTTGAGTGAGACGACGCTATGGTGGATGAATACGACGGGAAAGGAGGCGGGGATGAGCGACAGCTCACTATGGGCTCGGTAGAAGCGACGAGATGGTTGGGGACGTAGAGGAGACGGCAAGGGAGCACGCTAATGCCGGCGGTGGTCCTCGGGTGCGCGATGAAGAAGACGAGCTAGAGGCGGAGGTCGTGGTCGAGGACGGCCGCTCGGGGGACACCACCATCCAGTCTCCAGCTACAGGAACAGGAGGCCGAAGGAAACCGTTGAAGAGTCTTCAGTCTTGGGACAACAAATCAATTTCGGGTCGCCATTATCGGTTCCCATGCCAACAAATCTATGTCTATCCTACCCTTAGAAAATGAGTGGTTAGATTTTAATATACCGCTCCCTTCACCACCACCGGTATAGGGTACCGTAAAAACTCTCTTTTATACTTATTAATCGCATCCCCCTCCCCCCCCCCCTAAAAGATTTATAAAGGAGGAACGCTTCTTTTCTTTAAAGGAGAAACTCTTTTTTCTTCTTCTGTGATGGAATAGAGTTGTAACCTCTACAAGTGGACTGGGAGATTCTAAAAAATAAAGTGGACCGGGTGAGTGCTAACCAAGAATATCTTGAAAAGATATCATGATCACTACATTTTATTCTCGGTTAATAAATATTGCAATGCTCATAATGTCACCATATCATAAAAATTGTATGGCCATTAGTTTTGTAGCATTAGTACTCCCAATGTCTTTTTCTTGTTGGAGCTGATAAACCAACAACTTTCGGTGGTGTAATATATGCTATGAAATTTCCAGGACGTTTCATTGGTGCTATCCTATATATCAAGACATTTCCAGGAAGTTTCGTTCACAGGGTCACACCTTAGCCTTGTGAAGTCATCTCTTGTGTATGTGAAATCGTGCTCAGGAAAGGACAAGAAGAACAATAAATAAGATATGCAACTTCCTATGAATTTCTCCCAATTGATGATGAAATGATCTTCCAATGATACATATCCCAAGTTGTCATGGACCGGCCGGCTATATATACATGCCGATGCCTATGAGCCTGGAAAATGTTCAAATTGAAACCACTGTCTATATCAAGCTACATAGATTGTATTCTCTCTCTCTCTCTCTCTCTCTCTCTCTCTCTCTCTCTCTCTCTCTCTCTCTCTCTCTCTCTCATGTGGGCGATGGTGATGATGGATCAAAACTTCCTAACCGCGCTGGTGTCATCTCTCCTGATGTTGATCTTGGGGCCATTGATCATAGATGTCATCCTGGTAAGCAAAAAGATATGGAGCTTCTTGCACACACTTACAAAATACCTAGCGCATGATGACACCCTCGTCATCGACTTTATGGTGCTTGATGATAGCCCCGCATCGCCGGAGAAAGTAGCTTACGGTGGAGGATTAACATCTGGTGACATAGAAATTGTCACGGCGAGGCTAGGTCTTACCGGGTGGAGGTACAAAGGGTGTGAAGGAATTAGTGTCGTAGATGAGTTGATGGATGGTAAGCAAGGGAGCGAGGGCGAGCTGGAGGAGGCCTTCTGTGTTTTTGACCGTGATGAGGATGGGTTCATATGCGCCGGTGAGTTGTGGAACGTGATGAGGAGGCTTGGTTGGAAAGAAGGGGCCATGTATGAGGACTGTGTGAGGATGATCCGCCCATTCGATGAGGATGGAGATGGCAAGATTAGCTTCCTAGAGTTTAGAAGGATGATGGAGAATGCCGTTTAAGTAACTAGAATGTTCTTATTTGTGTAAAATAAGCGTTATAAACTGTTGTATGAACAATGTGTGTCGGTATGCTACTTTTTGGCATTCAATTAAGGTTTTTCGACCTCACTATTTGTTCGCACCATTTTGGGCCAAACAATTTGGCAAATATGAGAAGCATCAAACATTACATCTCGCTAACATCTAGTTCATACATAAAGTAGGAAAACGCCAACGTTTTACTCTCTAATGTTTTGAGTTTGTCTCAATAGCCTTTGGTTTTGTCCATTTAACCCCTCCAAGTTCAAATATAGGATGCTATGTAGTAAAAAAAACACCAGAACTAGTGCCATAAATTGATGTGATCTGGCATTGATAATTTGCAGGGTAAATCTCATGAAGCTAAAGGGTAGTTTATGTTATGAATACAGAAGCAAACTACGGATTAATAACATATATAGAAGAGAATTTCGATTCCGATTCCTGTTCTCTGGCACATGGTGCGTGATGTGTGAATGTCCATGAGTATATGCGGCGCTTACAAACCAAGAAAAGGACATGCATTTGCTTACCTGGCACATGTCAGTCCAACAAGAGAAGAAAAAGAGAAATTATTGGTCACTATCTAAGAGCACGAAAGGAAACAGTTATGCCAAACGTGTCAACTCGTTATATGGAAAAGCTTTGCTCTACATGCATCCACTGTATAGAAATTAATAGAAGGAAATGAAGTTGTTGATACTTCAGCAGGACAATGAATCAACCAATATTTTGGCCTGAAAATTAAGAAATTCCTACCCGATAATTATTATGTACTGCCATCCCATAGCCTGTGATTTCACAGCATATTCGATGGAGGTCAATTGTCTTACTAGGACAAAAGGAACATGTGTCAAACAATGTTTAAAGTGAAATTTTCCATCAGAGCATCTTCAATAAATCCCATTTCCCTGATTAAAAACTGGTATAGGGGGAGTTGGGCCCAAAAAAATTTGCTCCAACAGATCCCATAATAAACAAGAAAAAAAATCATAGGACCACGTATAATCAACCCAAGCTCCCATCTATCTAGGGGAAAGGGGCCGTCCATAAACCAAAGAAAAACTGATGAAAATCGAAGAAAAATGCGGAAAAAGAAAGAGAAATGAAGAAAATAGGGAGAATCAATGGAAACAGAAGAACAAAGAAGAAAACAAAAAAATAGTGAAAACCAAGAGAAAACGAAGAAAACAGAACGAAAGAAAGAAAAGAAAAATAATAGTGAAATCAAGAAATCAAGAAAACAAAGGTTATGACAAAGAAAAAACTGGCAAAAATTTAAAAGAACCAAAGAAAGGGAAAAAAAGGAAAAGTATTGGAGAAAGCCGGAGCAGAGCAAACCTACAGTAACCGAATCCTACTGAGAGCATCTCAAACATTAGATGTAAAAAAAACCACGCGCGGAAAAAGTGGGTATTAGCGCGGGGGGCGGTTTCGCGCGCTCGCTGATTCAGGCGCACGTGAAAAAGTGGGCGGGCGCACGCTAGTTTTGTCGCGCGTTATAAAAGCCAGCGCCTGCCACGAGCCCTCCCATCGATGTCCGCCTCGCCACGCCCCCTCTCTCCGCTCTCTCTCGCCTCCACCGTCGCCGCGGCAACATGCCGCCGTGCCGTCGAGGAACTTCGGACTACTGCGGCGTTTGCGCGCGCCCCTCCGACGCCTTCTCCGCCGAGATCCGGTTCGGCGAGATGCGCCTCGGCCTCGGCACTTTCGACACCGCCCATGAGGCCGCCCACGCGTACGACGCGGCGGTGTGGCACCTCCGGCTGCCTCGTAAGGACATGAACTTCCCCGAGGTGACGATGCGGGAGCGGGCGCAGGAGATCGCGCCTCCCCCGCGGCTTATCGTCGACGAGGATTGACGTGACAACTGGAGGCGGGAGCACCGTCTCGGCATCGCCGAGATGCACAAGGAAGCCATGGCACAGTGGCGCCAACGCTTCCCGCAGGACATCGTCAACGAGCACGAGTTCTACGCGCAAAGGAGGGCGTAGAGGAAGGAGAGGAGGGCGGAGCGAGCCGCCTATCACGAGGACAGGCGTGCGTGGAAGGCGGCCGTTCAATTGAACATCGACCTAGGAGCAGCGTCAACGTGGGACTCCGACGATGATCGGTATCTTGACACCTTCATTGAGACGTCGGAGGAGGACATCACCCGGGCGGAGGCGAAGGAGGAGGAGTCGGAGTCGGAGTAGATGAACTATCCATGTTGAACTAGTTATGTATCGTTTTATTTAATCTACCTATGCTATCATTTTTGCATCCGTATGTGTATCGCGCGCTATATTTTTCGTGCTTCTGCTGGAGCGGCGCATGCGTAATTTTTTGCAGCAGCCGCTGAAGCCAGCGCTCTGCGACGCATGAAAAGTTACTATTTCTGACGTTGTAAACATATTTAGCGTGCCGCGCGGTGGAGATGCTCTAATAGGCCGGCCTTCTCCTTCTACGCGCGCGATAGCTACTTTCATCCCGCTATAAGCAAGATATAAATCTCTCGCTCCTGGGCACCGGCAACTATGTAGAACGATAATACTAAATTCACGGGCAGATTTCAAAAGACTTCAAGTGCTAAAGAACGTGGCCTAATTTAATTGACCCCCTGATTTTTAAGTGATGGGGCCGTCCTACTTAACTAAATCACAACCTTTAATCTTTGACTAGCCCGTAAAGCCCCTTTAAAACCACCCCTCATGTGTAGCATTACTCCTAAGATAATACTACACGTGCGGAATGAAACAACGGACTCCTACGGACTCTCCCGCGTGCCCTCCACTAGTTGGCCCCCCTGATTTTCGCTGGATGGGCGCGCCTCATTAAGCTAAATCTCAACCCATCAATGCTAATCAGCCTGTTAAACCTCCACAAACAGCCCGTACATAGGAGTAAGAGCTATTCAGAGGGAACTCCAGTAAACTCCGAAAATCCTACATGCACGGACATTAGGGCATGTACAATGATTGATAAGGTAGTCTTATCTTAAATATTACATGTAATTTAGAGATGACAAAAAAACATATCTACAATGGTTCATCTCTTAGCCTTATTTTCAATAACTAGTTATTCCTAAAAACATGGTGAGACATATTGTGATAAGAGAACATCTCTTGCCTTCTCTTATACTTAAGAGAAGACAAGCCTTTTTTTATGTTTTCTCTGTCCTTCACCACATCATTTATCATACGTGGCATTGATAAGCTAGAACCATGTACATGCCCTTACGGTCTTCTTGCCCCGATTTTTAGTGGGGTGGACCCGCCAATTTATTTTCATCCAATCATAATCAGTCAAATAAGCAACTATGTAGCCAACTTGTAGAGTTTTGTATCTTAGGGCATGTTCTGATGTCCTCCCAACTTCACAAACTCCTAGAATCCAGCTTCTCATCGTAGCTTCCAGCTCCGGGCAGCGACAGATATATGTTCGGTAGCTTCGCTGGCTTCTTGCGTCGCCACCATGGGCTCGGAGCATCGCTGGCCTGTTTTAGCGCCTTAATGGGCCGTATATAACCAGCCCAAGTCAGCCAACTTGTGTACGAGAGAGGGAATCGAGGGAGACAGGGTCGTGCAGTTCTGTTTCGAAGGGAGGAGGACCAAGCGTTTTCTTTGGCGGTGGCAATTCTCTGTAAATACATCCAACTCTCAGCTTCTCAGATAACTCTCAGCTTCTCAGATTGGTGGAGCTGGGCTTTCCCAACTTCGGATTTTTACACTACGGTCTGCCTCAGCTTCTCAGATCCAGCTTCTTGGTGCTAAAGTGTTCTACTCGACTTCAATTTTAGAATTTGTGGAGTTGGAAGAGGGAGGACATCAGAACAGGCCCTTAGTGTTTGTATTAGCGGCCCAGGTGAGGGAGCCCCAGCTATCACACGCGCATGTGACCTAGCCGTGGGATTCTCAGTTGTTGGCTGCGTTGGCCTCGTTTGGACCTCTGAGTTAGAGTTAGTTTGGGTTAGTTTGTACTCAACTAACCCAAAAATATTCAAACAAGAGCGTTAGTTTGAATTTTTTTTGCGAGGATAAAGGGAGTTTATTGCATAGGAATAGAGTTACAGTCGAGAGGCCACAAGTCCTCAATACAAGGTGGAGCCACGACGAGCCAAACAGTCGTGGCTCGCTCGGTGGGGCTATACTTAGCCAACCGATCGGCAACTCTATTTTGAATTCTACTGATTTTTTGCGAAAGAAACTCCCTATTATCTAAAAGTGACTTAATCTCCTTGATGATCTGACCATAAGACGAGCGAAGAAGTGCATCATTTGTCAAGCTAGACAAAGCTTCCGAGGAGTCCGATTGAACCACCACCGGTAAATCCGAGTGTTGTAACGCAAGGGCCATCCCTTGCATGATTGCATGCAATTCTCCCTCTAGTGGGTCATTGCAATAGAAGATGAACCGGTAAGCTGCCATCGAGATCTCGCCTTTGTCGTTCTGGAGCACCATCCCGATACCGCCGAGCCGTCCTCTGATAGAAAATAGCCATCGACAGATAGTGCCAGTCTACCAGGCGGCGGCGCCGGCCAAGGCAAAGCCGGCGGCCTGTCTCTAGGAACAGGCAGCGCCTCCGCCAAGAGCAGCATTTTACCTTTAATGATCTCCTCCGCAGAATAGTGCGCAGCGAGTTTTATAGATTTGTAGTAACTGTCCAGAAATTCGACAGTGGCTAGGACAGGCGGAGCCTCCTTTCCGTGTGTCAAATCATTCCGGAGTTGCCAGATCCTCCAAAGGAACATAATCAACATGTCAATCACCTCGGGCGAGCACTTCGATAGAAGAGAGAGTAGCCATTCCTTCCCGTCATGGATGAGGAGGTTATCGGCTGGGAGTGGCCAACGGAGGTGCATGTTTGTCCAGAGCAGTCTAGCATGAGGGCAAGCGATCAAAGCATGGAAGGAATCCTCCTCCTCTACCCCGTAGAGCAAGCACGTAGGGCGCATCGCCAGATGACGGTAGACCATAAAGCTCTGTGTAGCCAACGTACCTGTCACACATCTCCACGCATTGATCTTCATATTTTGCGGTACCCCGGATCGCCAAACATGATTCCATCCCACACGGTTACCCTCTGGTGCACCACTCGACGCACCATTCGCAAAGCCAGCATTATGATCACATGTAGCCAACTTATAGGCACTTCTCACCATAAACACCCCACTTTTTTCAGGATGCCAAGCCAAGAAATCGTCTCTCTGGCGAGGCGATGCTCTAATTTTCAGAATGTGGTCAACATCCATTGGCCAAAAGAACGCCCTCAAACGGTCCAGCTTCCATGCTCCACTTTCATCTAAGAAGTCAGAGACCCTGTGGAGCCGGCAATTCCCCTTTGGAGTTATCGGGCGAAAAGAGAATGGCCGAGGCAACCAAGGATCACGCCAAGCCCGAATCTTCCTACCATTGCCGACCCGCCAAATGACGCCTTTCTTGATCAACTCAAGGCCATGGAGAATTCCCTTCCACACCTCAGACCCGGAGCCCCGGAACACAGTATCCAAAAGCTCACCAGAAGGATAGTATCTTGCCTTCAACAGACGCGCACAAAGGCTATCCGGCCGATCCAGAAGCCGCCAGGCCTGCTTAGCCAACAACGCCTGGTTAAATGCCCTCATGTCCCTAAAGCCCATGCCTCCCATAGCTTTAGGCAGCCGCAACTTATCCCAGCTCATCCAGGCCATCTTTTTCTTCCCGTTCTCCACCCCCACCAATATTGACGTATCATCCTTGAGAGATCATCACAGACTGAAGCCGGGAGTTTGAAGACGCTCATAACATAAGCTGGTAAGGCCTGTGCCACTAACTTGATGAGTATCTCCTTATTCCCTGAGGACATGTACTGCTCACTCCAGTCCACCAAGATTTTCCTTAACCGTTCTTGGATAGTCTCAAAGTGTCCTTTGTGCATCCTCCCCTCCGGAACCGGCAAGCCCAAGTATTTAGGTTCAAACGCATCTTGGGTGATGTCCAGCGTCACTTTTACCTCATTAGCCATATCATCATGGCATTGTTTTGAGAAAAGAATGGAGCACTTCGACGGGTTAATAAGTTGTCATGTCGCCGTCGCAAAAGTGTTCAACACCCCTTTCACTAATAATGCCTGCTGATTGTTAGCTTGAAAGAACAGAAGTGGGTCATCCGCAAAAAGAAGGTGTGTAACTTCTGGAGCCCCTCTACATATGGTGACACCCTTTAGGCCGTCCTCCCTTGCGGCCTTTTCAATCAACGCAGAGAGAGCATCAGCAACAAATGAGAAGAGGAAAGGGGGCAGTGGATCACCTTGGCGGAGTCCCCTCAAGGGGGAGAAGGACTCCAGTAGCTTCCCATTGAATTTTACCGAGTATGTCACCGATGAGACACAAGCCATCACCCGAGCAATCCATATGGGCGAGAAACCCCACTTGGTCAAAGCTTTCTCCAAGAACACCCAGTCCACCCTGTCATAGGCTTTAGAGAGGTCCAGCTTGTACGCACAGAGGTCGGCTGCATTGTTGCTTGCCGACTGGATATGGTGAAGACATTCGAATGCAATGATAGAGTTGTCAGAAATCAGCCTCCCCGGTATAAAGGCGCTCTGGTTCTCAGAGATGAGATCAGACAGGATTGGACGGAGCCTGTTTACCATACATTTAGAGATTATCTTGTATATAACATTGCACAAGCTTATTGGTCTAAAATCCTTGAGGTCGTTAGGATGTGGAATCTTAGGAATTAGCACAATAGCTGTGCTATTAACACCATCAGGCATAACACCAGAAGCAAAGAACTCGTGAACCGCCATGACAATCTCCTGTTTCAAAAGATCCCAATTCCGCTGAAAAAACCTAGCAGGAAGACCATCACATCCCGGAGCCTTCAGTGGCCCAATTTGAAATAAGGCATTTGATATCTCCTCGTCGGAAAAGGGCCGACACAAGGAAGCATTCATCTCCTCAATAACTTTTGGGGCAATATAGTCCAACACCGCGTCCGGGACGAGGGTAGGATCTTTGGTGAAGACCTCCTTGAAGTATGACTACGCCATTCTTTCCATCTCAGAAGGAGCATTAGACCACGTTCCATCTTGTTTCCGAAGCCGTTGAATCAGATTCCTACGGGCACGCCAAACCGCTCTACGATGCAAATATTTGGTATTGCGTTCACCTTCCTTGAGCCAGGTGATTCGTGATCGCTGGAGCCAAAGCATCTCCTCCCTGTATAGGAGCTCGTCGAGCTGGTTCATTTTCTCGCGAATCTGGGCGCGGTCCGCTCCAGCCAATTGTAGGTCCGCTAGTTGAGATCGGAGCCTCTTGATATCCTTTAACACATTGCCAAATTTCAGTCTGCTCCACTCCTTCAACTCCTTTAAAACCTCCCGCAAGGACACGGCTATCGAACCCAAGTCGCCAGGAACCTTGTGTTTATTCCATGATTCAGCTATCATATTGGGTAGGGTTCCATCACATTCCCACATAATTTCATAGCGCAGGCATGAAGGCCGACGCTGCTGGTCCTGCATCCCCTCCAGTTGCAACAGAATTGGGCAATGATCCAAACATGAAGTTGACAAGTGGACCACCTTCGCAAACGGAAAGAGATCACGCCAAGACTCGTCTGCACACGCACGGTCCAAGCGGACCTGAACATTGCGGCCAGACTCCTGACCATTATTATATGTAAACGGAAAACCCGAGAAACCAAGGTCCTTGAGTTCGCATCTTTCCAAGCACTCTCTGAAGGCCACCATCTGAGCCTCCGAGCGCTCCGTCCTTGACAAGTGCTCATGTTGCCATAGAGCTTCATTGAAGTCACCACACACCATCCATGGTTCACGTGAGATAGCACGAAGTCTAGAGAGGTGCTCCCACATGCGGTAACGATTTTCAACCCGAGGCTCCCCATAGATGAAGGTGCCTCTCCAAGATGAACCAGACCCACCATCGACCACCCTAACATCAATGAAACGATCACAAGAGTCAATCACTGTGATAGAGAGGGACTCGTCCCAGAAAAGTGCTAAGCCCCCACTTCTTCCATCACTGCTCACTCCATGAAAGCCCTTCAGACCTAATCTCCATCGAAGCTTCTCAACTTTCACACTAGCTTGCCTTGTTTCACATAGAAAGACAAGCTTGGGGTTGTTGGCTTTTGCGAGGGCCAAAACCTCACGAACTGTCCCCCCCCCCACCCCCCGGCAGTTCCAAACTAGAGCATTCATTGTGTCCGGCGGTCTTCCTCTAGGGAAGCCGCCGATATCTCTGTTGAATTAAGATCCTTAGCTAGCTTGGCACGTTTACTGCTCGAGAAGCTGCTCGTAGGGGAAGCGTGCTCTTCCTGGTCCTGAGCACTGCCATCCGTGATGGCCAAAACCACTTCCTTGTTGTTCGGTTTATTCGCAGCATCAATTACTACACTGTCCATGTTCAGCCTCTTCCTTGCATCTCTATCAATTTCCATAAGGACACTCGGTGACTTCACCGGGCTTGTAGCAGTGTCGAGCATGTCTGGGTCCATGGCCTTGGGGCCAGGATTTGAGGTGGCACTAGGGCTACCGTTCTTCCTCTGCTGACGGGGAGCATCAGTTTTGATGGGGGTTTGGTCGGGCCTCGGTCTGCTAGCGCCATCGGCATAAAGCCAGTCGCCAAACTTGAGATTCTTTTTGTCATGCACGCCAGGTCCGCACTCCTTATGCTCATGTACAATACGACCGCAGAAACTACAGAAACGGGCTAGCTTCTCATACCGCACAAGATAAACTTGCCTCTCCTGCGCACGAACAATGCTCACAAATTTTGTAAGAGGCTGCTTAATGTCATGGTTAACCCTAACCCTGACATAATCCCCCCGGGTGTTGCCGTTTAAGCGCATCTCCAAGATCTCACCAGCCCCCTTTAGGAGCCGCTCTACAATCCCCTGCCTGCAGTAGGGATCTGGCAATTTATGAATCTGTAACCAGATGGGCATGTGATCAAAAACCACCTCGTCCGCCTTGGTGAATCCATCGTACGGGCACATCAGAACTGCCATATTGCGGAAGAGCCAAGGACTTTGCATCATCATCCTCTCCCAGTCGCCCAGGCAAGATGCTTGGACAACAAATCTATTAGGACCGACCGGCCGGAATCTTACTTGCTGCGCTGGGTTCCAGGCCGCCCTCATGTCTTTGTAGAAGGCTGCCGGTGAGAAGTTCTTGTCGGTGTGAACCCTAGCTAGGGCTAGCCACCGTACGCTCTCTTTTATTTCAGGATCCTCTTCATCAATCTCCACATCATTGAACTCCTCGTCGTTCAGATCTAGATGATCAAAAAACTCTTCCAGGGCGGCGCTAGCGGCCGCCGAGGCACCTCCGCTCGTGGCTGAGTTAGCATCCGAGGGGGAGGCCATCCTGACGTAGCTTGGGCGCTGTGCGATCGGCGGGGGCGGCGATCGAACGTAGCGGCGGGTGAAGGGACTCAGGGGCGAAACAGATCGCCCGAGAGGAGAGAAACCCTAGGCGCCAGGGCGTAGGGGAAAAAACTGAATATTGTTTTGTGTCGCTGTTGAGCGTTAGATTGAATTAGATGTATCTAACCTATCAAAAAACTAACACACTCAAAAGATGCTTATTTGGATTAGTTTTTTTGGGACCACTAAAAAACACTTCTTTCTCCTCGAAGCGCCTCGCCGTATCTGCGCTCCCGTCCGCCGCCGGTAAGCAGCCCCGCCCTATCCTCCCGTTCCAACCCCCTCATCTCTCTGCGGCCCGTCCGCCCGCCGAGAAG
>LR738709.1:721004335-721018107 GCA_902687465.1 Secale cereale
CGCGGCCCGTCCGCCCGCCGGTAAGCAGCCCCGCCCTATCCTCCTGTTCCACCCCCCTCGTCTTCCCGTGGCCCGTCCGCCCACCGTTAAGCAGTCGCGGCTCCTTGCCGGGCGCGTCCCCGTCTGCCTCGGCCAGCGCAACTCTCGGCCGGGGATCGCCCAAAGTAGCCAAATGATTGAGAAAGAGTATTTATTGGAAATTTAACCCTATCATCTAAACACCTCTTTGATTAGAGTTAGTTCAAAATTAGAATTTAACTCTAACCTCTAACTGAGTTAGAGTATCCGAATAGAACCGTTGTGGACACGTATGTCCAATCTGCACCAGCAATTTCAGCGCCGCTCATGACGTCTGCCACCTCCTGTTCACGCACCATATCACCACCGCATGCTCCCGCTTCTGCGGTCTCGAGAACTCATACTCGCAGTCGGAGTGGCATAGTCTGTCTGTGTTGGCACATGCCCGACGTTGCCGAGTACTTTCCGGCGACGCGCAACGACCAACGACAAACAACGAGCTGACTGACTTGCTTCCTGCCCCAGCGGCTAGATGTGTATGTACAAAGCTAACACCATAGCCCCTTCGATTACTTTGAGAGAGACGTGCTAGTACTAGTTAGCCGTTGACCAAAAGCTAGCTTAGCTAGAACGATCAGCTTCGATCGATCTTCTAACCAGCTCTCTTACGCACACGCCCGAAACAATATTGATTGCCACGGGACGGGAGCGCTGCTCCCGTCAATACTTTTATTGGTTTGATTTGATCTCTGATCAGTACAATTACAAGGGTATACAGATGTATATATAGCAGCTACTCGGTTGCGTATTCTAATCCTAGTACTACCGGTGATTGTTCCATGTACAAAACGGACACGGCAACAATGTCGGGTTTAACTCCAACAATCATCCCCCTAAACACGACGTTGTCACGTCACAGCTCCGACGTCGATCCTTCTTCGCATCTTCAAAAGTTTCTCTCGGTCCAAAGTCTTGTTAGCATATCCATCATCCTACCTTCTTCCACGTAATCCTTGCAGTGATACATCGTATCAACGTGCTTACACCTATCACGTCGGACTAGGCTGTCACGCAGAAAATGTGTAGACTTGTTGTCAACGTTGAGCATCACTGATTCCGAATCTCGATCCATGAGATCACTGCAGTGCAGCGTCCCTAGCCACACACCTTGACACTCCGCAGCGGCAGCTGCAATATACTCTATTTCATCGATTGCGGGTGCTTTACTCTTCTTGATCAGCCCAAGACGAGGTTCCATTGAAGCGACAATGTGATAGCAATCTTTCATGCCACGGCTTTCAAGTACCTTCCCTGCATATGCCTCCTTGCATAGTGTGATCCCCTTCGACTTTTGATGTACCTCGATACCGATGTAGTAACTCAAGAGCCCTAGATCATCCATCTTGAAAAGCTCCTTCATTTGTAGCTTGAATTTTGCAATCACCTCTTCATCTGCTACAGTTATCAATAGATCGTCGACATAGATGAAAACTAGTAGACGATCACTTCCTTCACCTCTCATGTACATCGCATGCTCTAGTGGGCCTTTTTCAAATCCAAGAGAAATTATCGTCTGGTCAAGTTTGATGTTCCACGCCCCAGAGCCTTGCCATAGCATGTACAAGACTTTGTGTAGCTTCAGTACCTTGTGTTCCTCTCGCTCTTTGATGAATCCCGGTGACTAATTCACATACACATCTCCTTCTAACTCTCCATTCAAAAACGCGGATTTTACATCCATGTGATGTATATTCCATGATTCCTGAACCGTGAGAGCGATGAGTAGTCTCACCGATTCCATCCTTTCAACGGGAACGAACACTTCTTCGAAGTCCAAGTCCACACTTTCCTCTTGCACGTACTTTTTGGCTACTAGCCTCGCTTTGTGCTTCACAGACCCATCAGCATCTTTCTTGACCAAAAATTTCCACTTGAGATCCATGACATTTTCATTGTTAGGAAGATCCACAAGCTCACATGCATTATTGTCGTGGATCGACATCAACTCCTCTTTCATAGCCTTACGCCAATACTCCTTTGTATTTGCGCCCTTGAATTCCGCTGGTTCCTCGGCACTTTCTAGACACTGTCACCCACTCCATTTTACTTTTACCGGGTCAATTGTCGGAAGAGTCTTCTCCGGACATAAGTGTAACACCGGTTGTAGCTATATGGGTGTAGGTGGTGATGTCCTTTCCTCCTTCATGGACACCGGTGTTACCCTGCGCTTGCGGTCTCCATCTCCTTGTGTTACAGTGGCCGTGCTTGACAATACTATACGCACATTATCTCCTGGACAACTCGGCAAGCATCCATACCAGACTTCCGTTGCTCTGTGGTATTCTCCTGGTGAAAATAGGCCTCCAGCAGCAATCCCTCTTAGCATGCTAGACTCGTGCGCTGTGTTCTCAGAAGAAACACGTGGGGATGGGCCTCCAAGTCCCACGTGAGTTGGCTTGCTGGTGCCAACAAACCTTGTGCGTAGGCTGCTGCCAGGTGTTGCTGGCGCCAGCGCTTTGGCCGACCGCTCGCAGCGCCCGCTGCATCCGCGAAGGGTACACAGCTTCCCATCGCACCCGGTGTGCACAGCGAAACGGCATTAGTTCGTCTCTTTTCATGAACTTCTGACCCACGTACGTTTGAATAGCATCCGTACCCGCCATTGCACCAGGATTAACAACAATTTTTGTTTCTTCGTGGACTTCCCGTGCCACGTACGTCTTTGTTTTTTCTGGACGCGTTGCACGAAGACTGCTTCTTCATGGTCAAGCACACGCAACAATTGCTGCTTCCGCTCCAGCAAAGTTGGCACTTACGTCCATAGCACTGACACAAGTTTTAGAATCACTCCCCGCATCTGTAGCTTCGACACGAGTTTCCGAACCATAATCTTGATGGCAAACTTTTTCTTCCACAAGCTCGACAATTTCTTTAGTCAACGCCTGGATCCTCTTCATCCACCAGTTTACACATCAACATCATGTCACCATCATCTCCTTGTTGGGCAATGAACGCCTTCTACTTCGGTGCTTCCTCGCAGGCAGTCTTGAAGTGACCGAGGAGGCCACAGTTATAACACATCACTTACCTGATTTCAAACTTTCTCCTCGGTGGTGGTGCAGCCTCATCGACTGAGCCGTCGTCCGAGTCGGCGAAGTTCTTTCTTGCCGAACACTACTTCCCCTTCTTCTTGCTGCCGCTTTTGGATCCGCCTTGCTTTTCTAGGGAGATCCATTCCGTCTTGGTGAGCATCACTAGCTCGTCGTTCCTCCCGTCTCCAAGACTGTACCGCATACGCTCATCGTGAGCCTTGTACCGTCCGACGAGATCGTCAATGGAAAGAGTCGTGAGATCGACGCACTGCTCGATCGCCGTGACAATCTGCAGGTAATTGCCAAGAATGCCATGATGTCCAGAATGCCTTTCTACATGGTGTGTTACAGGAGGAAGTTTACATGAGGTACCCACCAAGTTTTATTGATCCAGATCATCTTCATCACCTTTGTCGCTTGGACAAAGCACTATATGGTCTGAAGGAGGCTCTTCGTGCTTGGTATGCACTTCTTACCGGTGGTCTCCATGTTTATAATTTTTTTCCTCTACGCTAGATACATCAAAGTTTCATTTCAGCATTCAGATATCACCATGTATTTTCTGGTTTATGCTGATGACATCATTCTTGTCAGTTCCTCAATGTTCGTCTTCTGTCAGCTCTTCGTTCTAACTTTGCTATTAGGACCTTGGCAAGCTTCATTTTTTTTCTTGGTTTGGAGGTTGCTCGCACTTCTGATGGACTCTATCTATCTTAGAAGAAGTATTCCTCGGATCTATTGCGTCGTGCTGGTATGCTCAAATGCAACCCCTCCTCCAGACCCATGTCTGCTACTGACAAGATCTATGTTGTTGATTGTGATCCTCTATATCTTTATGATGCTACGGGGTACCATAGTCTTGTTGGTGGCCTACAGTATCTCACTATCACCAGACCGGATATTGCCTTCGTGGTTAGTCGTGTTTGCCAGTACCTACATGCACCTCAAGACTCGCATCGATATGCTGTTAAGCACATTCTGTATTATGTTCGGCTTACATCCTCTTATGGATTACATCTTCGGCCTGCTCCCTTTGTTGTTCTTTCGTCTTTTTCAAATGCAGATTGGGTAAGCAATCCCGATGATTGGCGATCCATGAGGGATATGTGATATTTTTGGTCCTAACTTGATTGTCTGGAGTGCCCGCAAGCAAGCCACGGTATCTCGCAGCAGTACAGAGGCTGGGTACAAGGTTGTAGCCAACGGGACCGCAAAAGTTATTTGGATACAGTCTCTGCTTCGTGAGTTGTGAGTACCTCAACGACAGCCACCGGTTCTTTGGTATGATACCATTGGTGCTCCATAGTTTCTTCCAATCCGGTATTTCATGCACAAACAAAACACATCAAAATTAACTACCACTTTGTCAAAGAACGTGTTGCGCAGAACCTACTTCAGAGCAAGATCCTCTCTTTTAAAGATCAACTTGCGGACATCTTCCCAAGACATTGCCGTTACCTTTGTTTGAGAATTGTCGGCGCAATCTCAACTTGCATAACACGGTTGAGATTGAGGGAGGGTATTAGACTTCATATATGACTTGTACTCTGCATATAACTCGTACATGTAACCTTGTTATATACGTATATGAATACAACGCCACCCTGAGAGGTAGAGCAATTGACCCAAAATCATCTAAACCAAGCATTAAAAAAAATCGAGTTTGCAGGAAGGAACTTTTGGTTGAAGATTGATTATACAATTATGAAGAAAAGATCTAGCTTCTTCCATTCTTAACGTATAAATTGAACAACTTGTATACTATATTTTCTTTTGACTCGGTACCCCACCTGAAATAGTGTATACGTATCTTATACTATATATACATAAATAATAGTGGAGTAGAGGTTCAGGGATGCTGGCCAGAACATGCCGTGCAGCTCTAGCGCAGTTTTTCGCAAACTAGATTACACCAGATCTTTAGAGGCTCAGTTGACAGCGGGTCTTCCCCAGATGGACGTGCGTCTTCAGGAGCATGGCGATCGTAAGATGGTGCAGCGTCAAAAGCCTCCTGTTCCGGCTCTTCCAGGGTACCAGCAGGACGACGGTGTTGGCTAGCCTGCGGTGCAGATGACGCAGCGGGGATCAAAGCATGGCCGGGACCGTAGATGTCGTCAAGGGAGCCGGTCGCAGCGGCACGCCAAAGGCGCCGTGTAAGCGGGCGAGCCCGGGGCAGCCCGTGAAGAGGTGCACAGCATCCTCGTCCTCAACTATGCAGAAGCGGCAGGCAGCGGTCGAGGCAATGCCGAGGCGATTCAGAAGAAGATCTGGACCTTTTTGGGAGCAAAGCACTCACCACGGTGGTGGAGGAGAGTGTAGACGCCGTCGGTGAGGGTTGGCGAGTGATGGTCGACGCCTCTCAAATGTGAACATTTTCGCTGTACATTGCGAGGGAATCAGCAGCCTGTGAGCGATTGGGCCCAAAACTTGGACAGAGCTTCTCCCGGCCTGTTTCCGAGCAACTACAAGTTTATTTACATCGCTTTTTCCCCTAAAAAAAACTTGTTTCTTTCTTTCTGTGGATGGAATTTTACCCTCTACAAGTGGACGGAAATTTCAAAAAAAAAAAATAAAGTGGACCGAGCGACCAAGAATCGTTGTATTTTACTCTTGGCTAATAAATACAGCGATGGTCAAAATGTCATCATATCACCAAAATGGTGCGGTCCTTAATTTTGCAGCATTAACACTCACATGTCTCGTTCTTGTTGAAGATGACGAACCAACTTTCGGTGGTGTCGTATATGCCAGGAAATTTCCGGGAAGCTGCACTGGCGGTGTCCTATATGTGCAAGAGATTTCCAGGAAGTTTCGTTCCGGGTCAAACCTTAGCCTTGTGAAGTCATCGTTGATGTATGTGAACTAATGCTCAGGAAAGGACAAGGATAGCAATGAATTTCTCCGAACTGATGATGGACGGCATCTTTTAGTGCTACATATCTCAGAGTCATGGACCGGCCTACTATATATATGGCCATGTCTATGTGCCTGGAAAATGTTCCATTTCAAACCACTGTCTACATCAAGCTACATATATTTCATTCTCTCTCTTTTTCATGTGGGCGATGGTGATTATGGGTCAAAACATCCTAATTGCATTGGTGTCATCTCTCCTGATGTTGATCTTGCGGCCATTCATCATAGATGTCATCCTGGTAAGCAAAAAGATCTGGAGCTTCTTGCGCACACTTACAAAATACCTAGTGCATGACGACACCCTCGCCGTCGACTCCATGGTGCTTGATGATAGCCGCGCACCGCCGGCGCAACTAGTTGGCGGCGGCGGATTGACCTCTGGTGACATAGAAATTGTCACGGCGAGGCTAGGTCTGACCGGGTGGATGTACCAAGGGTGTGAAGGAATCGCTGTCGTAGATGTGTTGATGGACGGTAAGCAAGCGAGCGAGGACGAGCTGGAGGAGGCCTTCTATGTTTTCGACCGTAACGAGGATGGGTTCATATGCGCCGGCGAGTTATGGAATGTGATGAGGAGGCTTGGGTGGAAAGAAGGGGCGATGTATGAGGACTGTGTGAGGATGATCGGCGCCTTCGATGAGGATGGTGATGGGAAGATCAGCTTCCTGGAGTTTAGAAGGATGATGGAGAATGCCGTTTGACTACCATGTTTCTCGTGTCTCCTTAGTGTAATAAGCCGTTGTAAAATGTCGCATGAACAATGTGTGTTGGTATGCTAGCTTTTGGCATTTAAATCAGGTTTTTACCTCATTATTTGTCCGCTCTGCTTTTTTGCCAAACAATTGGGCAAATATGTAAAGTATCGAACATTGCATCTCGTTAGCAACCAGTTTATACTTGTAGTAGGAAAAGGCGAACTTTACTCTCTAAAGTTTTGACTTTGTACCCTCAAAAGGTAACAAGTGTAGTGAAAATACCAATTCATTATATGGAAAGACATTGCTCTACCTCTACGTGCATCCGCTGTATTAAATTAGTACAAGGAAATGAAAGTATGACACCGAGTTGACAAATTATTTGATCGGGTATAAATACCTTCAAATTAGTGTGTGTGTGTGTGTGTGTGTGTGTGTGACCAGATTTTTGCATGCTAGGTGACACTATTTTTCTATTCAATTCCGGTAAATAATTGTTGTGGCTCTTGAGTCCTACACATTTAATCAAGACTCATCTAACTCCTACACCGTTTAATTTTACGCAAAGATTCGTGTGGATTTTTCCTTTTCTTTTTTTAATTAATCAACTGGTATAGGTGTTAGATGTGACTTGCTAGTAATTCTCACCTAGATGAGTAAAAGTTAGCAAATCCAATCAATATATAACTATCATATGTTTTCTAAAAAATTAATTATCTCACTATTTCATAACATGTAACTTCACAGCATATTTGATCAGACTCCAACTTGCAGTGAATCGCGTTACTAAGATGAGGTAAATATGTGTCAAAACCATATTTATAAGAGTGTAGTTGGTGTATCACATGCAAGTGTTAGGGCATCTCCAACGCTAACCTCCAAATCAGACAACGTATTTGTCCACGGATCGGTGAGGACCAGTCCGCGGACAATGATACGGGAGCCGGCCATCCAACCATATACCTTAAATGTCCGCCTCTATTAACTTACAAAACATTGTTTGTTCATCGGCTGCACAAACACACAGTGCCAAACAACACATGCTAGCCTTACCAACATGCTAATTACCTATGTAATCACCTAGCCAATTATACCTTCCCCTGAATGAGTGGTAGACTTGCTTTACACCTTCCGCCAAATGCATAATATTCACTAAGTGCTAATCACTTGCCAATTACACCTTTCGTGCTATACTTGCATTACACCTTCCGCCAAATAATAATCACTTGCCAATTACACCTTCCGCCAAATGATAATCACTTGCCAAGTACACCTTCCGCCAAATATGCATGAACAAGTGGAGTGATGATCATTTTCAAACATGCTTCTGCCAAATGTTAATCACCTTCCGACATTTAAACATGCTAACTTTCCGTCAAACTAATCACCTTCCGCCAAACATGCTAGCTTTTGGTTTTGCTTCGTCATGCGTCCGGACCGCTCGGTCTGGATGGTTGTGAGCGGTTTGAGCATCCGCCTTGGAGATACCCATAATACCCTTTTTATTTCATCTTAAATTAAAGGAAGGAGCATGGCCTGGCAGTCAAAAAACTCATAAAGATGTTTGCAAGACATGCCTTCCTTTGGATGCAATTAATGAAGAGATCTTTTTGGGATCTTTTATTTAATAACCTAAAGCATCATAACTTAATTTCAAATATGAAGTTGCATACCACATATAGCGTGTGGTAATTACTGAAGAATATTTCTATTCGGTGAACATAGTTAGAAAATATGCCAAATGTTGTTTCCTTAGTTACAATCAATCAAATGATTGAGAGAGGCAACCTACTACAATAGAGGTTGTAACAATGTGCGAAAAACATGGTTCCACCAATAACAGGAATAAACGGTCTAGATTTGTTCAGTGCTCTTACGTATTAGGAGGTAAGTTGGAGCGCATTACAACAACTCAAATCGGAGAAATTTTGGCTACTGCGGTCTTCAAAGTATGGCATGGCACGAACACATGCTCCTCAATATGCTATCTCCCAACACCCAATTGTCCATGCCTCCCGCGGACGCATACGAAATTCTGCCTCTCCCCCGATTTCCCTATGTCCATTGGTGGTGCGGTGTTCCATGGCCGGTGGGAGGGCTTCTGTTCCTTTATTAGTTAGGTTTAGTATCTTAACTGGGGAGGCAATGCAATGATGTCTTGGTGGTGTGTCAGGTGTTGTTGGAGGGCGTGTGAAGGTTATATTGTATTGGATAAGATTAGATCGAATGGCCGGAGGGACCGGACCCCAGAGGGTTCGGACTGCCCCGGAGCCTCAAGCCCTTTTTCCTGAGGAAAACAATTACACATTTAGGGTTTCTTTCTCTGTTTTTAGGTGCATATTAATCAGTGTATGTGCAGCTCATTCCCACCATATACCTCCAAGGTGTAGCCTCTCTTAATAGTATGGTTTCCCAAATGACTCAAGTAAAGTGTAAAAGCCATCATGAACCTATTGTTTCCTGTTTGGAAATTGGGGGGGGGGGTGGGGGGGCGTCTTCTAACCATCCATACTCTTCCTCGGAGTGCAGTGGCACTGTTCATAGACTTAAGCACATGGTTAGAACAACAAATTGTGTTTTCATTGCCACAAAAAATTGTATGGAGAGGTGTTTTCAGAAGAAAAAAAGGCATAATGCCCTTTCACCTAGTCGATGCACCTCTTACCTAGGCACTCCACCACCACGACCAGAGCCCTTGCTACCAGATACTACCTCCATCCGAAAATACTTGTCAACAAAATGGACAAAAAGGGATGTATCTAGAACTAAAATACATCTAGATACAACCCCTTTTATTCATTTTGATGACAAGTATTTTCGGACGGAGGGAGTAGGTCCCTTAGAAGCTGTCATTCATGTGCCATGCTATGTATCCTCAAGGGCATTGAACATCATCTCCGCATTCCTCCATGATGTGACCAAGAATTCCACAAACTTCGCAAAAAATCCTATCTTCACGTATCTGATAATAATAGAAAATTGCCTCCTTCCCATTAAGGTTGAGGGGGTGCAAATCGTACCAAAGGTTTGGCAAACTCAATCTTGGCACTGACAAGTACATGATCTCCTTTAAAGACCCTTGTTGGGTTCATATCCGAACTCCATACCTATTCAATTCTTGTAGCTAATCAGCCATAGCTTGGGATCGGTAGAGATAAGAGATATTGTTTATCTGCACTAAGACACAAACACGCTCAAGCTTGCCTGCATTCGGCCTTGCCTTGTTGTCATACTCCTCTATCGGCACAACGAGGCCACGAAAAATCCATAGACCCTGATGAACCACTCTAACAATCTCCTAAGCAGAATACTTGAACCACAAACAACTTGACATCAACCTCGCGGATATCCTATTTATAGGCATACCATGTTTCTTTTTTCAAAATCTCTTGCAGTTTTCTTCAAACTCGAGAATCACTACATGTACAGTGCTTTCGATCATAGACCCAAGAAATTACAGAGTAACTCATATTACTAAGAATTACAATGATATCTCTTGAAGACTTATTTTTCGTGGTAATAATCCTAGCAACATGAACTGCTACTAAGGCTTCAACAAAGATAATGCAATCAGACGGAGTCGAGGCACTGTCATCTGTATACCTACACGAACGTAACTATCATCAAAGGTTTCTGAAAACCCCATGATTCGCCCATCATATGTGAATCCATGAGCGTTGGGACGGGGATGATCCCCTAGTAGTGCAGTCATTGAACCACAAAATGTTTACCAAGATACTAGAGAAGCACACCGAAGTCACAAGAGACCAGACAAAGAAAAATATTGTACACTAACATAAACACATCATATCTGCAAGAACGCACCTGTGAGGATAAAAAACCCAAAATTCCACAAGTTCAAGCCTATGAAGACAAGACAACTCTAGCTCTGTGGTGCTATCCCGTAAGGGATCGTCGCAATAGGAGAGGAATCGGAGTAACTTTGTTCACACCGTGTTGCACCCTCCGCAAGAACATCACCAATGAAGACCATACAAATAATATATGGACACTTCTAAATGAGCCCTCTCCCCCCGCCTGACCGTAGCCGCTGGTCAATACCCCAGCCAGCGAAGCTTTTCTTCACGTTTCTGTAGCATGGTGCATACCATTTTGCGTCATACAGGGGCGCGACGCATTGGAGTCCACCCGATTTGTCTAATCAACTAGGGTTGAAGCAAGTTGTACATGTTTTGTAGAAAGCGACATACAAATCCCAAAAGCGCTTGCGAGGAATCGAATTCACCACCACATGTTGCTAACATTATGGGAATCAGGTATTTTACCGTCAGTACTGCTCATTGCCGTCAGCTTTTTGTCATGGCAGACGGCACAGAGTATTTTTGCTATCAACTGCTGATGGCAAAGAATGACTGGCGACAAAGTATATCTTTGCCGTCTGTTTTTTATTACATACGACAAAGTATGTATCATACGGCAAAGTATGTATTTTCCATCTGTGTTAAATTTGCCATCTATAATTAAAAAAAATTGTCGTCTATAATAAAAAACGCATACGGGAAAGAGAAAACACACCTCGCGGATTGATCTTCTAAATCGATGTGGTCACAGCCCCACCCATGCAACCCCACCCATCCATGCACACAACAAACCCCCGCCGCCGCCCACCCTACGGTCTCTGATCTGCTCATGGCCGACGCAGGGCGAGCAAGGCGGATGGTGGCCACAGCGGGCGAGCAAGGCAGGAGGAGATGGCGGCGGGCGAGCAGCGCAGCCGAGCGTGGCTAGTCGGGAGAGGCGCGCGAGAGAAGGGCCAGGCAGCAGCATGTCTAAGAAGGCAGGGCCCGAGCACGGCGGGGCGAGCAAGGCAGGGCAGGTGGTGCATGCAGCCGAGCGCAACGAGCAAACCAGAGCCATCTAGCAACACGTCCGAGCGCGACTGAGCGTGAGCGGTGCAAGCGAACAGGGTCGGGCGGCGGTGGGCGACCAGATTTTTGAAGTCGAGAAGGACTTGATTGCTTTTCGGTTTTACATTTTAGGGTCCTTTGTGTTAATTTCAGGACGAGTATGTAACTTTAGTACTTTCGTGGTCCTGTTTGCATTTTGTACCCCACTAATGTTGAATGAAAGGCAGCACTAGGCACGGCCGGGCCTTTCCCCTGTTCAAAAAAGATGAAGAAAGATAGGGCAGTGCACTCGCATGTGTTGATCGCATTGCTCAGGAGCAATGCTGCTGTGTTTTCATGTTTTAAAATTTACCACTTTCTTTGCCGTCCTTGAACTACAAGGCTGACGACAAAGAGGGAGTATAGATGACGGCAAAGATGCCGATTTTGCCGTCTATGGGTTCATGGGCAGATGGCAATGAGGGAGATTGGCTGACAGCAAAATCTTTCCCATCTGTCCGATGAAAGGGCAAAGTACTCTTTGCCGATTTAGGACTTGCCATCTAACATTGCCACCGGCCAGTTGACGGCAAAATCTTTGCCATTTATATTCCTGTCTTTGCCATCTGTACTTACCTGACGGCAAACTGTCTGACTACTATAGTTAGCCGCTTGAACTCCCAATTTAATAAAGAGTGATGATAACCATAACCTATTTAAGAACACAACCCAACGTCAATATTTGAAAACACTTTTCACATTTTTCAAAAGAAAATCTTAAAAACTGTGAGCGAATCTGAAATGCCGAACACTTTTTTAAAACACATTTATTTTAAATGTGAATGTTTTTGTAATTCCAAACATTTTTTTAAACTTCAACACTTTGGAAAACATGAACAATTTTTAAAATCTAGGTGGAAAATGTAATTTTCTAAAACAAATCCTAAATTTTATATCCAATTATTTATACTCGTTTTTTCAAAACATGAATATATATTGAGAAAACATTAAAAAATTGAAAGAGTAAATATTTTCTGAAAAATATATTTTGGAAAAGCTTAGAAAACTTCTAAACTCCTAATGAAATTTGGAAAAAGCAGATATTTTTTGGATCTGTGAAATGTTTTTGAAAATGGGAAGATTTTGTCAAACTTCAAACATAAATTTGAGTACATGAACATAATTTGAAATTTGTTTTTTTATGAAACACATGTATTTTTAAATTGCAAAAAAAGAAGCAGGAAAAACGAAACCAAATAACAAGAAACAACCGAAAAACCAGTAGAAGAAAACAAACAGAAAAAACCAATTGGCGAAACTTTTTAGCGCGGTAACTTTTTAAAGCTGTGAAACTTTTTTTCCAACCCTCGTTCACTTTTTCGAATTGCATTTTTTTTTATGTATGTGATTTCCTTTTGATATTTTATGAACTTTTAGCTCTGAAATTTTTGGCAATTCTTGAAACATCTCAGATTTCGTGAACTTTCATAAAATTTGATGGTATTTTTGAAAAAAAAATGATTTTTGTAAAATTTACAAACGTCATAAAAATTTCAAATTCATGACCTTTTTCATTTGTATAAATGTTCTCTAATTTCGCGACTAATTTTCCAAAAAAAATGTGAACCCTTTTCATATTGATATTTTTTTTTACTTTTATAAACCTTTTTTCAAATGTCTACAGTCAACTAGCCAACCACATAAGCTAGCAGGCGAACTGCACGCCTTATTCTAGATTTCGTCTCGTTCACGTCCCGTGCTATTGATATAAGTTTTGCGGGGCCAGCCTAGCAGCATTATCGTCGAGGAACGAGAAGCTACAACGGCAGTGAGAGAGTCGATTAGGAGTTCCCACTGCGTGCGATGGGTGACCACCAATCGCGCACCCCCATCCCCCCAGCACGCCTTTGGGCTGGACCCTAGGGATGAAACTCATTGTTTATTTATTTTCTATTTTTTCGTTAACTAAATTCGAAAAAGATTCCTGGGATTTTGAAAATGTTAAATGTTTTTGTTGATATGCTATAGTTAAAGCAAAGTTTACGTATACGAAAACTTTGCATGGATTTCAAAATATATTCATGAATTTGAAGATTGTTCACGTATCTAAAAAAATGCTTTGGTTTCATGTGTTCAAATATTGTTCCTGTACTTAAAACAATCTCCATAATTTATAAAACAACCATGAATTTGGGGGGGGGGGG
>LR738709.1:721018196-721053531 GCA_902687465.1 Secale cereale
TGTTCCTAGATTTCAGAAATTTTGCATTTTTAAAATTTGTTCACAAATTTTAAAAATAATCTAATATTTCAAAACATATTAATTTTCTCTATATTTCGAAAAAATATGAACAAGTTGAAAAGTGTTCCAGGATTTCAAAAAAAAAATCATATATTTGAAAAAAAAAATATGAAAAAACTAATGAATTCAAAAAATGACCTCATACTTGAAAAATGTTCTAAAATTCTAAAAATATATTATGGAGTTAAGAAATCCAAGTTTCAAAAACCATTCCCCAACTTTAGAAATGGAAAACAGAAATATAGAAAATGAGAAACCAAAAAACGAAGGAAAACTGGTGGAAATGAAAAAAAGGTAAACTTGTTCAGGAATGGTTCTAGAATGTTCCCTTATCCCGTCAAATATGCCTTCTTGAAAATACCTAACTAGCATGTCCTAAAGCAGCTATAATAACAACTGTGATGCATATTTGGTCCTTATTGCACATGGTACGTGCGAAATTGGATCTGCCTGATTTTCTCCTTCAATTTCTCTGTCCTCCAACTTCATGCTCATCCGGTTAAATAAACTTCATGCTCGTCCAAGCAACCTCCCCTATCTCCATAATCGTGGACAACCACTGCATCTTCATCCCATTCTCTGCCCCATGTCTTTGATCTGGGATTGAGCCATGAGGCCATTGACCGTCAGAATGGACATAAATGGTCTGTTAGGTTCAATTGATCAATGATTTAGTTTTGGCAAAGGTTGTATTCCTATGACTCAACATAAAGCATCAAGTTGATATAAACACATTGTGCAAAGTCATAGAATATCAAATATATGCCTAAGCGAGGAAAAACAATCCCAAAACGATCAAAACAGGGATTGGCAAACTATAGCAATGACCATATCTGCGACAATCTCTTGACACCATAAGGAGAATGAGGTTCTTCAACAACAATGCCTTCAGGAAGGGAATAACTCCCAAGATCCACCGTCACCAGATCCAACCACCAATGGACAAATTATATGTTTTCATCCCCAAGAACAAGTTCGATCATTTCTGAGCAATGCCTTCAACAAGATAACGATGCAAAAACTTAGGTCAGACCGGGTACTCCAGAAGCACCATCAAATGATAGTCATTCATGTGTTGCCGCCACTTCCACGATTCCAGCAGCTACATTGGCTGGGCTAGGAATCCCACCGCCACCATTGTACAATCATAACCTGTGTCTCAAACCGTCGTCCATAGATTACTTCTCATCGGTTAAGGAAACTGGCCAGAATAAGAGCCTCGAAAATCCACAAAGAAATTTTTCGGCTGCATCCTACAACTTTATCAGTATGAGCCGCCGACAACAGCCAACAGATCTGGATAGAGGAACCCTCACGAAGACCCTTCGTTGGCCACCGCAATGTGCAGCTCGAGAAGCCGTATGGTGCCGCCATTATAAAGTTTGATGGAGAATACCGCTGCCAAATGGCATCGGTCACATAGAGGGCGTAGTCACAGGCCAGATCTAGGCATGCGCTGACCTAAGCAAGGATTGGTAAACACACTGATTTGAGTATGCAAAGTCGTCGTCTTCTAAGACCCCAACCTCACAGGATGAGGGTCGACGAGAAGACCATCCCTCACCGTCTCCTCCATGCTGACCTAACCATATGTGGGTAGGCACGAGGCATCGGTGAGGGACCGGTGGGCTGAAGCAGTGCTGCCAAGGCCATCTTGGCTAGGAATCCATATTCCAGGTTGGAGTTCCTCCAGCACAGATAGAGAATGGCCAGCCATTGGTGACTCACTCTGGGAGGGAGAGGGTGACAACCTCGAGCAATGCAAAGGCAGACGTCATAAGGGGAGAGGAGTCATCCGCCATGAACTGATAAATTATGTTATACTATTTGGCACTCTGCAACTAATCCAGCACCAGGACAAGACATGTTCTTTTCTTGGTTCATTTGTAAGTCATATTTTCCAATACTGCTCTTTTTCTTCTCTTCCATTTTTCCCTCACGGGAAATATTACTAGGTTAGGGCATCTCCAAAGCTGACCAGCAAATGACCTTTGTATATGTCTGTTTTTACGTCCGGACATGGTCCGTGGACATGATGCGAGAGTGAGCCATCCAATGCTATTCACAATGTAAACCGGTTGGGAGGAAAGAAGGTAGGTGGAGACCATGCATGTGATGGAATATTGTAATGTGGTGTCCGGTTGGGAGGAGAGAGATGAGAGGGGGACTATGCATGTGAAGAGAGAGAAAAGAGGAGGACTACACGGAGGCTTTGTGTTGGTCAAGTGCATGTCCGGATTGTGGCAAAGCCCACCATGTTTGCCTGTAAGATACTGAAATCCATATGCCTGAACTGCTAAGCAGACATATACAGGTCCCCATTGGAACAAAAATAGTCCGCGCACATATAGTAGAGGTTTGAGGGTCCGTTATGAAGATGCCCTAAGAGATTGTTTTTATTGAGAATAGGAGTTGCATATCTCACTTTCCTTAGCAATAACCTTTTTGTCCACTCTTTAGTTTGGCCAGTGGATAAAGGGTAAAGTAAGTGGCGGGGCCAGAATTTTGCAAAGCCCCGGGTGCCCCGGGCAGCCTTTGGTCACTGTAGCACCGTAGCCACAGTGTTTCACAACTATGAACAAAGGAAAGTGCCCTCGCGCCCAAGGCAGCCTTTGGTCACCATAGCACTGTAGCTACAATGTTCCACAGCTACTCCTTCCGTTCCGAAGTATAAGTTTTTTTTAGAGATTGCACTATAGACTACATACAGAGCAAAATGAGTGAATCTACACTTTAAAATGCATCCATATACATCCGTATGTAGTTTATAATGAAATCTATACAAAGACTTATATTGAAGAACGGAGAAGTATGAAGAAAAGTGCCCTCACGCCCCAGGCAGCATCCCGGGCTGCTTGGGGCATATCTCCGCCGCTGGTAAAGGAGTGAATGATCTTTACGGAAAACTAGTTAAGACAAAGAAAGTATACTCTAGTGGTTTTTTTGGGGTGAAGTTAGCGTTGATTTTGCGGGACACTACGTCAACAATTATGAGGCTATTTTGCACAGTGAAATATATCAAATCTGATTTGCGCAATAGAATAGGCAATGATCTCATGCATCTTCATCTCGTTACTTATGTTGAAGCCTATGTATATTGCATACATACCAAATATATGCATAACCATAAAGGACTGCTACCATAACAAAGTACATTCTTTTCTGTTCCTCCTGTTTAATTTGTCTACACGATTTTTCCGTCAGAAAATTTTGACATGACAAGGTTTTGAACCTGGGACCGCCACAGGTGGTCAGCCCGTGACCTAAACAAATCAAGTAGATGATCTATAGATATAACACATGGAACCAAGCAAGAGTTCGTTCAGGCTTCTTTGTGCCGCCTAGCGCTGATCGATCAGGGTCTCGGCGCCTCGGCGGCGGGTCCAGCCGGTTTTTGGTTGAGAAGGGGCTGAATCGCCTTCACGACGATCGTCATGTTCGGTCTGAAGTCGGATTCGTACTGCACGCACAGCGCTGCTACTGCTGCTAGCTGAAAACATGAAAACACAACCTCGGTACCGACACGTACTGTTAATTTTACAGTTTGCCGGATTTACTAGAGTGTCATACCTTGGCGACGGCTTTTGGAGGGTAGTCACTGTTGAGCTTTGGATCAACACATTGCTTTACTTTATCTTCGCTCAACCTTGGAGTGGCCTGCCTCACAGGATTAAGAAACATATACATGTAAGACCATGAATGACGATACACCGATGACAAGTTTATTCGAAGGGTATTAGATACGATACCCAAGTAACAAGACTTTGCTGCCCTTTGGGCATGGTGTGATCGACCGGTTTTCTTCCTGTCAGTAGTTCTAGTAGGATCACACCGAAGCTGTAGACGTCACTCTTTTGGTTGATTTGCCCTGTCATAGCATATCTGCATTTTACCAAATCCCAAACAGCAAAATGTGAGCAAGGTGGCAAAACCGAGAGCATAGATAAATTTATAATACGTCAAAGAAAAAACAATATCGTCCGGTCGGTCTTACTCTGGTGCGTGGTATCCAAACGTTCCTAGCACACGAGTCGAGTGTAACCGGGCAGCGGATTCCGTGCCCTGGTTTGTGAGGTTGAAGTCTGCAATCTTGGAGCTGAATTCGTCAAATATTAGGATGTTACTGGACCGAATATCTCGATGAACAATGGATGGTTGGACTTTCTCATGTAGGTACTCTATTCCCCTCGCGGCTCCGTAAGCTATCTTGACGCGCTGAGCCCAGTTGAGCACCGGCCCGGGTTCAGCGCCCTGCACTCCTTTCTTGCCTGCAAGGGCCCGTGATGTAAGAATGTTAATTTAGGACATAGATAGAGAGATGCAAATTAACATTGTGGTAGAGTAGAGTAGACGCACCGTGCAAGATGTTGTGCAAAGAACCCATGGTCGCAAACTGATAGGCCAGCATGCGGTTGCCATCCTCGAGGCAATAGCCCAGGAGTTCCACGAAGTACTCGTTCTTAAGCTTGGAGACCATTGCTAGCTATGGCAATGAGATCGATCATGAGAAGAATCCAAATCCAAAGCCAATAAATTTGACCAGATCATATGGGATCGGCTGAGCTAGAGGATGATGATGCAGGATTGGCACGCACCTGAGCAGAGAATTCCGAGTCGGACTCCTGCGAGGCGCTGGGGTCGAGCTTCTTGATCACGGCGGGGCGGCCGTCGCTAAGGGTACAGCTGTAGACGCGGCCGATGGAGCCCTCGCCGATGAGGGCCTTGTCGCTGAAATTGTTGGTCATCTTGTTGAGCTCGTCCAGCGGTATCGCCGGCACGTCGATGGTGAGCACCTTGGGCGGCCCTCCGGCCCTCGGGGCGCCGGGCCCCCGCGGCCCGCCTCTGTTGCCTGCGCCAAAGCCGTTTCGTCCATCAAAAAACTTTCTGTCATCAGATCCGGCTCCCTGGCCGATAGATATGATGGCTGGAGTGGGTACCGGGAGCGTTGACGTTGGGCGGCGGAGCGGCTTGGTTCGCCGGCGGGCCGTAGGTGTCCTCCTCGGCGCTGCCGCAGCAAGACATTGTTCTCGCCGGCCGGACACGATGGGTTGGTTTGGGGGCGGTCAGAAGATCATGACCTGGATGGACGTGCGCATTATATTCCCAACAACAGAACAGGATCGATCAACGCATCCTCCAATCCCCAAACAAAATGAGTTCGATCAAGGAGTAAAATAATGTGGGAATAGATGATCTGATCCAGAACTAATTCAATCAAGATTTGGAGAATCTGGCAATGTGCCAATGTGGATCTTGCAATGCTAGATCCTCCAACCCCCAAAGAAAATAAATCGGATCAACGACACAATGGAAGAAAAACAACCCGGCGATTTACAATCTGGTACGAGCATTACCTCCCCGAAAATTTCCCACCGGAGAATGGTCGTCGGTGGATCAAGAACAGCGGCGGTGTTTTGTTTCCGGGTGAGAGATTAGTGGTGGCCAAGGGTGGGGGCTCCTTTTTTCGCGCCAAAGGAGGCTCCTCTTCCGTTTTAACTGCCTCCTTTACTTTGTGCTCCTGCCCTGTCCTATTATTAGCATGCGAGATGTTACATCTTGAGAGTGAGAGCGCCGTTCCATGCAAAATGCTCGTCTTCCTCCCTAAGCATTTTATATTGTTATTATTTGTCGACATAAATTCGAGCATTTGAATAAGGGCGATGCTACGCATCCACCGGCCGATCCCGCTACACATCCACCACCTGCATAGCCGTTCGATCTAAGCACCCACAGCCGTCCAATCGATCTTCTGGTACGCGGCTCGGCCGCCTCCCCATTTCCTGAAACAACTGCCCAGTTGCAGAAACAACATCTTTGTCCCCCGACCCCGACAGACCTGCGCCCAGCGCGGCGCCGTCACCAACCACCGCAAAAACAATCAGCCGCCGGCGACCTCCATGGCGCACCACATCGCGCGGCAGATGATGGGATCGGACGCTAATCTAGCTCATCGAGGACTCCTGCTTGGAGAACGGGCGCGGCCATCTTTGTCAGCTCCGAGCGCCGCCGGGTGGCTTCCGCCGCGAGCTGGATCTTCGACTTGGTTCAATAATCCCCCGGTGGTGTTTCCTGAAGCTACATCGAGCAGATCCCATCAACAAAATTCGGTGAGATCCTGATTCTGAAACACTACCTCTGCTCCATCTCTGAAACATGAACAGCTTTGTGAAAAAACAGAGCAAATGGGGCAGTTGCGCATGAGCCTTCATATTTTCCGAAACATTAACTCTCTTCAACATGTCCTACATGTTTGTGTCTATGAAAAATGAGACTCGGGAAAAATTAGTTGCATTGGTTGATGCCTCTGGTGGTTTATGAAACTTGTTAATGTCCTGCTCCAATTGTATGATTTCAATGTGCATGTTGCATGTTCCTGCCACCTCTGGCCATGTACAATTTCTATTGGTTTTGTTATGTTGCATGTTTCTGTTGGGTACCTGGAACTTCTGAAAAAGAATTTTTTTTTTTGCTGATTCCATGAAGAGATGAAATTTACTGTTGCACAACATCTCTGTTGCATGAACAAGGAACTGAAGGGGAAGGGAGCTATGTCCAAGGCAATTTTTCTGTTGGTGGTGGTGAAGATTCAGATGGGTTGTTATTTGCTGAAGATGCAATACAAGATGACTCAGATGATGGAGATGTTTCATCACAGCCGATGCCACCCTATGTTGGCATGGTGTTTGACACTCTTGAGGATGCTCAGAAATTCTACAATGACTATGCCTTCAAGTTGGGGTTCGGGACACATATATCTTCATCGAAATTCAGCCAGAAGAGAGGACAGAAGAAAGAGGATGCGATATTGATCAAGAGGGTCTTTGGTTGTGTGCATGCTAGAAAACCCGGTAAAATGGAAACTAGTAGCACCTCAGAGAGCATTGCAACAGAAACAAGCAACTCCACTAGGAAGCCTAGTGAAGGAATGGATGTAACAAGAAAACGTCAAAAGAACAGGCTGCTTCGTCATGATTGTAAGGCACACATGATTGTTGGGCTAAGAGAGGAGAGATGGACAGTGACTTGTTTTGTTGCTGAGCATACACAACAATTGATGGAATAGCTGGAGCGTGTTAGGTACTACCGCTCGCATCGCAGTATTCCCGCTGAGGATTACCAGCTCTTGTTGACGTTGCATGATGTGAACCTCTCAAATTCAAATTGCATGGGTGTCCTTGGTAGGGTTCATGGAGGTGACACCAGGATACTCCCGTATGTGAAGAGAGACGTTTCGAATGAACGTGCAAAGCTCCGGAGAGGGCTAACATTCCGTGACATGGATATGACAGTCAAATACTTTGAGAGGAGGAAAGCTGATAATCCAGAGTTTTTCTATGCGAAGAAAAAGGATCCTGCAACAAACTCCGTGATTGCCTTATTTTGCGTTGACGGGAGAACAAGGGCGTTGTACCCGAAATATAAAGATTATGTGTTCTTCGATACAACCTTCTGCACAAACAGATACAACATGCCACTTACTCCTATAGTTGGGGTGAACAACCACCTACAGACCATTGCACTCGGGTGTGCCTTGTTGCCGGACGAAACTATTGAAACATTTAAGTGGGTGTTCCAGCAGTGGTTAGTTGCGATGGATAACGAGCATCCTACAAACATCATGGCCGACCAGGACAAAGTGATGGCAACAGCTATTGCGGAAGTGTTGCCAAACACCTGCCATAGGTGTTGCAAGTTTCATGTGTTTAGCAATGTGTGTTCCAAGTTGGGAAGGCTGTTGAGCAGAGATGAAGCGTTTGCAGATGTGTTCTACACTTGTATCAATCAATCAGAAATTGTTGAAGAGTTTGAGGAAACATGGCAGCACATGTTGCATTGTTTTGAAGTGACTGAAAACAAACACCTAAAGAACATGTGGCGGACAAGGTGCATGTGGGCTCCAGCATACTTCAAGAACAAATTCTTCCCATTCACGAGCACAACGACCAGGTCAGAGGGGCTTAACTCATATTTCAAGACACTGATTCGTCCGGCTGATTCTGTTAGGAGGTTTGTGCAACAATATGAAATGTGCCAAGAAACTATGAAGGTGTTTGTTTCGGGCAATTTGCACCGTCACCTGTTTACATCGTAAACCAAAACCGTTACTGACGTTTGGTAAGTGTGTTGCGTAATCAACTCCCTCCGTAAACGGTTCCGGGCCAACTCTCGGTCGATACCACCCACCTCCCCCCGGTAAAGAATCGTTCCCACCCCTCCCGCACGAGACCACCTCCTCCTCCCCACGAACTCATCCGCCGCCTCGTCCTGCTTCATCCAGCGCCGCCGCCTCGTCCTGCTTCTTCCAGCCCCGGCGCCGCGCAGATCTACTTCAATCCCTCTGCCTCCCCGGGGCTCCCTTTTCCTCGCGCAGCACCAACACCTCCCCATCACGCCAGCCGACGGGGACCGGCCGTTGAAGCCGCCGCCGCCGCCGCCGACGAGGATGGACCGTTGAAGCCGACGACAAGGAGTAGCAAGATCCATTGCCACCGAGGAGGAGCAGCAAGGCCGCCAACTTCATCCTCCATCAAGCTCCTCGTGCAGATCTTGTGAGGTTAGGGTTACTCCACCTGCCCATCTAGTATGTGATTTGTTCTATTCTTGATCTAGCGATCTAGTCTCTGGTGCTCAAGATAGATCAAGATTGATTTGGGATTACTAGTCCACCTGCAGATTAGGGTTACTAGTCTACCTGCAGATCTTGTGGCCTGTTCTTGATATGTTCTTATCTATTCTATGGTGCTCAATATTGATTTACAAGATTGGGAGATTTTGGTTAGTTATACTGCTTGATTTATACAAGATTGTTTGCAAGAACAAAGTAATTGTTTGGTTCTGATCATTTATCAACATGGCAAGTTGAAAAGTATACTTTTTCATCATGCTGCACCGCACCTTGTGATGTTATATGAGCTTGTGTGGTCAAATTCCTGAAGTAGTTTGTTCAGCAGTGCAGTATTCACACCTACGGTGACTTGATTTACTAAATTCATGTGTTGTCATATGAGCACACTGCTACACCGTGGCTCGCCACTGATTAATTAGGTAGTTAGGGAGCAACTCTATTTATTCAACACATGATTTGTATTCCTGTAGATGATGACATATATTCTGTCAACTATCAAAAGAAAAATAGCAAGGTACATGATACAATTGAACACATGATCTGATTTACTTCCTTGTATATATTGCCGCCCTTTCTTGTTGCAGAGCAATGTACATGATGCATCAAGTATTATATGCATCACATATTTGCTGATGTAGCCTCCATGTGTGTGTCTTCATTTTTTATTTACTTATACAAAATGTTCTAGTGAAGGATAAGATGTGCAAGTCTGTTTATAGCTAGCTAGAGAGTTAACTTTTTTCATATATCTATTGCCTAACTCTATTATGTTTCTTGTTAGGTATCTTTTCTTTATGCTTATATATCTTATTGTACTTTTCAGTTATTATGGCTCGTCTTCCCTTAAGTGCGAGGCGTGGAAGGAGAAATGCAATATTTTTGAATCTGACCACTTCCATTATGCTTGTATACTATTATGTGTGGTTCATGTTTGCATTAGCTTATAGAAGAAAATGTTGGCAAATAGAAAGGAGAATTACAATTAGAGAGTTAAGGGCAGAAAACTTGTATCGGCTAATTGGTGAGAGCGACGCTATGTGTATAAGTCAACTTCGTATGGATAGGAGAACATTTCATATATTATGTGAGATGGTGAGAGATGTTGGAGGTCTAAGGGGTACAAGGAACACATCATTAGAGGAGATAGTGGCGTCATTCTTATATGTATTATCACACCATATGAAAAATAGGACAGTAGGAAAATTCTTCTTTCGAAGCCCGGAGCCAATTAGTAGAAACTTCAACGCTTGTCTTCTAGCTGTCCTGAAGTTGCACCATCTCCTACTTAAGAAGCCTGAACCTATACCTGAGGATTGCACAGATGATAAATGGAAGTATTTCAAGGTAAATAGCTACTAATAAAAAATAGTATTCACTAAATGATCTCAATAGTGATAAAAGATGCTAATATTTACACATTGCTCTTTATGTTGTAGAATTGCCTTGGAGCGTTAGATGGCACACACATAGGCGTAACAGTCCCAGCTAATCTAAAAGGAAGGTATCGATCAAGGTTGGGTGGTATAGATACAAATGTGTTAGGTGTATGTGCACCTGACATGCAATTCATCTACATATTACCCGGCTGGGAAGGTTCTGCACATGATGGTCGGGTTCTTAGGGATGCCATCTCACGGCCAAATGGGTTGCGTGTCCCCGAAGGCCAATACTATCTTGTTGATGCTGGCTACACAAACGCAAAAGGATTTTTAGCTCCATACCGAGGTCAAAGGTATCACTTGGGTGGTTGGACACCACAAAACCCACCTCGTAGTGCAGAGGAGTATCTCAACATGCGTCACGCTAGAGCCCGAAATATTGTAGAAAGGTGCTTCGGAAGACTCAAGGGTCGGTGGGGGATTTTGAGGTCCCCTTCCTTTTTTCCTATGAAGACCCAATGTCGAATCATCATGGCATGTGCACTTTTGCATAATCTTATATTGCAAAAGATGTCTGTCGATCCACTTGATATCAACGATCCCCCAATTACGCAAGAAACATTGGAAGACATGGAGGGAGAACTAGATCAACCAGAATTCATTACTTCTATCTCAACTTCAAACGAGTGGACAAATTTTCGGAATGATCTTGCTCAAGGCATGTATAATAGACATAGGGCTGCTAGGGCGCATTGAGGTATAAGTTGTTTTAATTCGTCACATTTGCATTCGTTCACTTTCAATTATATTCGGAAGCTACAATTGCATCTCATTTACATTTGTTTCCTCTCATATATATTTGCCATCTCATTAGTGCTCATTCTTACTTCTGCAGGTATGGACCGCGTGGATAGGTCAAGCACATCCCGTGGAAGAGGCAAGAATAAAAGGAATTGGACTTCCGATGAGGACGATGAGCTTATTAAAGTCTTGTATGAGTTGTCTTTGGATCCGAGGTGGAAGGCTGATGGTGCCTTCAAGGGTGGATATTTGGTTTTATTGGAGAAACATCTTGCTGAGAAGTGCCCAGGTCGTGGTATCACTGCAACCCCACACATTGAATCAAGAGTGAGACACTTTAGGAAGAAATTCGGTGCTCTTGAAGTGATGCTATCCAAGAGTGGTTTCACATGGGATGGAAATCGGAAGATGATTCAATGCGAGAAGGCACAATATGAAGCACATTGTAAGGTAGATCACTTCAACCACTAAAAATGAACTGCTTGCTATTGTTTCTGCTGCTATTTTTGTTTGCTGTTGTTGTTGTATGTTGAAAATGATATAGTAACTCTTGTCCATAGTAGCATTTACTCTAATAGTTGCTCTTGTCCATAGTAGCATCTATTCTTGTTTAAATGTATTAATAAAAATAGTCCATGGTACTTGTTTTCTAGATGAAAAAGATCATGTATTACTAGTGTTTGTGAAAACTAACTTTCTTCTTTTATAAAAAAAACTTGTAGATTCACAATGAAGCAAAGGGATTGTATGGTGTCTCATTTCCATACTTTGAGCAATTGGCTGCTATCTATGGCAAGGATATTGCAACAGGGGAAAATGCTGAAGGCTTTGGAGAGGCGGTGGGAAACTTGGAAAAGGAAATTGCTATGGACGAAGAAGAAAATGAAGAAGATGACATGATCTCAACAGGGACAGCTAGACGGTCCACTGACACCCAGTCTACTGAAACAACTAGTTCCAAGAGGCAGAAGAAGGAACCAAGGCCAAAGAGGGCGACGGGACCAAGCGATCCTTTTGCAGCCATGCTTCGAGATGTCAACAGCCAGCTGAACAGCGTGACGCAACATGTGGGTACAATGGCAACTTCATTCACAGCAGCACTTGCGCGAGAAGCAGCACAAGAGGACCCTCAACAGAAATCAAGAGAAAAGGCCATTAGTGAATTGAGTAGGCTTGCCTTCACGGGGAGCGAGATCGTTGAAGCTGCAACCATATTTGCTAAAGCTCTAGAGCACATGAACCTAATGCTTGTGCTACCGGCTATTCTGAGGAGGGACTTCGTCCTTAAAATGCTATCTGGTATCTCTTTTGCTAAACTATACATTGTTAACTTTGATAATATGTATACTAACTTGTGTTTACTATCAAGCTGGTAGAATCAAGCTAGTTACTATAGTACTTCCTCCATCTCATAATATAAGATATTGTTGTATATATTCTTTGCAAGAAGCAACATGCAGCTCATCACATCATATTGTGTGTCATATCAATTTCCCTTAGCTATTGTGTATAGTCATTGTTGCTCGTGCATTTGATAAAGTATTTTTCCTTATATCTAATTATTGGCTACTCATTGGCAGATGAGAGAAAGAAAGGTTGATGGGAACATAATGTCTTTTTTCTAACAGTGGTGACATGATTGGTATGTACAAGGCCCCCTCCTTTTCCTACTGTCATCTTTGTCAATGTGTTGAAATGTGTGGTAGAGATCCCCTCTTGTATATGCCAAACATTTGCAATATCTACTTGACTAGTTCCTTTGAATATTATTAAAGCTCATCTTGCACAATCAGTTACTTGCATATGCCTTGTATGAATTTGTACTGGTATATACAAGGGTGACTCCCGAAAAGCCTTGTATGAGTTTGTGCTGGTATATCTAGAATTAAATTTGTTCAATGAAGAATAGAAACTGGTCTTCCTAGTTTATTCTTCTACTATCAGATGTGAGCTATGTATGTGCTTAGCCAAGTAATTTTGCGATTGAACAACAAAAAAAGTGCTAGTGAACTTTTTATTATTGGTCGTCGCTTGTGTTTCTTTATTTCTCATTTTATCTCTTGCTTATTGGCAGATGATGAGAATATAAGCAAGTTTGAGTAGAAGAGAAGATAAATGGTGTGGCAGATAAAGATCAATGGAAAAGCTACTTTGCAATATTTCGAATCGTCCCAAGCTACTTTACCTTTCTATTTATCATATAAAAACAATTTCAGTGACTAATTATGAAGTTCAGTTTGAAGTGTACTAGAATTCTGAGTTTGTATCCAGAGGTTAATATGCATTTTCGAATGTCTAATGTTGTTAAAGTGGCGCCAAATTCTGGTTAAAATATGTCTTTGCCTTGGATGCATGAAAAAAAATCCAACGTATTTGCTTGTTTGATGAATTTGAAGCTGTGCTGATGAAGCACTTGCAAATTGCATGTGGAAGCCCTTGGTTCTGTACATGGAAAAAGTGCATGCTGATTACTGTGCCAAACCAAATGCTATTAAGGGACTTGTTTCCTTTACACTGTAGAACCAAACAAAATGGGATTTGTCCAGTCGGGACCTGTTACGGTGGGTAATCAGTTTCCCTTTACGTTTACGTTACCACTGGTCGAAACAAACACCTTCTATGCTTGATCGTGAAGACAATGCTGGGTTCACTGGTGAAACAACAGCTCCGCCACTATACTCTAGGTACACACACTTTTTAGCTTTACGAAAAAAAGAAAAAAATATTGTTGTTGCGCCAAGTTTTTGTGTGATTTGGTTTGTGACCTATTTCTTGTGATGTTGCGGGTACAACATTGAGCGCCAAGCTGCTGCTTACTACACACGCAGCGTCTTTGGCAAGTTCCAGAAACAGGTGACTGCGTCTACCGGCTTCATTATAAACCAAGACACTGAGTATCAAGGGCAAGGCCTCCTGTTTGAGCTAAATGCAAGCTCCTATGAGAACCCAAAGCTCTATTATGTGCATGTTATGATGCATGAAGGGTTGTTTGACTGTAGTTGCCACTACTTTGAGATGAATGACCTGATTTGTGCCCACATAATAAGGGCAATGGTGCATCTCAATGTCCAAGTAATTCTGCAGCATTACTTGTTGGAGAGATGGTCTGAAGCAGCCACAACAAGCATGGGCAGGACTGGCCGATTGCTGGAGTCTGAGCACCCCTCAACGAACACGCTGAAATACAACTCCTTGTGTCTAAGATTGACATAGCTCGCCTCTAATGCATGTTGCAATGATGATGACTACAAAATATTAGATGAAGCAATAACAGTTCTTGAGCATGCCATAGTGATACGTCTCCAACGTATCTACTTTGACAAACACTTTTTCCCTTGTTTTGGACTCTAACTTCCATGATTTGAATGGAACTAACCCGGACTTACGCTGTTTTCAGCAGAATTGCCATGGTGTTGTTTTTGTGCAGAAATAAAAAGTTCTCGGAATCGCCTGAAAATCAACGGAGAATTATTTCAGAAAATATAAAAAATATCTGCAAGAAGATCTGCACCGGGGGGCCCACACCCTGTCCTCGAGGGTGGGGGCGCGCCCCCCTTACCAGGGCACGCCCCCTGCCTCGAGGGCCCCCCGATGCTCCACCGACGTATCCCTGGGTCCTATATATTCCGTTTCGTGGAGAAAAAAATCAGGGAGAAAGAATTATCGCGTTTTACGAGACGGAGCCGCCGCCAAGCCCTAATCTCTCTCGGGAGGGCTGATCTGGAGTCCGTTCGGGGCTCCGGAGAGTGGAGATCGTCGCCATCGTCATCATCAACCTTCCACAATCACCAATTCCATGATGCTCACCGTCGTTTGTGAGTAATTCCATCGTAGGCTTGCTGGACGGTGATGGGTTGGATGGGATCTATCATGTAATCGAGTTAGTTTTGTTAGGGTTTGATCCCTAGTATCCACTATGTTCTGAGATTGATGTTGCTATGACTTTGCTATGCTTGATGCTTGTCACTAGGGCCCGAGTGCCATGATTTCAGATCTGAACCTATTATGTTTCCATGAATATATGTGTGTTGTTGATTCTATCTGTTGGGGAACGTAGTATTTTAAAAATTTCCTACGATCACGCAAGATCTATCTAGCAGATGCATAGCAACGAGAGGGAAGAGTGTGTCTACGTACCCTCGTAGACCGGAAGCGGAAGCGTCAAGTGATGCGGTTGATGTAGTCGAACTTCTTCGTGATTCAACCGATCAAGCACCGAACGTACGGCACCTCCGCGTTCAGCACACGTTCAGCTTGATGACGTCCCACGAGCTCTTGATCCAGCTGAGCTTCACGGGAGAGTTTCGTCAGCACGACGGCATGGTGACGGATATGATGTATTCACCGGCGCAGGGCTTCGCCTAAGCACTGCAACGGTATGACCGAGGTGTGTTTCTGTGGAGGGGGGCACCGCACACGGCTAGAGCAATTCAACTTGTGTGTCTTTGGGTGCCCCCCTGCCCCCGTATATAAAGGAGCAAGGGAGGAGGGCCGGCCGGCCTCCTATGGTGCGGCTAGGGCAATCCTACTAGGAATAGGATTGCAATCCTATTCCTAGTAGGAGTCCATCAAGAAGGAAGAGAGGGAAAGGAAAAGAGGGAGAGGTGGTGCCCCCCCAATCCTAGTCCAACTAGGATCCCTAGGTGGGGCGTCGGCCAGCCTCTATGGGCTGCCTCTCTCCTTTCCTCAAGGCCCACTATGGACCATCCCCCCTCGTAGGGTGTTCCGGTAACCCCCTCCGGCAATCCAGTTAAATCCGAAACTTTTCCGGAACACTTCCGGTGTCCGAATATAGTCGTCCAATATATCAATCTTTATGTCTCGGACATTCCGAGACTCCTCGTCATGTCCGTGATCTCATCTGAGACTCCGAACTACCTTCGGTACATCAAAACTCATAAACTCATAATACCGATCGTCATCAAACGTTAAGCGTGCGGACCCTACGGGTTCGAGAACTATGTAGACATGACCGAGACTCATCTCCGGTCAATAACCAATAGCGGAACCTGGATGCTCATATTGGCTCCTACATATTCTACGAAGATCTTTATCGGTCAAACCGCATAACAACATACGTTGTTCCTTTTGTCATCGGTATGTTACTTGCACGAGATTCGATCGTCGGTATCTCTATACCTAGTTCAATCTCGTTACCGGCAAGTCTCTTTACTCGTTCCGTAACACATCATCTCGTGACTAACTCATTAGTCTTTTGCTTGCAAGGCTTATTATGATGTGTGTTACCGAGAGGGCCCAGAGATACCTCTCCGACATTTGGAGTGACAAATCCTAATCTTGATCTATGCCAACACCACGAATACTTTCGGAGACACCTGTAGAGCATCTTTATGATCACCCAGTTACGTTGTGACGTTTGATAGAACACAAGGTGTTCCTACGGTATTCGGGAGTTGCATAATCTCATAGTCATAGGAACATGTATAAGTCATGAAGAAAGCAATAGCAGTAAAACTAAACGATCATAGTGCTATGCTAACGGATGGGTCTAGTCCATCACATCATTCTCCTAATGATGTGATCCCGTTGATCAAATGACAACTCATGTCTATGGCTAGGAAACATAGCCATCTTTGATCAATGAGCTAGTCTAGTAGAGGCATACTAGGGACATACTATTTTGTCTATGTATTCACACATGTATCAAGTTTCCGGTTAATACAATTCTAGCATGAATAAAAGACATTTATCATGATATAAGGAAATACAAATAACATCTTTATTATTGCCTCTAGGGCATATTTCCTTCACTATCTTGCAAGTCTATAGTCACCTACTATGTGTTATGATCCGGCAACCCCGAAGTGACAATAATCGGGACCACTCCCGATGATGACCATAGTTTGAGGATTTCATGTATTCACCGTGTGTTAATGCTTTGGTCCGGTACTCTATTAAAAGGAGGCCTTAATTTCCCTTAGTTTCCAACAGGACCCCGCTGCCACGGGAGGGTAGGACAAAAGATGTCATGCAAGTTCTTTTCCATAAGCATGTATGACTATATTCGGAATACATGCCTACATTGCATTGATGAACTGGAGCTAGTTCCGTGTCACCCTAGGTTATAACTTCTACATGATGAATTGCATCCGACGTAATTTCCCATCACCGATCCAATGCCTACGAGCTTTACCTATATTGCTTGTCGCTTATTTACTTTTTCGTTGCTACTATCACAAAAACTACAAAAACATTATCTTTACTTTTATCGCTGCTACCGCCACTATCATATTACTTTGCTACTGAACTACCTTGTTGCAGATACTAAGTTTCCAGGTGTGGTTGAATTGACAACTCAGCTGCTAATACTTAAGAGTATTCTTTGGCTCCCCTTGTGTCGAATCAACAAATTTAGGTTTAATACTTTACCCTCGAAAACTGTTATGATCCCCTACACTTGTGGGTTATCAAGACTATTTTCTGGCGCCGTTGCCGAGGAGCATAGCTCTATTCATTAAGTCACTTGGGATTTATATCTGCTTATCACTATGAAGAATTTGAAGGATTCAAAAACCAAGATCTTACCCTCAACTACGAGGGGAGGTAAGGAACTGCCATCTAGCTTTGCACTTGATTCTCCTTCTGTTATGAGTAAACTTGCGACACCTACTCCTGCTATTGAATCTGATATGTCGTATGTTCTTGATGATGCTACTTCTACTATGTATGATGAAACTACCTCTATGCATGATACTGTGCCACTAGGTGAATTTCTAGATGAACAAATTGCTAAGGTTAGGGAGATTGCAAATGTTGATGATATATATGAAAGTGATGATGAAACTACTCCCAATAGATATGAATTGCCTGTTGTGCCTGAGGGTTATGTTATGGATGAAGAAACTGCTAGAGACTTTCTTGCTTGCAATGATAGATATGATCTTAAGAAGTTATTAGCTAAGATGAAAGAAAAGTCCTTGAATGCTAGAATGAAACATGACCCTGCTTTTGCTACTTCACCTATATGCGAGGGGATTTATGTTTGATGTTTACCTTGCTGCAAGTATCTTCTCCCTTGGCATTGCTATGACCATTGACGTTGTCGTGAACACTGCCATTGATGTGGTCGCTCTTCTTGGCTGGGACAACATTTGTGTGACCCACTTCCACTACTGGATCCCCACTCTTTGCGCATTCTGGTTGCTTGGGTGATACGTCCAAAACGTATCTATAATTTCTGCTTGCTCCATGCCACTTTTGGGTGATATTGCTATGATATTCATACACTTCCATACACTTTTGATCATATTTGGACTAACTTACTAATCCAGTGCACCCCAGTGCCAGTTTCTGTTTTCGGCTGTTTTTGTATTTCAGGTTTTCACGTTTCGAGAACTGCCCAGAAAAATCCAGAAAAATTATATAAAAAATCAGCGTTCCGGAAACAACACTGCGTCCGAAGGGCAGCCTGGGGGGGCCACAGGGGCTCCAGGCGCCCTGTGGGCGCCCCCCTCCCCCTGGGCCGCGCCGGGGGGGCGCCTGGGCCCCCCGAGGCTCCCCCGATGCCCTACTTTGGCATATATTTAAAGGACCCTCCGAAACCCTCAGAGGAGGAACTCTTTTCGTGATCCCATCTCTGTTCCGCCGCTGCCGCCGCTTCCAAGATCGGGAGCACCAGGAGAACTCTTCCCGGCACCCTACCGGAGGGGAGGATCACCACCGGGAGCTTCTCCACCACCATGGACGCCTCCCGGATGACTCGTGAGTAGTCTCCCTTGGACCATGAGTCCATGACCAGTAGCTATGTGATGTTCTCCTCCCGTTCTTGTGCTTCACTAATTAGTCCTCGTGAGCTGCCCTACATGATCGAGGCACCTATGTAATCCTTATGCTGTTGCTATGTTGAGTTTGCTGGGATCCAATGGATTATGAGATTATGTTCAGATTGATCTTGAGTAATATATTTGATTCACCTCTTTTATATTTTAGTTCATAAGTAATTCTTGCATGTTCTCCGTTGTTATTTATTGCTTTGGCCGAGTAATAGGTAGTGACTCCAAGAGGGAACGTTATGCTCGATTGTGGGTTCATGCCCCTCGATGACTAGCTTGAGTGACAGAAACATGAGTCTAGGGGATGTGCTGTTGCCACAAGGGGGAAAACAACGGTGCTTGTGCCCGTGGGTGCAAGGATTGTTTACTTTACGCAAAGTTCTTTTAATGCAGTTGTCTGTTGCATTGAGTTTACACTATGGGTGGGACTCGCAACTTAATACCAGCGAGATGTTCTGGATAGATTTCTCAAGGTGGATGATTAGTAGTAGATATTGATGGATTTCGGTCTACTTACTTTGGCGTACCGCCCATGCTTTGAACCTCAACCTTTCTTGCAATGTAGTCAGCATTGGTTTGCGTTCGTGGTCCTGTCAATTGCCCAGCTGTAATTTGTTTACCTCACATAGCTGTTTTATCGTCTTTTGGGAGAGAGACATCACTAGTGAACATCATGAGACTCCGGTCCATATTACCATCATTGATCACATCCACTATTTACTTTTCGCTATTTACTTACTATTGCAAAAAACTATCTATCACTACTATCATTGCTTTTAACCCTTTGTGAACTACAAGGCCGGAGAGATTGACAACCTCTCTGTACTCGTTGGGAGCAAAGTTATTTGTATCTGTGTGCAGGTACACGTTGATTGCTACTAATCTGGCGCCGTAGCAATTGACACCTACTTGTTGAACCTAGGAGTCTCTGGGGATTCGATCATTGGCATCTTTGCTAAGGGAAAACACTTCTACTTACTGCATCTTACACCTTCCACTTGGGGTAACCAACGAGGGGTTCGAGGCCCATCAAGGAGTATTTTCTGGCGCCGTTGTCGGGGACTCCACTCTTCAGGATAGGGGAGTTGCATGCTATCTTTTACCTTTGCTTTTTAGTCTTGTTAGTTTACCTTTCATTTTTGCTTTAGTTCCTTTTTATCGAAAATCACAAAAATAGTTATCTTGCTTGCTTGCTACTATGGGTTCCACCGAGAACACCAAGTTGTGTGACTTCACTAGTCACAACAACGATGACTTTATCAGCACACCTATCACTACACCTGCCACTTCAGCACCTTCATATGAAATTAAACCTGCTTTACTTAACTTAGTCATGAGAGAACAATTCTCCGGTGCTGGAGATGATGCTGCTTTACACTTGAACAACTTTGTAGAACTTTGTGATATGCAAAAGTACCAAGAAATAGATGGTAATATTGTTAAGCTTAAGCTTTTTCCTTTCTCTTTGAGAGGAGGAGCAAAAATTTGGTTTCAGTCTTTGCCTAGAAATAGCATAGATTCATGGGACAAGTGCAAAGATGCTTTTATCGGAAAATACTATCCACCTGCTAAAATTATCCAACTTAGAAGTAACATAATGAATTTTAAACAATTGGATAATGAACACGTTGCCCAAGCTTGGGAACGTATGAAGTCTCTTATCAAGAACTGCCCTACTCACGGTTTGACTACTTGGATGGTTATCCAAACTTTTTATGCAGGCTCGAACTTTACCTCGCGGAACTTGTTAGATTCGGCCGCGAGAGGAACTTTTATGTCAACTACACTTGGTGCTACCACAAAGCTTCTCGATGAGATGATGACCAACTATTCTCAATGGCACACCGAACGCGCTCCAACAGGTAGGAAGGTAAACTCTGTCGAGGAGATTTCCTCCCTCAATGAAAAAGTTGACTTGATCATGTCTCTACTTTCGAAGCAATCTACTGTTGATCCTCGTGATGTTCCTTTAAATTCTTTGATTGCTCAAGAACAAGTAGATGTGAACTTTATCTCTAGAAACAATTTTAACAGCAATGCTTATAGGAGTAACTTTGGTAACAATCCTAGACCGTTCCCCTCTAATTCCTATGGGAACAACAATGCTTATCCTAGTACCAAGAACCCCACTACTGAACTAGAGACCATGCTTAGAGATTTCATCACTACCCAAAAAGCCTTTAATAAGAATGTAGAAGAGAAACTACATAAACTAGATGATCTTTCTTTTAAGGTAGACCACTTAGCCAATGAGGTAAAATTGCTAAAAATTGAAACTTCTCCACTTAAGGAGAGGGAAGTCATCCCTATTAATGCTACTCAAGTGCAAATTAATGAAAACATTAGGATGATGGCTAAGCTTAAAGAAAGATGGGCTAGAGAAAGGGAGGAAGAGGAAAGAATTAAGAGCCTTCCTACCCACCACACTGTTGCTACTATCCAAGTTATTGAGGATGTTCACACTCTTAGCACCCAATGTACTCCTGGTCCCAATGGACCTATTAATGGTGATGCTATGACTATAGAAGCTACCAAACAAGTGAACCTTAAGGACACCACTACCACTTTACTTGATGCTCGTGACCTTGATTTTGATAATTGCACTCTTACCAAAGTTATTGATTTCCTTCACAAGATGTCTAGAGATCCCCGCACTAGCACGCTTAACCTTGCCTTCACAGAGCATATCACTAATGCTCTCATCAAAGCTAGGGAGGAGAAACTTAGAGTAGAAGCCTCCATACCTAGAAAGCTAGAAGATCGTTGGGATCCTATGATAAAAATTAATTTGAATGACTTCTCTTGTTATGCATTATGTGATGTTGGTGCTAGTACCTCTGTTATGCCCAAAAGGATATATGATATGCTTAAATTGAAACCTTATGATTCTTGTTCTTTTGGTGTTCGTCTCGTTGATTCTTCCATAAAGAAACCTTTGGGGAGGGTCGACGATGTTCTTATTGTTGTCAATGATAATTATGTGCCAGTTGATTTCACTATTATGGATATTGAATGTGATCCTTCATGTCCAATTATTTTGGGACGTCCCTTTTTGCGCACCGTTGGTGCTGTCATTGACATGAAAGAGGGTAATATAAAATTTCAGTTTCCTCTCAAGAAAGGGATGGAACACTTCCCTCGAAAGAAGATCAAGTTACCTTTTGAGTCCGTTGTACGGGCTAGTTATTCTTTTACTCTTGATAAAACTTGATCTATGCATTATGCCTAGCTTAAAGGCATAAAAGAAAGCGCTTTTGGGAGGCAGCCCACATGAATAAATTTTTGCTTTTGTTGTGTCTTGATGTTGTTTACTGCTGTAGCATCATCATTGTATCTTTGCTTTTCATATTTGTGCCAAGTATAGCCTCCGATTGCTAGAAAGTTCAAAAGTTGTGAGGTGCTGTCCAGGAAACAGATTCTGTCCTTGGATAGAAAAATTCGTATAAAATCACCAGATCATCTTTTTGGTCTGAATTTTTTCGACAGCGTTCTCTATATAATTGTTTTTCGTGCGTCAGTTCTGAGTTTTTTGATTTGAGTTGCAGAAGTATCCCGAACAGATCAATTACTGCCTGCTGTTCTGTTTTTCACAGATTCTGTCCTGTTTTGCCTTACCTTCACTTTGCAAATCAAGAACTTGCTTTTTCTTTGCAAAAACCTTTTGGCAATCTTGAGAAACAGTATAACTTAAAGAATATCTTTATTTCCAGCAAGGTATAATTATTTTATTAATGGTACTAACCTCGCTAATCAGATTATGATGAGTTATGTATGAAGGGAGTTTTCAAGTGTGCGAGGGAAGATGATAAAAAGGTTCAGGAGTGTCAAGCGCTCAAGCTTGGGGATGCCCCCGTGCACCCCCAAGAAATATTCAAGGAGACTCAAGCGTCTAAGCTTGGGGATGCCCCCGTGCATCCCCTTCTCCATCAACATTATCAGTTCGTCTTTCGTTTCGCTATATTTTTATCACTTCATGTGTTATGTGCTATGCTTGGAGCGTCTTGCTTTTAGTTTTCTTTTTAGTTTTTCATAACGAGTCGGAACCCAGCATTCCTTTATGTGGGAGAGAAACACGCTCCACTTCTACCTAGAACATAACATAGAATTTTTATGTCTATCTATGCTGTGTGTGTTCTTTGTCTTTTAATAGCTACTATCGTGCTCTGCTCTTAGTATTCATGCTTATCTTTCAAGAGCTTTTATTTAGTTGGTTGCTTGAACTCTCTTTAATTACCATGCTCACCTTATTAAGAGAGTTTGCTTCCGTTGCATTGGTTAATGTGTCTATGATAAAGATGCTACTTGCATGATGGTGCTTAGTAGTTCAGGTTTTCTTATGGTTAATCTCAAATAGCTGGGGGGTTCCCAATGTGTTATTGGAGTACCAACTTGGTTTGTTTGCCTATGATGTGGTATGGTTTAGTAATATCTTCCTTCGAGAATTTATTTTGATTGACTTGGCGTATGCTCACGCATATTCAAGACTGTAAAGAAAGTCTGTCAAGCCTTGATGATCTTTTATTTCTGAGTAGCGATATAACTTCCATGCCTAATTCAATATTGCTTTGTCGCTCTGCATGATTATGACCGTCATTGCTCTCTTAGTTGGTCGCTCCCAGTCTTTTGCTAACCTCCACCTGTACTAAGCAAACTAACCATGCAATACATAGCTCATGGGAAAGTAGCCTAAAAACTATTGTGGTAAAGAATATGTTGCTTATGTATCTTATTTCTTATAAGTTGCTTGCTGAGCGGTAACCATGTTTCTGGTGGCGCCATCAACTGTCACACTTTTGTTGAATATCATGTGAGTTGCTATGCATGTTCGTCTTGTCTAAAGTAAGGGTGATTTGTCGTGGGTTGAATTAATATGCATATTGTTAGAGAAGAACATTGGGCCGCCAACCAAAGCCATGCATCATGGTGGAAGTTTTAGCTTGGACCTTAACCCTCAATCTCTCATGAGAATATGCTTATGCATTAAAGAGGAGTCCATCATCTATTTTCTATGTTGTCCCGGTATGGATGTCCTCAATTTGAGATCTATCAAAAACGAGAAATCAAATGCGATTTATCTCCTTGGACCTTTGTACAGGTGGCATAGAGGTACCCCTTTGTGACACTTGGTTGAAACATATGCAATGCAATGATAACCCATGGGAATCCGAGCTAATTAGGACAAGGAGCGAGCACTATTGGTATTCGATGCATGAGGCTTGCAACTTATAGGATGTTTTATGCATGACACATATGAAGTACTACTACCGTTGACACAATTGCTTCCATGTTTTCAAAATAAAAAGCTCTAGCACTTAACCATTCTTTTACTTTTATGTTGAAGCACCAACTACTGAGAGCATGATTGTCATTCTGAGTGTAATGTGCATTGCCCCAAAGTAGCATTGTCTTTTGCATGATTGTGATATCGTTTATTCTGAAATCATTGTATCTAGTCATCACTTAAACCTTGAAGGTGCCCCTGCATTTATGTTTTGCATCACTAAAGGGGGCAAGCTAGATATCACTTTATCATATTTGCACATCATGTTCATTGCAAATCTTTTTGATGTTTCAGTTTCATATTGTAAAACTTTCAGTCATTTGTGATTTTCTCTTGAGGCAACTTAATTACTATAGAATCATTGTCTCAGTAAGCTTTTGTCATATGACTATAAAAAAGTCTTATATGGTTAATAGCATGTCACCACAGAAATTATTCTTGTTATCATTTACTTACTCGAGGACGAGCAGGAATTAAGCTTAGGGATGTTGATACGTCCAAAACGTATCTATAATTTCTGCTTGCTCCATGCCACTTTTGGGTGATATTGCTATGATATTCATACACTTCCATACACTTTTGATCATATTTGGACTAACTTACTAATCCAGTGCACCCCAGTGCCAGTTTCTGTTTTCGGCTGTTTTTGTATTTCAGGTTTTCACGTTTCGAGAACTGCCCAGAAAAATCCAGAAAAATTATATAAAAAATCAGCGTTCCGGAAACAACACTACGTCCGAAGGGCAGCCTGGGGGGGCCACAGGGGCTCCAGGCGCCCTGTGGGCGCCCCCCCCCCCCCTGGGCCGCGCCGGGGGGGCGCCTGGGCCCCCCGAGGCTCCCCCGATGCCCTACTTTGGCATATATTTAAAGGACCCTCCGAAACCCTCAGAGGAGGAACTCTTTTCGCGATCCCATCTCTGTTCCGCCGCCGCCGCCGCTTCCAAGATCGGGAGCACCAGGAGAACTCTTCCCGGCACCCTGCCGGAGGGGAGGATCACCACCGGGAGCTTCTCCACCACCATGGACGCCTCCCGGATGACTCGTGCGTAGTCTCCCTTGGACCATGAGTCCATGACCAGTAGCTATGTGATGTTCTCCTCCCGTTCTTGTGCTTCACTAATTAGTCCTCGTGAGCTGCCCTACATGATCGAGGCACCTATGTAATCCTTATGCTGTTGCTATGTTGAGTTTGCTGGGATCCGATGGATTATGAGATTATGTTCAGATTGATCTTGAGTAATATATTTGATCTACCTCTTTTATATTTTTGTTCATAAGTAATTCTTGCATGTTCTCCGTTGTTATTTATTGCTTTGGCCGAGTAATAGGTAGTGACTCCAAGAGGGAACGTTATGCTCGATTGTGGGTTCATGCCCCTCGATGACTAGCTTGAGTGACAGAAACATGAGTCTAGGGGATGTGTTGTTGCCACAAGGGGGAAAACAACGGTGCTTCTGCCCGCGGGTGCAAGGATTGTTTACTTTACGCAAAGTTCTTTTAATGCAGTTGTCTGTTGCATTGAGTTTACACTATGGGTGGGACTCGCAACTTAATACCAGCGAGATGTTCTGGATAGATATCTCAAGGTGGATGATTAGTAGTAGATATTGATGGATTTCGGTCTACTTACTTTGGCGTACCGCCCATGCTTTGAACCTCAACCTTTCTTGCAATGTAGTCAGCATTGGTTTGCGTTCGTGGTCCTGTCAATTGCCCAGCTGTAATTTGTTTACCTCACATAGCTGTTTTATCGTCTTTTGGGAGAGAGACATCACTAGTGAACATCATGAGACTCCGGTCCATATTACCATCATTGATCACATCCACTATTTACTTTTCGCTATTTACTTACTATTGCAAAAAACTATCTATCACTACTATCATTGCTTTTAACCCTTTGTGAACTACAAGGCCGGAGAGATTGACAACCTCTCTGTACTCGTTGGGAGCAAAGTTATTTGTATCTGTGTGCAGGTCCACGTTGATTGCTACTAATCTGGCGCCGTAGCAATTGACACCTACTTGTTGAACCTAGGAGTCTCTGGGGATTCGATCCTTGGCATCTTTGCTAAGGGAAAACACTTCTACTTACTGCATCTTACACCTTCCACTTGGGGTAACCAACGAGGGGTTCGAGGCCCATCATTGGGCTACTGCGGAAACAATTCGGTGGCATTGGCTGTAGGGGGTGATGTAGCACCATGCACGCCATCTGGTTTCTTATGCTGCTGTGGTGAAGATTTGGTGGCAATGGCTGTAGGGGATGTTGTTGTTTCATGCACGCCATCTGCTTTCTTAGGCTGTTGCAGAGATGGTTTGGTGGCAGTGTCTGTAGCGGTTTTTCTAGTCCCATGTTTAGGCTGCTGCGGAAACAATTCAGTGGCATCACACATGCCTGCAGTGGGATCTTTTGGCACACTGAAAGTGACATCTGCCACTTCATCTTTCGTCTCACCACTCCTGGATAAAGCTTCTGATGCCTCAAACAACATTAGGCTCATGTGTTTGCAATATAAGGCCTGCAACACCCTCCCAAATGAGCTCAACGCGGCATTAAGTTCTGTAGCATGGAGCTCTTTGTGCTTGTTGTATATGTCACGAAGATGCGGGGGAAGCTGTAATGCATAAAAACAAAAAAGGAACATTAGCAGTCAAGCAAGATACGATACAAAAAAAAGAGTTGCAAAAAGTAAATGTTGTGTGGCTCTCACCTCTAACTCCGCAAATGTAGGCAATTTGTGTAGCCACTCCTCCAAAGATCCGCACACGTCATCACCACCCTCCATGTTATCCGGAGGTGGCTTGTGCACAGTCTCTGCCTTGCCATCACCTTCCAGACCAGTCTTGGATGGTTCTCGAGAGCCCACATCAGCCCCACTTTGTGGATTGGCTTATGTGTGCGAGCTCTCCGGAATGTGTGTTGCGGCCACAACAGGTTCACCTTGGTTGTTGGGATTCGGAAACTCCTCTGTGACACTGCCTTGGATTGATATTTGGGCAATCTGATCCACATATGACATAAACTTGGATGTTGCATACGGTGTAGTGGAACTAAACTGCATTTCAAAAATAGAACAAAGAATTCAGAAAATTGCGAAAAGAACAAAAGGTGGTGTACAAAAAAATTAAAAAGGACACTTACCGGCCGCTTCCCAAATCCATCGTCTAGTGTGTCGACTGCAACAACAGCTGTGAAGTTCATTTCATGAAGAAAACAAGCTCGTGGCAGCGAGTAGTCGATGATATGGTCAACTATGCATCCTCTTGAAATGTCTAGGTGGTCCATGTAAATTATCTGTAAAAACAAAAAAGAAAAGAAAAGAGACATTAGTGTAAGTAAAAGTTTGATGTTGCGGAAAAGAGGGTGGGATGAGTGTTTGGCTGTACCGGAAGCATTGGTAGACAGCCACCAATCAGGAATTTTAATTTACCAGCATTCCTCTTATCCTGGTACTTTTGAACTTCCTTCATCACAATAGACAGAATATACTCATCCCACTCGAACTCATGGACAACACTCATGTCTTGTAAGGTGTAGAGGTAGTCTAGCGGCACCATATTTCCTGTCCCGGGAGCTAAGACCAATGATAGGCAGAGTAAAACCCATGACCTATGAATGGTCTCCTGATCATCATCGTCCGCTTTTGATAGAACTGCTGCTGCGGAGGCTATCGGAGCCCTATCACCATCCAAATACACATCCCGAAAATCTGCTTTCCCCCTCTTGCCAAATTCTAATGGCCTGCTACCAGATGGCACATTGAAAATCTTCGTAACCATGTATTTTGTGAAGTGTATTTTCTTCTTATGCAGAAACATAAAAAATGGAAATCAATAGATGTTGCAAAAACAAAAGTCCTATGCAACAGACTGAAACAAAAAAAAGGACATGTTTGAAAAAAAGATGCTCAAAATAAACATACTTGAACAGATGCTTCTTAGGATCGATACTCATAACAACGAAATCGAGAAGCCCTTCTGGAGGAGGAGGCAAAGGAGATATATGCAACAAATCCCCGAAGCTGGACTTGCTTAGTACATCTCTTTTCTTCCCTTGGATGGAATTGGCTATGTCGCGAAGCCGCTTTGCTGACCATCGGGTTTGGTAGATGGACATGCGGCGAAACAAAAACAAAATGCAAGTCAAGCTATATGAAGCTATGAAGATACAGGAAACACAAGTACAAAGTTTCAGAACCATAAAACAATGCTATGGAAACACAAGTAAACAAACTCAGAAAAAACACACAAACAACTATCACAACTCTCACTCATGCTGCTCTTTAATGGACAGTTCCAAATCATAAACAAAAATCATGCAGCTATGAGCTGAACAGCTCGAGAAGCCCTTCTGGTAGTAGTGGTAGTATTCACAACAAACAATACATGCAATTCAGAAATTTGCTATGAAGAGACTAACAAGGTTCAGCAAATGTTATGAGCTGCACAAAATTCAGAAACAAAAAAAATGCAACTATGCCGGCGACCATCTCGTCTCCGACCAGGCCGGCGGCAACTATTCCTACTACAACGGTGACCTTCTCGTCCCTAGTAGTAGCCCCAAACATCACCTAAAAAAATGCGGAGCACCACCACCACAGCACGCGAGCATGGGGGAGCAAGGCATCGCGACGGGGCACCACCACCCACCGCGACGGGGCACCACCACCCACCGCGACGGGGCACCCACCACCGCCGCATCCTCCCTAAAGTTTCGCTAGGCTACAGGAATGACGGGGGGGGGGGGTTTGTGGATCTCTAGCGGGGAAAAGATGTGCACCTGCTGTTTGAGCAGCCGTCGCCGACCTCAGATTCCGTCGCCAGCGCGCTGCTCTGCCGTGGTTGCCTAGCCGCCGTCGACCACCCAGCCGCCGCCTCCGTTCCAGCTGCACGGTGCTCCGCCTCCCAGCTTCCGCCTCCCAGCTGCTGGATCTAAACACCACACAGCCCCGCACCAAGAGCTCGGTTTCAGAAACCGTTTCTGAAACAGCACCTCAGCTGCATAACCGGGTGGGTGGGTGCGGGCGCTATCTGCCGTTGGATAAAAAACGATCCGATGGACACCGAGCCGGCGGACGCGGGCGCGAGATCGGCCGGCAGAAGGTAAGCTTTTGCGTTTCAATAAAGTTCATGGGTTTGAAAAAAAGTTCATGAATTGTTTTAAAAGTTGTGGATGAGGAATGTTTGTGTATTTTCAAAAAAGATCATGCATTTTAAAAAATAGTTCGTAAATTTGGAAAACCACGCATTTTTTTAGAAAAGTTTAAGAATTTTAAAACAAAACGTTTAAAAAAATAAAAATGAAAAAACAAATAAAACTGTTTGGAAGATTCTAGATGCTTCAAAAAACTGGAACTAGGAGCTCATCGATGGGCCGGCCTGCTGACCACAGGTGGGTATGCGCAAAAGAGATGTAACCAGAGCAACATGCGCCAAATAGGTTTTCACGTGACAGATTATTGCTAGAGATATACCGGTTGGGCTAGGCCGCTCATGTGATTATTGCTAGAGGTAAAAGGCAGTCAGATTTTAAAAAAAACATAACAATTAGTTTTTTATTTTAGAACATGAGCTCGAGAGCAGAAATTAATATCTTCTATTCCCTCCGTTTAACAATATAAGACGTTTTTGCAAGCTATGTTAGCTTGCAAAAACGTCTTATATTGTGGAATGGGGGAGTATTCGCAAAGATTTAATTCTTTTCTCGTATACCTCTCCTGCACATTGTTTCTCCTAACCTTTTCTTTTGTGGCATCTACATCTTATTTTGTGAATAGAAAAATGGTTGAATGTACTTTTAATTAGCGGAGAGTTAATTGTTTGAATCAAACACGTATAATCTGGATCTATTCTACTAGTATTTATACATGTGCAATGTCGTCCTATTATTAATGAACTCCTTTTGGTAAAAACGGTCAAATACATGCTAATAGATTCAATGAAAGAATTATTGGGGACATAAGAGTGCAGAATAAAAGTATTGCAGAGGTAGCAATTACTCCCTCCGATCTGAAATATAAGGTGTATTCATTTTTTTAAAGTCAAACCTCTCTGTGTTTGACCAAGTTTATAGAACAAAATATCTATGCCTAGAGCTAGATAGCCTAATCTGCATCATAAAATTCATCATGAGATCTATTTTCATATTTTGTTTATTTGGTTATCTTGATATAATTTCCTTTAATCTTGGTCAAACCTCAAATGGTTCGACTTTCAAAAAAGTCAATACAACTTATATTTAGGATTGGAGGGAGTAATATGCAAGCCCACTTTGATGACAAAGAGAAGAATTCGTGAGGGCTATGTCTTGCGCTATGCGAGATAGAGCTCTATCTCAGCTAAAACGAGCGGTAGCATGGGCTGGCGCAATAAAGTGAAACCTCTCACTGGTCTTCACCTGTTTTGAGAACTTCTTCTTCACTTAATTGTCGTCTAAGGATGGGGCGGCGTACTGGAACTGGAGTAACGTGCCGCACACGTGCGTGGGTTAAGGAATGATGAGTCGTCTGGGGATCGCAGCACGTGGCATGATTGTGATTGGTGGTTTTCCATTCCATTGTCCGACATCGGAGCTAGGGAAGGAAAGCTCGTCCTATCCATCGCCATTGCCATTGCCATCGCCGAGTAAGAAAAGAGACGACAGGAAGGAAGGTGGTGATCTCGCGAATTACTTTGGGCTGGTCCATTCGCCGCTGGAGCTAGGCTTGGGCTCTTAAATCGAGTTGAGTGATCTCACAAGGTGACAAGGTGGCCCAAGGTGCCCATGGGGAATCAATCTATATCAAACATGTACTAAAAAGAAAATGTACATAAATTTTTCATCTCCTCTTCTTCTCTTTCTAAGAAAAAAAGACTCCACTTTTTGAGGAAAAAATAATCCACTTTTTTTTAGCCAAACTCTGAAGCTTTTTATTCAACAATCACAAGGTTTACGGGGACGAAATCAAGTCCATTGGGCTGACCTACCCAAACATGCGGCCAACCCTAGGTATATCGCATGCTTTGCAAGTCTGTGAGCCTCGACATTCAAGCTCCTGTTCATAAATAATATTACAAGTAGTAAAAGTGTTCTTCCTATGTTGATGGAAAGTTCCCTCAAAATTATTACTTTGTTTTTGTTTTTTGCGAGATAGAAATTAGTACTTTTAAGACAAGCCAAGTTTCCAAACCCTACAAATATAACTATATACAGTAGAAACAAAACGGCGGACAGTGAATTGCACCGTAGGAGGCACGGCTACATCTTCCATCCACGGTGTATATATAACAAATATATATCAGCAGCAAAACAAAAATTTATAGTGATGATTAACAAAAGGACCAACATAGCCATTGGGAGAGACTGAACAAAAAATGGGTAGCTACATATTGTACACACATCACACAGGGGGCAAGAGAGAGAGAGAGGGGCAGAGACAGAGAGATTAAAGACTGAAGACGGATAAAAAGTACAAGCTGGTGTCAACCATGACAAAATTGTGACCGGGCACTGTGCAGGGACAAATCTACTGAATCACGCACTCGCATTTCTTGAAGCCGTCATTCTCCCCCTCGTCGTCAGACAAACCTTCGTCGCTGTTAAGAAAATAACTTGAGCAATCAGATGGAAATACCAGATTGTGCAAGCAATATGTATGCATTCAATGCTATTAGCGCTCGGAGCCTAAAACTATTGATAGCAGAGTACTGGCACTGCTTCAGAATAAATCCAAGCATTCCCAGCTTCGCAAGGAATACATGAATCATTTTAGTAAGCAACGACAGATTATTAGAGATTCAGCCAAAGACACTATCAGAAGGGAAACATGCTTTTTTTAAGAGTTATAAAACTGTCGTATTCTGGTGTGTATGGTGACAGTGAAAAGAAATACTCCACTTAGTAGGCTACATATACAGACTAAGCTAGGCTAGAAATACTCCAACTAGCAGGCTACATATAGAGTAAGCTGGGTTGGGCTCTTCAACGTCAAGCGAGCTTCCAGCAGCCCGACTAGTCCTAAGACAAGCAAGCGCCTTTTGAGCCTAGAAAGAATCCTGGTAAAAAAAATCTCAAAACACCACCAAGTAATGTTCATGACGATACCAAATTATCTTGAAATTAGTGCTTAACAAAAAGCCAGATCTCTGATATACATTTACCGTGGTGAAAACCTCTACAAAGAAAAAGTAGAGTAGTCTCTTCGGGGACATCCCATAAAAAAAGTAAAAAAAAAAAGTATAAACAATTTGTAAAGCAAACTAGCTCAACTGGAAGCAACAAACGTTTGACCGCAACAGAGATGAGCAGCACCAGCTACATTTTCCATACACGAATCATTTTAGTAAGGTACAGCAGATCATTCAAGATTCAACCAAAGACAAGATCACAAGGATCTGTTATTTGACTAGCTATAATCAGGCGCAAGGAAAATAAATTAGAGTTTGCACAAAAAAACTAGAGAGAGAAGCTACCTACCTTGTTTCAAATTCTCTGATCTCGAAAAGTTCTTTCCCACACGTGTCAGTCCAGTGAACTTTTCTCCGCTCCATACCAGTTTTCAAAGTTTGCACCTCTTCCAGAGACTCCCGTGGCTGTTCCTCGCCGTCACTTACAATAGAACCACGATCAGAAGAGTCCCTTTTCGAGTTGCTCTTTAGACAGCCTTTTCTCCCACTTCCGTTGATGGAGGAACCATTATTCGTTCCTTTCCTGCTTGTGGAACTGGATAATTGTTGCCGCGTGTTACTTGAGCTCAATTTCGGAGGAGATGCGCCCTCAAGCCTAGCAGGTGTGCAGCCAAAGCAGGTGAAGGAAGCACATTTAGCAGGAACATCATCTTTTGTTGGAGGCAGCTGCCCCCCATGCCCAGCTTCTCGGTCCACTAGTCGATAGTGATTCCAAGACGATGCCCTCACAGGCTGCTCTTCTGTTCTCCGGCCGAGCAGCAAAAGCGCAAGGCCATGGCTGTATCCTGATGCGGATGATGAGAAAAAACCTCCTCCCTCCACAGCCAGTAGCATTTCAGCTTCTCATCCAGCCACCATGAACTGAATCTAACAGACAACTCAATCAAGACCACCAGACCACCAAAACAATGTGTAGTAGCAGGAGCAGAATATCTTCAGCCGCTACCTTAATATGCTGCAAGATGAATAGCATAATAAGTTCTTGGAACTATAAACCATTAATTCATTTGGAGATCCACATCGGTTTCATAACATAAAAAAGTGCAAGGTTAACCACTCATTCATACAGTTACGATTAGTTCCCTGATATGCTACTGTTGACTTTCAGTAGGTAAGATATAAGCAGGGAACCATTCTGGTCAGGTAATCGGCGGCGTGACTGTGCACAATTTTATCAAGTGCACAATTGAGGAACTGATCCTTTGGTTCAGATCTCACCCTGACTAAGTGCTGTCAACCACATTTTTCGTCCCAGGAATAGGGAACTGAAATGCAGCTGTTATTATCCTCACCAACCATAATTGCACCTACAGATACAGTTGGCTGTCTACCTGAATCAATTATATAGTTACTTAAACACCATGGATCCACAACAAACCAAGAAAGAGACCTCAAATTGGACATAATCTCAGCACTACACACGTAATCTTGATCAGCTCGCACCGCAAGACTACAATGTCTGCATCTGAATACCAAAGTTCAGCTCAACATGTCAGGGTGTACCTGACGAAGATCTTACTGGTGTGTCAAAAAAGCGAGTGAATAAAGCAGTCATTCGCAAACACAGATCTGGCCATCAGGCAGGCCAGGGATGGATCCAGATGAATACATCTGGAGGTATGCGCGATTTAAGTAACTAACCGCTGGATGAAACATGCTCATACCTCAAAAACCAATGGCCATGAGATTGCGGAAGGGTGGAAACAGCAGGAGCACGATGTCACAGTGAGGAAAAGAGGTAAGAACGATGGTGGCAACTCGCAGGAGAGTTGGAGGTGTTCGGGGGAGGGGGGGCATGACAGCTGGATTGAGGGGTCGGCTGTAGCTGCTGGTGATATACAGCCCGGCAGCAGTTGGTAGGACAGGTGGCTGTACAGTGTACACACACTAGAGGCCAAGAGATTTAGAGCCGCGCTGGTTTGGACTTGGGTTGGTAGGTCAGTGGTCAGCAGTAGTAAGAGAAAACAAAGGTACATGAAGAGATGATGGAGTTTGGGTTGGTATTTTTCTTTTCTTTAACTAATAAGATTTTTTTTCAGTGTTCTAATTATCTTGCAAAATAAAATGTGTAATTAGTATAGGCGTATATATAGATATATAAACAGGCAGTATAAGATAGAATGGCAAGGAAGCATGTTTCTTTGAAGAGTCAAAACTGGTGTCTATTTATCACTACAGTGGCAGCAAAAATGGTATCTACCAGTTACTAACATGAATAGGTTACATGACTATAACATGGCGCATAGAACATTTGAGTTTATACCTTTGTTTCTAATTTTCTGGTCCCAGAAAGTTCCTTCCACACGTTACTAAACTTTTGCCAGCTTCCGAGTGCACGCACCCGTTTCAGCAACCAACGTGGCTCCTCGCCAGCACTTACTATAGAACTATGGCGGCAAGATTCTCTGCAGCTCCAGGACGAATAAGAAGTTGGTCATAAATTCATTTCGAGAGCCATGGCAATTTTCATAACGCAAGGCACAGAAAAACTCAACGATACAGCTGCATATTACATTGGTTGCGTGCATTGCTACTGTTGGGAGTGTAGTATGTGAGGTAAGCAGAGCAGGGAGGTGCACAATTCAGATGTCTATGCACCCAGAGAAGGTACTGAGGAACACATTTTCATCCAATCAGATGCTAACTACTACTTGTTGCTAGATAAGCTTCAGTTCACAGTATAACATTTCCCCTCCCCACCAACGGACCAACCATGATTGGGCCTACAGTAGGTTGCCTACTTATCTACCCATCTAAACAAATTATATACAGTCACGAAAAACACCATGGATGGGCTCATACAATAAACCCAAAGGTCCTGAGCATCTGAACTGAATTCCACCAACAAACACCAGGAGCTTGTGTTGTGCCCATGATCTCACCACAAATCCAGAGCCAGCCACATCTCGACAGCATTTTTCTGACACGGAGTCGAGCGTGCCGGTGGCCCAGAGCATAGACCCAAAAAGCGAGTGAAAAAAGCAGGCATGCACAAACACAGATCCAGCCATCCGGCCAGAGGTGGATCTAGATGAAAACATGTGGAGGTCAGTGGGGTAGTAACTAACCACTGGATGAAAACATGCTCATACACAAAATCTATGGCCAAAGATTGCAGAAGAGGATGGAAAGAGCAGGAGCACGATGTCGCAATGAGGAAAAGAGGTAACAATTTGGGTGGTAACTCGCAGGCGAGGCAGAGGTGTGCCTCGGTGCTCGCAGGGGGGGG
>LR738709.1:721053574-721065633 GCA_902687465.1 Secale cereale
GGGGGGCATGGGGCTAAATTGAGAGATTGGCGGGGTAGCTGGCGGTAAGATACAGCACGACAGCAGCTGAAGGGCAGGTGGCGGTACACACACAGACACAGTAGAGGCCAAGACATTCAGAGCCCCTTTGGCTTGGACTTGGGTTGATATGTCAGTGGTCAGCAGGAGGACGAGGAAACAAAGGTACATGAAGAAAGAGATGATGGAGTTTGGGTTGATATTTTCCTTTCATTAGCTAAATATAAGATATTTTTGCAGTGTTTTCATTGTTTTCAAAAAGTAGTGTGTACTTAGTTTAGGTGTAGATACTAAATAGATGCATAAACTGGTACAAGAGAGAATAGCAAGGGATACACACTTCTTAGAAGGGTCAAAACTTGTGTCTTCTTAATTTTTATTTTTCCAGTTAATACTAACATGAATCGGTTATGTGAGTATAACAAGGTGCATGGAACATTTGAGTTTGTACCTTGTTCAAATTATCTGATCACAAAAGGTTGTTCCCAACAGCAGACCTGCCGGTCCACTGAACTTTTACCAGCTTCCAAGGTTCGCACTTGTTTCAGCGACTCACACGGCTTCTCTTCAGCTGCTTGGTACAGAACCGCAGTGGCAGGATTCTCTTCAGCTGCAAGACGAACAAACGTTGGAACTAATCAAGTCACAGTAAATCCATTTGGAGACAAGACGCGGAGCAATCGATGATACTCCCTCCGTCCGAAAAAACTTGTCCCAAGCTTATTTCTGAAATGAATGTATCTAGCACTAACTTGATGCTAGATACATCAATTTGAGGGACAAGCTTTTCCGGACGGAGGGAGTACAAGTTTCATGCCTATGAAGTTGGGAGCGATGCTCCTTAATTTGAAAAGAAGTATACCGGAGAACTGCACTTACTATTTGCTTTAGGTGGCCTGTATGTATAGTTGATAAAAATTAGATTTCCCTACCAACCACGACTGCATCCATCTACAGTTGGATGCCTATCTATCTCTCTGAAGTCTGAACCAATAATTGCGGTCGTCAAAACACTATGAATTGTCTAGCATCCGAGCCAAGAAGCGACGGCTGCATGCGAGGTGAAGTGAATCCCACCAGACAAGCAATCCCCAGGCCAGGAGCTTGTGATGCGCCACCAATCCAGAGCCAGCCACATCTGGGCGCCATTTTTCCCTAACAAGAGACGCGCGTGCCGGCGCCCCGGAATCACATTGGAACAAACAGCCGCAGATCTGCCAATCGGTTTCGAAGGATCCGGCAGGCGGAGCAGTAGCAGCCCAGCAAGCAGGACCAGCAGCCGCCGCATTGGCCCGAGCGGCCAGGCCGGCGTGGATCCCGTCGGTGAACGGGTGCCGGAGCGCCGGAGGAGCGCGCGCGGAAAGAAAGAAAGAAAGAAAGAATCAGGGGGGCTGGAGCGCGCGGGATCAGGATCACCGTACCTGAGTGGAGGTGGGACGCGCGCGCCCCGATCCAGGGGCGTGGGATGGCCGAGACGGTCGACGCTGCCACGAGAGGGGGGGGAAGCGAGGCCGGCGGCGGCGGCGGCGGGCGAGGTCGGAGGGAGACGGGCAATGGCGGAGGCGGAGGCGGAGGTGGGGGGGAACAGGGGAGGGGAGTAAAAGAAAGGAGTGGGGAAAGTAAAAGCGGGAAATAGGAAGGGGGGAAAGCGTGGACTGTTGGGTGGGTCCGGGTGGGCGGCGGGGGATCTCGAGGGGATGGGCTTTGACCCGGCCTGGGTCGTCGGATCGGCCGCGATCGCCGGCTTTTCATTTGCGAGTGAGTGCTGGTTGTGGTTGGACTTGACCGGTGAGCCGCCCGTGGTCTGCCTGGCTGTCTGGTCTCGTCTCGTCCGGCTCCGGGCGGGCGGGCCCGCCGTGGCGTGCCGGCAAAACGGCCGCTCCCTGGTTTTTGGGAATATTTTGTTCGTGCTAAAGTAGTGTTGCGAGTACAAAATAAGTGGCTGCACACAGCTTTGGTAAGGTATTTTTGTGGCCAATGGTTTTTTTCAAGTGGGTGGCAAAAAATATAGGCATAAGCAGATTTTTCTTTACGAAAAGCATCTCAACTATTATAAAAGTTCAACGGGTGTACAAAGGACCCCAATCATAATTAAAACTGCTGGCTCTAGGAGCATCTCCAGCCGCGCCGCCTAACAGCCACCCGGGCTACTTTTTCGACGCCTCCAAGACGTCGAAAACTGCTGTCTGGGTCCGTTTTTTGGCCCGGCGGTCGCAGGACGAACCCGGAGCACTTGGGGCGCTTGGGGGCTCGGGCGACGAGGAGGCACTCGTCGCGCTACTGCAGGAGGAAGCCGAAGCCGACGTCCAGGAAGAGGAACATCTCATGGTCCTCACTGCCCTCGCCGGCCTGCTCGTGAGCAATGAAAAGCCGCGGCGAGGTGGCTTGGCGCTGGGGTGGATGAAAGCAAAGAACCGGCATCGTCTGGAAGGCTGCTGCATGCTCTACTCCCACTACTTCGCCGATGCTCCACTGCACGGTGACAAAGTATTTCGGCGCCGTTATCAGATGAGCCGAAAGCTTCTCCTTGGGATTGTGAATTCCATTCGGGAGTTCGACAGCTACTTCAATTGCAAGAAGGATTGCACCGGCAAACTTGGATTCACCTCAATCCAGAAGTGCACGACATCGATGAGGATGCTTGCATACGGAGCTCCCGGTGATTCACTCGACAACTATGGGCGCATGGCCGAGTCCACCACCATTGAGTGTTTCTACAAGTTCTGCAGGGCAGTGGTGGCAGTGTTTGGACCACAATACTTGCGAACACCCAATGCGGAAGACACTGCTCGGATCCTAGCACGGAATGCAACAAGAGGATTTCATGGGATGCTTGGAAGCATCGACTACATGCATTGGAAATGGAAGAACTGTCCATTTGCTTGGCAGGGGATGTACAAAGGCGCCAAAGGCGGTTGCAGTGTGGTACTAGAGACAGTGGCTACACAGGACCTCTGGATTTGGCACTCCTTCTTTGGTATGCCAGGAACTCACAATGACATCAACGTGCTGAAGTGCTCCCCTGTCTTTGTCAAGCTTGTCGAAGGTCATTCTCCTCCGGTAAACTTCGAGGTCAATGGGCGGCAGTACAACAAGGGGTACTACCTAGCTGATGGCATCTATCCAAGATGATCGACATTTGTGAAGACTATCTCAAACGTTGTGCCAGGAGGCAAGAAGTCCCACTTTGCCAAGGTTCAGGAGTCTTGTAGGAAGGATGTCAAGCGGGCATTTGGTGTGCTCCAGTCTCGATTTGCTGTTGTCCGGTACCCTGCTCAGACATGGTCGAAAGATCAAATGTGGGAGATCATGACTTGCTGTGTCATCTTGCACAACATGATCATCGAGAGCGAGCAGGAAAAGCCAGTGTTTGACACTGAACCATACTACATGCAGGGTCCTCTTGCCCAAGTCGATCACCAGCTATCGGCAACCTGGACCGCCTACCTCAATATGCGTCAGGAGATCCGAGACCCACAACTGTATCAACAGCTGCAACAGGATTTGCTGGAGCACCTGTGGAGGATCAAAGGCGACGCCTAGCTCGACGTGTAATGAAATATGAGTTTTATTTGTTGAACTATATAATTTGTGTTGAATTATTTTTTGTTGAACTATATAATTTTTATTGATTTTCTGTGATGAACAATGCGATAAAAAATATTTGTGTTGAGAATTCACGCCAAACCATGCCCAACCTTGCCGAATAGGGGCCGATTCGCGCCGATATCGTGCCATTTTTGGCCCAAATTGGGCTAAAAAATGGGCCGGCGTCGGCGCCTGGGGACGACGGCTGGGTGCCATGCCGCCCCCAGTGTCGATTATACCGTCGGCTCGCCCGCAGGCGGCGGTTTTTATGCCTCCTGGGGGGGCAACGGCTGGAGATGCTCTAAGGACTAGCGCCCCGGAGCCGCGGTCGTCGCTGAAAAGCTTGAATTGATCTGAAGTGTCTCGCACCAGATCTCGTTGTCACACACTCATGACAAGAAACCCTAGCCTTGCCGCCCAAAGGGTGGCAGGAATGTACGTCGGAGATGTGTTGAATCCGTCCAGACAGACCAAGTCAAGGTGGAGCGGAGTGCTACTTCTCGAGCTTGCGTTGTATTCCCTCGAAGAGGAAAGGAAGATGCAGCACAGTAGCGTAAGTATTTCCCTCAGTTTTTGAGAACCAATGTATCAATCCAGTAGGAGACCACGTGCGAGTCCCTCGCACGTGCACAAACAAATAAGAACTTCGCAGCCAACACGATAAGGGGTTGTCAATCCCTTTACGGTCACTTACGAAAGTGAGATCTGATAGAGATGATAGTTTATATTTTTGGTTTATAAGAACAGCAAATAAAAGCGATAAACGTAAAGTAGATATAGATTGATATGTTGAGAATAGACCCGGGGGCCATAGTGTTCTCTAGTGGCTTCTCTCATGATAGCGGTATTCTACGGCGGGTAAACAAATTACTGTCGAGCAATCGATAGAAAAGCGAAAAATTATGAGACTATCTAGGCATGATCATTGTATATAGGCATCACGTCCGAGACAAGTAGACCGCCTCCTGCCTGCATCTACTACTATTACTCCACACATCGACCGCTATCCAGCATGCATCTAGTGTATTGAGTTCATAAGAACAGAGTAACGTCTTAAGCAAGATGACATGATGTACATGGATAAACTCAAGCAATATGATATAACCACCACCTTTTTATCCTCGATGGCAGCAATACAATACGTGCCTTGCTGCCCCTACTGTCAGTGGGAAAGGACACCGCAAGATTGAACCCAAAGCCAAGCACTTCTCCCATTGCAAGAACTATAGATCTAGTAGGCCAAACCAAACCGATAATTTGAAGAGACTTGCAAGGATATTATGAGCACACATAAAAAGTTCAGAGAAGAACCAAATATCTTTCATAGATAACCTTAATCATAAACTCACAATTCATCGGATCTCGACAAACACACCGCAAAAAGCAACATATTGGTCCATAGTACTCAAGATTAAGTAGTTGCTAAACATAAAACTAGACATAAATAGATTCCAAATGCATGTTCAACATACTACTAAACATATATTATTCTTCTTCTGCTGGAACACTCTACCTCATCTTCAACTTGAGTCAGTCCAAGAACCTCCTGTGCTCCTCCCTAAGAAGAATGTTAATCGCCGCCGGTATGGGCCACCTCCCTTTGTACACATCAGGATTGGGTTATTGTCATTAGGATCGAGGGCATTGTTGTTTTCATTATTGTCATCAGAGGAGAAGAGATATCCATGGAAGCCCTGCCCCTCTTCTCCTCACACTAAGGTTTTGGCAGCACAAACCTTTTATCGGGGGTTTTGCATGCCAACGGTTCTGGCATTTTGCCAATGTTGGTAGAAAAATAAAATAGAGAAGACATATTCGTTGAGTGTATAAAAAATTGGAAATCGTCCAAAGAAAAAAAATCAAAAATAGAACTATGACTAAAGGTGAACAAAAGATAATGTGGAAATTTCCGAACTTCCTATTTGACAAATTGTATGGTGTTGGGTAGAGAATATTATAAACATGAATGCATGTCACAAATATCGACAGCAAAACCTTTGTTTACAATACTATGTACGTATGGCACCCTCCAGAACCTGATGATGTTATTTTCTTTTTATAAATTATCTACCTATTTTTTCTCTAATGTTGACTAACCCAAATGTTTTACCATCGGTGTTCATCGTCACCTCATGTAGTCCGTCGGAACCTCAGTTGACACCCTCACGCTCTCGCTGGTAGTACTTGCATTCGTCTCAACTATTTCTCTGTTGTACTTGCATCGTTCTACACATCATCAATCCATGTGCTGATGCCCTCTCGTCTCATCCATATTTTTGTAGCTACACTTACAACTCATCGATTCTGGTCTCACCTCTGCCTTGGTCATCACCTACACACTCATCCTAACCAAGATGAATTTACAATGCTCTAGGGCAAAACTGCAAATGTACCGCTTTGACTCGGGGAGAAATAGAAATATATGTTTTGTACTAAACTTTTATATTTTTAAATTCATTTGTATCAAAGTATAGTCTTGATGTGTACAATTTTCTATTATCATTTAGCCATCATAGTTAAAGACATGATAACATTACTGATTATTAATTGGAGTCCTTTTCTTTATACACTTAATGTATATCACCAAAAAAATGCTTTTGCTAAAGTCAAACTATATGATGCAACAAAAAATCTCTATAAATAGCATCCAACAATTGAGTTAATTATTTAGTGTGCACAATATCTCAGTGTGTTCATGTATATTTAATATCCTTAAATATTATGGTGTAGACCTCTAAAAGCAGACAATCTAACAACATCTTAGAAGTGGTTTCTAGTGCACTACAAAATTACCATATTTATAGAACACTAGTAGAAAACAGGGCATTGGTCCAGCCCATTAGCCCCGGTTCAATCTAGAACCGGGACCAATGGGGGTACTGGACCCGGTTCGTTAGCCCAGGGGGCCGGCCGGGCCACGTGGGCCATTGGTCCCGGTTCGTCTAGACCTATTGGTCCCGGTTGGAGCTAAAAACCGGGACCAATGGCTCTTGCTCCTGGCCCACCACTATTGGTCCCGGTTTGTTTTATGAACCGGGACCAAAGGCACCCCTTTAGCCCCGGTTTGTAGAACCAACCGGGACCAGTGAGTTGCCTATATAAACCCCCTCACTCAAGAGCAGAGCTCACTGCTCTGTTTTTTTTTCTGGCCGAGGGGGAGAGGGGTTAGTGGTGCTCTAGCTCACCTCCTATGCACACAACGTGTTCGGTGGAATGCCCGAGCCACACTAGTTAAGCTTTTCTCCTCTCGAAGCTCTATTTTCTCCGAGATTTGTCTAGGTTTAGCGGTCCGTCACGTCCCGTCCCCGTCTTCGCCGCCGTCGATCGCCCCCGCCGATCTCGTCACCGGCACCACCGTGGTGAGCCTCTTGTTATGTCCATGCTTTTCTTACTTTTATTATTGCTTTAGATAGATATTTGTCTAATTTTCTTATGTTTATTATTGCTTGTTATTATATAGTGCGATGGTTTTGATATCCGCCCACGTGGGCCCTCGTCCGGTCTACGATTCAGATGTGGTATATTATCTTTAATTTATAACTATTTGTTTTAGTGCTTATGATAGTTATGCCGACCAACCTGACATGCATAGATGTTTTATTATGTCTAGGAGGTAGTTGAACCGGAAATTCCAACCGACCCTCTTTTGGAGAGGTTAAATTTAGTTGAAGAGGAAAACATTTCGTTAAAGAAAAAATTGGAAAAAATGGAGGAGGAGAAGATGGAATTGGAGTTGCATGTTGCGGAAGTTATCGATGATCACAAGATCAAGATGGACCCTATTGTCGAGAGGTTAAATTTAGTTGAAGAAGAAAACAAATTCTTGAAGGAAAAAATAAAAAAAATTGTGGACGAGAAGATGATATTGGAGTTGCATGTTGCGGATGTCGTCGATGATCACAAGATCAAGATGGATGCAATGCGGTTGAAGATTAAAAAGATTAGAAAATATGCCATTAATACCGAGGCTTGGTATCATTATGCCGTTGGATCAATTGTTACCTTGGTTGCGATTATGATAGCATTTGTTTTCGCGTTGAAATGTTTTACATAGTTTCGATGTGTATGGAGAGCTATATGTTGTTAGATGAGAACTATATATGTATGTACTTTGGTTTTAATGTGATGATGAACTTTTATCCATTTGGTCACTTAATTATCTATTTAATTATGATGTTCTGTAATGGTTTTTGACACACTTAATTATATATAAATGCACGCAGATGAACCGCCAATGGATGTACGGTGACAGACACACCTCCGAGTACATTAATGGCGTGCGTGAGTTTCTAAATGCGGCAGAGGCAAACAAGCAGAATGGTTTTATGTGTTGTCCATGCACTAAATGTGTGAATACGATGTCTTACTCTAACCGAAAAATCCTTCACTCCCACCTGCTTTACAAGGGTTTCATGCCACACTATAATGTTTGGACGAGGCACGGAGAAATAGGGGTTATGATGGAAGACGGCGAAGAAGAAGAGTACGATGACAACTATGTGCCCCCTGAATACGGTGATGCTGCAATGGGGGGAGCTGGTGAAGATCAAGAGGAACCAGACGATGTGCCCAATGATGCTGCAACGGGTGAAGCTGCTGAAGATCAAGAGGAACCAAATGATGATCTTCGCCGGGTCATTGTCGATGCAAGGACACAATGCGAAAGTCAAAAGGAGAAGCTGAAGTTTGATCGCATGTTAGAGGATCACAAAAAAGGGTTGTACCCCAATTGCGAAGATGGCAACACAAAGCTCGGTACCGTACTGGAATTGCTGCAGTGGAAGGCAGAGAATGCTGTGGCTGACAAAGGATTGGAGGTGCAGAAGATACATGCATGCCCTAATGACTGCATCCTCTACCGCGGTGCATACAACGATCTGAACGCATGCCCGGTATGCGGTGCATTGCGGTATAAGATCAGACGAGATGACCCTGGTGATGTTGATGGCGAGCCCGCCAGGAAGAGGGTTCCTGCGAAGGTGATGTGGTATGCTCCTATAATACCACGGTTGAAACGTTTGTTTAGAAACAGAGAGCATGCCAAGTTGATGCGATGGCACAGTGAGGACCGTAAGAAAGACGGGAAGTTGAGAGCACCCGCTGACGGGTCGCAATGGAGAAAAATCGAGAGAAAGTACTGGGAGGAGTTTGCAAAGGACGCAAGGAACGTATGGTTTGCTCTAAGCGCGGATGGCATTAATCGTTTCGGGGAGCAGAGCAGCAATCACAGCACCTGGCCCGTGACTCTATGTATGTATAACCTTCCTCCTTGGATGTGCATGAAGCGGAAGTTCATTATGATGCCAGTTCTCATCCAAGGCCCTAAGCAACCGGGCAACGACATTGATATGTACCTAAGGCCATTAGTTGAAGAACTTTTACAGCTGTGGAATGGAAACGGTGTACGTGCGTGGGATGAGCACAAACAGGAGGAATTTGACCTAAAGGCGTTGCTGTTCGTGACCATCAACGATTGGCCCGCTCTCAGTAACCTTTCAGGACAGACAAACAAAGGATACCACGCATGCACGCACTGTTTAGATGACACTGAAAGTATATACCTGGACAAGTGCAGGAAGAATGTGTACCTGGGCCATCGTCGATTTCTTCCGACCAACCATCAATGTCGAAAGAAAGGCAAGCATTTCAAAGGCGAGGCAGATCACCGGAAGAAGCCCGCCATGCGTACCGGTGATCACGTACTTGCTATGGTCAATGATTTACATGTAATCTTCGGAAAGGGCCCCGGCGCACTAGCTGTTCCGAATGACGATGAGGGACACGCACCCATGTGGAAGAAGAAATCTATATTTTGGGACCTACCCTACTGGAAAGACCTAGAGGTCCGCTCTTCAATCGACGTGATGCACGTGACGAAGAACCTTTGCGTGAACCTGCTAGGCTTCTTGGGCGTGTATGGAAAGACAAAAGATACAGCTGAGGCACGGGAGGACCTGCAACGTTTGCTCGAAAAAGACGGCATCCCTCCGAAGCAGTATGAAGGTCCTGCCAGCTATGCTCTTACGAAAGAAGAGAAAGAAATCTTCTTTGAATGCCTTCTCAGTATGAAGGTCCCGACTGGCTTCTCGTCGAATATAAAGGGAATAATAAATATGGCAGAGAAAAAGTTCCAGAACCTAAAGTCTCATGACTGCCATGTGATTATGACGCAACTGCTTCCGGTTGCATTGAGGGGGCTTCTACCGGAAAACGTCCGATTAGCCATTGTGAAACTATGTGCATTCCTCAATGCAATCTTTCAGAAGGTGATCGATCCAGAAATCGTACCAAGGCTAATGAGTGATGTGGCGCAATGTCTTGTCAGTTTCGAGCTTGTGTTCCCACCATCCTTCTTCAATATCATGACACACGTCCTAGTTCATCTAGTCGACGAGATTGTCATTCTGGGGCCCGTATTTCTACACAATATGTTCCCCTTTGAGAGGTTCATGGGAGTCCCCAAGAAATATGTCCGTAACCGCGCAAGGCCAGAAGGAAGCATCTCCATGGGCCATCAAACAGAGGATGTCATCGGGTTTTGTGTTGACTTCATTCCTGGCCTTAATAAGATAGGTCTCCCTAAATCGCGGTACGAGGGGAGACTGACTGGAAAAGGCACGCTTGGAAGGGACTCAATAATATGCAGGGACGGTTATTCTTGGTCTCAAGCACACTACACAGTTCTACAGAACTCTACATTGGTGACCCCGTATGTCGATGAACACAAGAACAGTCTGCGCTCCAAACACCCGGAGCAGTGCGACGACTGGATTACACGTGAACACATCAGGACTTTCAGCAGTTGGTTGGAAACACGTCTCAGAGGTGACAACACTGTTTGTGATGAGTTGTACTTGTTGTCCAGGGGACCATCTTCGACTGTATTGATTTACAAAGGATACGAGATAAATGGGAATACATTTTACACGATTGTCCAAGATCAAAAGAGCACCAACCAAAACAGCGGTGTCCGCTTTGATGCAACAACCGAGAGGGGAAAGGACACATATTATGGTTACATAGTGGACATATGGGACCTTGACTACGGACATGATTTTAAGGTCCCTTTGTTTAAGTGTAAATGGGTCAATCTGTCAGGAGGCGGGGTACAGGTAGACCCACAGTACGGAATGACAACAGTGGATCTGAAAAATCTTGGATACACTGACGAACCGTTCGTCCTAGCCAATGATGTGGCACAGGTTATCTATGTGAAGGACATGTCTACCAGACCGAGAAAAAGAAAAGATAAGGAAGCGAATACATCATACGATGAGCCAAAGCGCCACATAGTTCTTTCAGGAAAAAGAGACATCCTGGGAGTGGAGGGCAAGACAGACATGTCTGAAGATTATGAAAAGTTTCATGAAATTCCTCCCTTCAAAGTCAAGGCTGACCCAAGCATCCTGATAAACGATGAAGATTATCCATGGTTACGGCGCAATAAGCAAATGACACAAGCGAAGAAAAGTGAAGAGTTATTTCCGCAACTATTATGATGATACCATGCCAACTTTGTAACAAACGAGTATGATACCATTGTCCGTTTGTACTATTCAAATTTCAATACTACTTGCACTAACAAAACAAAACAAAACAAAACAAACTTGAAAAATAAATAGCAACAATAAGTATTTTGTTGTAAGTATAAACAAAATAAAATAAATAAAGCAACAAAGAAAATAAATAAAGAAAGTAAAATAAATAAAGCAACTCTAAATACAGCAAAAAACAACTTAGAAATAAACAAAGAAAATAAAATAAATAAAGCAACTCTAAATACAGCAAAAAACAACTTAGAAATAAATAGCAACAATAAGTATTTTGTTGTAATTAAGTATAAACAAAATAAAATAAATAAAGCAACAAAGAAAATAAATAAAGGAAGTAAAATAAATAAAGCAACTTTAAATACAGCAAAAAACAACTTAGAAATAAACAAAGAAAATAAAATAAATAAAGCAACTCTAAATACAGCAAAAAACAACTTAGAAATAAATAAAGCAAAAAAGGAAAAAAAAAATGGGCGCTGCCCAGTGAGCCTGCAAGGCCTATAGCACAGGATCCACCTGTAATATAAGGCCCAGCAAGCTCACAGAGCAGCGCGCAGAGTTAGGCCCAGAAGCCTGCATTTGAGAGGAGCTCGAGAGGGTGGGAGCAGCAGCCCTTATAAACCACTCTCGAGCTCCCTCAGCTAGCGAGGTGGGACTAAACATCCCACCGCACCCGCGCCAGCACAGGGCCTTTGGTCCCGGTTGGTGGCACCAACCGGGACTAAAGGGAGGCATTAGTCCCGGTTGGTGGCTGAAACCGGGACTAATGCCCACCTTTAGTCCCGGTTGCTGCCACCAACCGGGACTAAAGGCCCCTCCTTCCCGCCCTTTGGGCTGCTGAAAAGGGACCTTTAGTCCCGGTTGGTGGCAGCAACCGGGACTAAAGGTGGGCATTAGTCC
>LR738709.1:721066821-721082639 GCA_902687465.1 Secale cereale
AACCGGGACTAATGCCCCTCCTATATAACCAGGACTTGCGAAATTTTGGGCAGTTTCCTTCTTCCCCGCCCCGACGCCTCCCTCGATCTGCTCCTTCCCCGTCGCCGTCGCCGTCGCCCCCGTCGCCCCGTCGCCGTCGCCGTCGCCCCCGTCGCCCCGTCGCCGTCGCCGTCGCCCCCGACGCCGCCTCGTCGCCCCGCCCCGCGCCGTCGCCCCGCCCCGCGCCGTCGCCGCGGCCCGGCCGGCCCGTCGCCCCGCGCCGCCGCGCGCCCCGCCCCGCCGCCGTCGCGCCGCCGCGCCCCGACGCCGCCTCGTCGCCGCCCCGCCCCGCCGCCGTCGCGCCGCCCAGCCCTGCCGATGTGAGGGGCTCTTTTTTTTATGTTTAATATTGCTGTATATATATATATATATATATAGTTGCTGTGTATATATGTATAAATTGCAGTATATTTATGTGTATATTTTTTTATGTTTATATAAATTGCAGTATATATAGTTGCTGTATATATAGTTGATGTATTTATATGTATGTGTATATCTTTTTTTTCTTAGGAATTTGCTAAATATATATGTTAAATATATATTTATGTGTATATAAATATATTTTTTCTTAGGAAGTTGTTGTATATATGTGATGTGTGTATATGTGATGTATATATATGTGTATGTGGCTATATAGTTTTTTGTTTATATATGCTAAATATATATAGAAAGTTTTATATATGCAAAAGTTACAAATTTAGAAAAAGAAGGATAGAAAAGAAGAAAATAAGAAAGAGGAAAGAAAGAAGAAGAGGAGAGGAAGAAGAGGAGAAATAAATAAGAAGAAGAAAAAAAAGAAAAAAAGAGGAGAAGAAGAAAGGAATAGAGGAGAAGAAGAGAAATTTTCTCTTCTTCTCCTCTATTCCTTTCTTCTTCTCCTTTTTTTTTCTTTTTTTTTCTTCGATCTTCTCCTCTAGCGGTTCCTTTTTTCTTCTTCTTCCTCTTTTTTTATCGGATATGTCTATGTCGATATACACCCTCCCCGATAACTTCGACATTAGGGGGGGCCGGGGTCGAGTGTCGTCGAGGGACCGAGGCCGAAGGTCGAGGGGTCGAGGGTCGTCGAGGGACCGAGAGGCCGAAGGGCGAGGGGTCGAGAGATTGCCTAGCAGTCGGGGGTCTAGGGTTGTGGATCGCCGAGCAGTCGGGGGTCAAAGTATTGAAGAATTCCATGACTTCATCATTTGCCAGAAGTAACCGGGGCATTTTGGTACAAAGTTATGCAAAGATATTTTGGAACGGAGTTCCTGATAGAATAATCCGTCTTTTGTTACGAATTATCCTATCTGAGACTCCGTTCCAAAATAACTTTGGAGAGCTTCGTACCATCATGCTACTGTTACTTTCGCCTAATGATGAAGTATTGGTTTTGTTGAATCCTTTGACACTCGACAAAATGTGACATGAGGGGGTCTAGGGTTGTGGATCGCCGAGCAGTCGGGGGTCGAGGGGTCGAGAGAGGTTGCCTAGCTAGCTAGTGTCAAAGTATTGAAGAATTCCATGACTTCATCATTTGCCAGAAGTAACCGGGGCATTTTGGTACAAAGTTATGCAAAGATATTCTGGAACGGAGTTCCTGATAGAATAATCCGTCTTTTGTTACGAATTATCCTATCGGGGACTCCGTTCCAAAATAACTTTGGAGAGCTTCGTACCATCATGCTACTGTTACTTTCGCCTAATGATGAAGTATTGGTTTTGTTGAATCCTTTGACACTCGACAAAATGTGACATGAGGGGGTCTAGGGTTGTGGATCGCCGAGAAGTCGGGGGTCGAGGGGTCGAGAGAGGTTGCCTAGCTAGTGTCAAAGTATTGAAGAATTCCATGACTTCATCATTTGCCAAAAGTAACCGGGGCATTTTGGTACAAAGTTATGCAAAGTTGTTCTGGAACGAAGTCCCTGATAGGATAATCCGTCTTTTGTTACGAATTATCTTATCCGGGGACTCCGTTCCGAAACAACTTTGGAGAGCTTCGTACCATCATGCTACTGTTACTTTCGCCTAATGATGAAGTATTGGTTTGTTGAATCCTTTGACACTAGACAAAATGTGACATGAGGGGGTCTAGGGTTGTGGATCGCCGAGAAGTCGGGGGGGTCGAGAGGTTGCCTAGCTAGTGTCAAAGTATTGAAGAATTCCATGACTTCATCATTTGCCAGAAGTAACCGGGGCATGTTGGTACGAAGTTATGCAAAGATGTTCTGGAACGGAGTTCCTGATAAGTTAATCCGTCTTTTGTTACGGATTATCTTATCTGGGACTTCGTTCCAAAACAACTTTGGAGAGCTTCGTACCATCATGCTACTGTTACTTTCGCCTAATGATGAAGTAAGCCGAAGGGCAACTATGACCGCATTATTCAAAAGACATTTCAAGATGCCAAGCGGTCCGAAAGTACAAAAAGTGATCAGAGGTTAGCAGAAGGGCGAGCTGGGAAACAAATTGCCCAGCTCGGCGAACAAGCGAACCAATCGTGCCCCCCGCTCAAGGTGTCTAGCGACATGGTCGCTAATGATCCGAGGATGGTGCCCGGTTATACCAATCTTGCAGATTACGCGTCCGACGATGTACACTATGATTTCATGGACGTGCAGATAGAAAGATACGAGTACAAAAAGCCTCTCGTCAAAAATGAAAGATCTCTATCAACGAATATGCGAAGATTGCATGATTGGTACATGAAAATCTGCAGAGAGTCTGGGGGGAGGAATAACTTGTATTTGAGAGTTAAACCGGAGCATGACCTCGTTGGAATTGACCTGTTGCCTGTTCCATTTGAGGAGTTCTATCAATTTTTCAATCTATTGGCCCTCGATAAAACAACGATCACCTGCTACTGTCTGTAAGTAGTACTACTTCTGTCATTAAGTCTCTCTATATAGCTGATCTTCATTGCATGTATTTATAATTATCCTCACTATATTATGCAGATTGAAGATCGTCGAATTGAAGAAAAGACAAGTAGGTGATATTGGGTTTATTAACACATACCTCATAGATGCAACCGAGGTTAAATTGCGTCCCGGCGACACCGAGACCAACTTGCTACGATCGTTGGTGGTAAATGAAAACAAAGATATAATACTCTTTCCTTACAACTTCAAGTGAGTGTTAATGTCTTGTGCATATTTGGTTTCCCTTATATATCAGTCAAGTTTATAGTGATGTAATTGATGATCTCATGCATTCGTGCGCAGCTTCCACTATATTCTCTTAGAGATTAAGCTTGAGAAGGGAATAGTAACTGTCTTCGACTCTAAACGTAAAGATCCCGAGGAGTATGCGGACATGACTCAAATGCTAGCCAGGTAAGTTAAATCGATCAATATTATCCACCATGCATATATATCAGCAATTTCATTTCTGATATCAACTAATTGTTTCCTTTGTCTGGCAGGGCTTGGAAAAAATTCATCAAAAAAGCTCCGGGACTGCCGAAGAAGCTACAATTTAGATACCCGAAAGTAAGTACTATATAGTAGCATGTTCCGCGCGCGCATCTCCTATATCTTGATTCAAGCGCTAGTTTCATCAATACTAATTTGGCATTCTTGCTTATCAGTTTGATTGAGCTCTATTTCTTGTAAAGTGGTTGTGGCAGGAACCCGGGAATGATTATTGTGGATACTACATTTGCGAGTCCATCCGCCACACGACCTGTGAGCGGGGCTACACTGATGAACAATTTGAAGTGCGTAAGCAATCAATAATATTCACAAATTTATAGCATCATTTCATGTATTGACCCCCTACTTCAAATTAGATGTTTCGGATGCGGGATGAACTCCTAACACCAGATCGTCTGCGAGCAATTCAAGAGGAATTGACGGCATTCTTCCTTGAACACGTGATCGCTGAAGACGGAGAATACTATGTGGACCATGCATCCATGTGTTAGGAGATTATTTTTGTAAGAGATAATTATTGTATATATGTGCCCGGTAGTGTCGGATAGATATACGAGAACTTGTTGTTCGACCAATCTCTCGGAGAAGGAGAGGTGGTCGATATTACTTCTCTTTGTATGCATATATATATATATGTTGATTATACGAGATCTTCTGTTCCTTCGTTTGCTTAGTAGCTAGCAGCTAGCTAGCTAGCTAGCGTGACTCTAGTCCTCTCCATATACGTATGTGTAGTATGTAGCGTCGACCAAGCACGGACATAAGAGAGAACACTTCTCTCTATTAATTAGCTAGCTAACACAATATATGAAACACCTAAATTAACCCCCAAAACCTAAAACCCCCCCTCCCCTTTCAAAAAAAAAACAAAAACCACAGCCACAGAAATGCTGACACGTGGATGCCTTTTGGTCCCGGTTGGTACCACCAACCGGGACTAAAGCCCCTCCTGCCTGGACTCTGTGCACAGGCCACGTGGACACCCTTTTGCCCCGGTTCTGGATTGAACCGGGACTAAAGGGTCAGAGCATTAGTACCGACCCTCTTGCCCCGGTTCCAGAACCGGGGCTAAAAGGCCCAAATGAACCGGGGCTAAATACCCTTTATCTACTAGTGGAAGCTTCTAAAGCACAAGCTGAACTATTTTTAGATATGTCTAGCAAGTCTGGTCCAGTAATAAATTTGCAAGGTGTGCATGATCTCTTCCTAGAGATTTCAAAAAGGACTACATAGAGATGTATATAAACATATTTTAGAGTGTAGATTCACTTATTTTGCTTCGTATGTAGTTCATATTGGAATATCTAAAAAGACTTATATTTAGGAACGGAGGGAGAATTGGGATACGTGATATTGTAAGAAAATGTTGCACATAGCAAGTGAAATAATTTTATTTTAATCTATAGTATTGATGCCTGCAAGTGCACAACAATGTCGTGACAAGTAAGTCTTGTCGATCTCATATGGAGCAAAAAGGTAGGCACTACTACCCTCACACCTAAACCGGAGTTTGGAAATAGCTCATTGACGTCGATGCTAAGGGAAACAGTTCAAACTACTAGAATAACGGAAATAAATACTAAACAACGTCAAAAAAATTAACTTGGAAGAATTAATGCGATGTTTTAGAAGAGAATTACAGATTCTGTTTTAAAAATGTTCCAAAATTACAAAATAAATCGCTAATTGTTTTAAAAAACATGAACTAAATTACAAATGTCAAACAACTAGAAAAGCAAAAACAGAAGAAAACTAATAAAAACCGACGGAGAAAGAGAAAATGCAGTAAAAGAAAAAACACCTTTAGAATCTTCCCAAAACTGACAGAACTCATTTACATGGCGATCCGTTTGTGTGGCGTGTACGTTCGCCCCCATCTGCCACATAAAAAAAATGAAACATTATAGCCCAACAAAACATGAAAAATGCATGGTCGAGAGAAAAATAAAATGAGAATATTGGAGACCAGTTGCAGCACCCACCCACCCCCCCAAAAAAAAGGAGAAGACAACAAAACGTGAAAACTGCACAACAGAAAATATAAAACAGTTGAACTGCAGCGCTAGACAAAGAACCGCCCTGAATCCTATTTCGAGCCTTATGCGCCAGTTTACTTGTTTTTGCAAACCGCCGCACACCTTTTGATCACATTGGGCCGTCCCATGAGGCGGTTTTTCGCGGAAAACTCTCTCGGTCTGGGAAGATTGCATAAACGTGCCAGGCCTGTTTTGGAAAGCTTGTGCAAGCTTCCAGCTGGTTTTCTGGACTAGTTTTTGTATTTTGTTCTGTTTTCATGGGAAACTCTCTCTGTTATATTCTTTTTTTTTCATTTTTCTTTCTTTGTCCTTTCTGTTCTTTCTTAATATATGATTAAACTTTTTTAAAATTCGAAACCTTCTTCAATTCGTGAATCTTTTTTAAATTCAGGAATCTTTTTTCAAATTTGTGATCCTTTGTTTGAGTCCCACATACTTTTTCAAATTCATGAATATCCAAATTCACTAAAAAAACAAAATCCGCAAACTTGTTTAAAATTCATGAATTCTTTTCAAAATCTTTGAAGTTTTATAAATCCATGAACTTTAGTTTTAAATCCACAAACTTATTTCAAAATTTTGAATGTTTTTTTCCAGAATGCGTAATTATTTTTCAAAGTCGGTGAACATTTTTCAAATCCTCGAACTTATTTTTGATAATCCGCATACAATTTTTAAATTTGATATTTTTGGTTCAAAAACACAATTTTTCCGGAATCTATGAACTTTTTTGAATTTTTATTTTTTTCCCAAAATCGTGAATTTTTCAGTTCACACATTTTTCCTCCTTTTTTGTAAATTTTGGGTCTGTTTCTTTGCAACAATCAAGGATTGACCGAACGAACTAGGTGTACCCTGGCGAGCGATACCACGTGATGGCCGGCCCATATCTACGGGCACGTGGGCGGCAGAACGCTAACCAACGCAAACGGCACTGATTAGGAGGTCTCCAAATGTTGCTAAAAAAAGGAGGTCTCGAAACGATACAAATACGAAACCAACCTAAAAAAAGGAGGTCTCCAAACAATACAAACATGAAAACAAGACTTGAAGAAAAATGCTGGCTCGGCTCTTCCCAGTCTCCGTGCTGTTGTATTCAAATTTAGGAATTTGCGTTGGACACGAGGGTTTCTGGTGCTGCCGTCACCACTGCTATTTCAAAAAATTATTCCCCCTCGCCTCCGGCTGCCATCTTGGCACTGAGAAGGGGGGGACCTCGATCTTTAAGACCTCTATGTTTTTCGTCAACGTCTAGTGATTATCGTAGTTTTTTCGAGAAAACTTTCAATCTATTCATCTTCAATCATGACAGTACAACGAACACTAGAAATAAAAATTACACCCAGATTCGTAGACCACCTAACGATGACTACAAACACTGAAGCGAGTCGAAGCCGCGCCGCCGTCATCAACCCTCCATCGCCAGAGTCGGGCGCAACTTGTTGTAGTAGACAGTCGGGATGTCGTCGTGCTAAGGCCCCATAGGACCAGCACCTCAGAATATTAACCGCCGTCGATGAAGAATAACGTAGATCGGAAGGATCCAAACCGAAGACACGCAAACAAAGACGAACAACGACGAGATCCGAGCAAATCCACCAAAGATAGATCCGCCGGAGACACACCTTCACACGCCCACCAACGATGCTAGACGCACCGCCGGAACGGGGACTAGGCGGGGAGACCTTTATTCCATCTTCAGGAAGCCGCCGCCGTCTCGCCTTCCCAAGCAGGACACAAACCCTAACAAGATTGAAAAAATCGACTAAAAACGGAGCCCTCTCGCTGGCCCTTGCCCGGATCCACCGCGCCTCCATGGCCCTAGGTCCACAGGAGACAAGGCAGACCAGCGCCGGCGCCGGCGAGAGGCACGAACCCTAATTTTCTTTCTCGTAGTTTTGTGAGAATAAATTTCCTCTCATTCTTTTGGCGTTGCCGTGAGGTTAGAGAGTTTTCTATCCTCTCAGATCCAATTATTTGGATCTGATGAGTTTATTTTTTTGTGTCAAGTTTTTTTGTTGGTTTGATTCATTGTGGAGGTGAAATATTTCATCGACATCATGGTGAAGATATAATGATTCGATGACCTGTACTTATAGGGGATCATCCACGGTCCAAGTACGTTCATCGATCAAGGCTTTCCATCTTTTTGGATGAGCAACTGAAGGCGCTTTCAAAAACTATCATTGGTAATGTTCGTGCCATGAAAGAATGACAACATCGTTGCTCCAGTCCAATTAAAACCCCTTTACTGAAGTCTTTGGAGTATTTCCTCGAGCGAAGATTGATACCGCGAAGAAGATGTTTGCAAGAGATTTCTTCGTAATTCTCGGGCATAGGAATTATTTTGTATTTTCTTGGATCGTAGGTCCAAATCAGTGGTTACAGGTGTTTCTAAAAAAACATGCAATCATAGAATTTGCAAATAAATTACAGGCCTTCATCATATGGTGAAAAAATTATTTCTCAAAAAAAGGCGAAAACATTAGATCTGACATAAATAATTCTCAAGATGAGGAATAGCAAAGCCAAAATAGTCCGCTTACATCATCTTATTATACTTGCAAGATCAACCATCGATGTTTCTACGAAAGCTTTTATTATTATTATTTACTGTATAGCTAGGTGACACAAATGCAGAAGGGCTCAAAGCTTCAAGGGAACATATGGCAACTCACGTTAACTAAATAGATCGCTCCCTTTTCTCGATTTCTACACTCAAGTCTAAACACGAGAGAGTTCATCACAATTAACCACTCAATAAAGGAGGAAAAGGAAAGATGGTCACATTTGCTCTGTTTTCGAAACATGGGTTGAAAAATTATGGAACACACATTCATAATGAACTTGTCAAATTGAACTACTAGTAATAGATCTTTATTTACTTCAAACTTATCGTGCATGCCTGTGATGTAATCTTGGCGAACACATTCACAGAACACCAACACCAGATCGGTTGAGGAGATATATAAGTCACAATCGTTGCTAGAAGCAGTCGGGGTGGACCCAAATATTTGACGTTGTCAAGAACGGCTCCGACAGAAGAGGCTCCGACGTGCCAGCCTCCAGATCGTGGACATACACGTTCCCACGCCGGACTGCCGGGAGTGGCCGGAGAATCCTGTTAGGGCCGCCGATCTTATCTCTCTTCTCGTCGTCCGGCGACAGGAGATACGCCTTCCTTCCGTGCACCCCTCTGACCACGAAGCAACGCTGGCCGCTCATGCAGGACGACAAGAACCAGCCGGTGCCATCAAGTTCCTCCTCGGCCAGCGGAACCCACTCCCCGCGGTGCCGGTCCAGCTTGCTGAACCGGAACTCATGGTAGCACGGCGGCGGGCAATGGATCCTCACGATCGTCGTCTCGTCCGCCAGGAAGAACTGGCTTCCCCGGCCGACGTTACGTCTCCCCCACCCGGCGGCGCACGTCACTCGCCAACAGCGGTTGCGTAGGTCGAGCGTGATGGCTTTGCCCATGGCGTCCACGTAGCATACCTCGTCGTCCCCTACCATGGCGCCGTACTTAAACGCCCCGAAGTCCCTCACGCGGCTCGTGTACCGATGGCTCTCCCACTCCCCGGCGCCGTCGGAGAGCCTGCAGACGAGCAAATGCGGGTGGTCTGGCTCGCGGTCGAAGAGCACGACGGTGCCCGGGGCGCCGCGGGCGACGGAGAACACGGCGGCGACGTAGGGACGGAGAGGCATGGCCGGCAGGTCGACGCGCCGGCCGGTGCGTGGTTCGGCCAGGTACGGCTTCAAGTCGCCGGGGAGCATGAGCAGCCAGCCTCCCGCGGAGTGGAGGCACGATGCGTGCCCGTAGCCCGCGCCGCTCACCGGCAACACAATCCCAGTGCGGGGGTCCATGACCGAGATCGTATCTGATTCTGAGCTCCCATCGGCTTCGGCTGTCGGCGACGGCGGCCTGAACAAAACACGAGGGAGCTTGGCCGCGGCCGTGCCTTCGCATGGGATTAACGGCGAGCTTGCCTCTGGCTCTGAGCCGTCCATGGCGATGGTCGGCGACTTCCTTCGTGGCGGTACTTCCTCCCTCCAGAACCACAAGGCGGTCAGTATTATGGATTTATTTACCAAGCGGACGCCTAGTCGGACAATAACTCGAGACTCGCACGGACTAGGCCGTAAGTACACACGCAGAACCTCACAAATCTTGAACACATCCAAGTCAACTTTAACTCGGTCGATCAAACTACTCCTACACAAATCTTGAACATGTCAGCATGCATCTATATCCAGCTGGCCTTGCACGCTGCTCCTGCTATACATATACTCTAACTCTCTCTTCTCGATCGGGACAAATATCACTAGTCGGGTTGTAGCCTAGGGTTCGATTTGGAGCGACGATGGCGCGAAAGAGGAAGCTGGAGGCGGCGCCGGGGCTGGACGAGGCGGACCGGACGCTCTACTCCGCCTTCCGTGACGCGGCCAGCTCCGTCTCCCGGCTCTACTCCCAGGCCCTGGCGCAGCAGAGGCACGCCTCCCGCGCCGGCGAGCTCCACGCCCTCGTACGTAAACCCCACCAGGCCTCACTTTTCCATGGTTCTTCTTCTTTCTATGATCACCGCCCGTTCGATCCCGTGCATGGTTCTTACCTTACTGGATCGTCGTCCATGGCTCCATGCAGGAGAAGCTCTCCCAGTGGATCCTCAGGAGGCAGGCGGAGGACCCAACGCTGACGGTCGCAGACATCGTGGCTCACATACAGGTACGAACGTACACAATCTGAAACACTGGTCGAATGCACCGGTGACAATTTGCAGTTCAGAACTTGAGATACATAACTCAAAATAGATTGCTCTGTCCTTCGGCGCGCATGTGTGTGAAATGGTTATGGAATCCGGTGCTAAATGTTTTACGAACATTATTGTTTAGCAGTGCGAGATGGAATATGGTGGAGGCAGCGACGCGCAAGTCTTCCCGAGATCAGCACACCGGCAGGCGGCTCGCGGAAGCCGGAGCGGCGAGGACGGCCCCGTCAGCTCCGACCACACCACCGCCATGGACGTGGCCTGATGGAACCATGCATGCGTTCTGGCACGACAAAGATCGAATACAATCCGAATAGATGGACAAACGGCGTACTAGCTTTTCTGGGTCACGTAGTTGAGCTTGAGCACATGAACCGTTAGTTTTTCTCGTGTATGGAAGTAAAGAGTAGCCGTCGGGTAAAGCAATAGTTGCATGTATTCCCTCCGTTTCTTTTTACTCCATGTATACGATTTGTGTTAAGACCTTGAGTCTTAACCAGCGAATGTCAACTGAGAAGTATGCCAATTACAAACGATTTGCATGGCAATTTATGTTGGCCATGGGTGGCAAGTTTAGTTGGCAAGCATGGCAATTTATGTTGGCCGTGGGTGGCAAGTTTAGTTGGCAAGCATGGCAAATCTGTCTCGGTGCATTTGTTTTTGTCAGGATCTGTGCACACAATAGATTCAGATGAGTTGTAATGATTTTGTATGTATTTCTTCTAATAAACCCAAAATAAAAGGGCGTGATTCAAATAATATACATAAACATATTCATTGCAATGATTTTGTATGTATTTCTTCTATTTAATACTCCCTCCCCCCGAAAATACTTGTCACTGAAATGGACAAAAAAGATGTATCTAGAACTAAAATACATCTTGATACATCCCCTTTAATTTATTTTGATGACAAGTATTTCCAGACGAAGGAAGTAGAAAAACAATCCTGCAGATGTGTTAAAAGGGCCATGTAGTGCATGGACCTTTTCAATCACGCCCCAAGCTCCCACCACAAGTCGTATATTAGAGCACCTCGGCGACCACTTGCATCAGAATGACGGATTTTCGGCATGGTTGATACCAAAAGGTGAGGTGGTGGAAAGAGGAGCAACATGACGTGTCACCGATGGTCCTCTCCCTACTTCAGTAGTGATGGAGGCACCATTAGGACTTCCATATGAAAAATCTTTCTGCCCCTGCTGGTCCATCCAATGCATTCATATTGCCAGCTTGGATGGCCAACATCCTAACAAGCTCCATGGATGTATAAAGCATATCCTCTTGCAAGTTTAAACCGGATTAAGTTTGGAGAAGCTCTATGGGCTTGGTAAGATGTCGGTTGCCCTGTTCAGTCATCTTGCTCTAGGAAGGTTAAGCCATAAATTAGACCACAATGTTCTGATGCCAATTGAAAGGATTGAGATAGACATATGGGGATGAACAAGACAACTACAATTTTTTCTATGATTATTAGCAAGTCTAAGCTATTTGGAATATAAAGGTGTGTATAAACAATTGTTGTGATGAAATAAACATCCTATATGATGCTAGCAAGGCTAGTGACTAAAATAAACTACACATATTGAGTTAGGGTTAGAGATAACCGTAAACACCCGAGATGATAATGTATTTGGATATTCACTTCCTCGGAAGTAATCAAATCACCACATGGGGGATGGGTGTTACCACAAAGGAACACCACACACCACAAAGGCTCACCATATTATCCTTGTTATATCATCACGAAGACGATTCTCATCCACTAGTGGTATACCCTAAGACGGCCTCTGATAACCCACAAGTGTAGGGGATCGCAACAGTTTTCGAGGGTAAAGTATTCAACCCAAATTTATTGATTCGACACAAGGGGAGCCAAAGAATACTCTGAAGTATTAGCAGGTGAGTTGTCAATTCAACCACACCTGGAAACTTAGTATCTCCAGCAAGATAGTTTAGTAGCAAAGTAATATGATAGTGGCGGTAGCAGCAATAAAAGTAACGATAGTGTTTTTTGTAGTTTTTGTGATAATGGCAACAGAAAAGTAAATAAGCAACCAGCAATATAGGAAAAGCTCGTAGGCATTGGATCGGTGATGGGAAATTATGTTAGATGCAATTCATCATGTAAAAGTTATAACCTAGGGTGACACAGAACTAGCTCCAGTTCATCAATGCAATGTAGGCATGTATTCCGAATATAGTCATACGTGCTTATGAAAAAGAACTTGCAAGACATCTTTTGTCCTACCCTCCCGTGGCAGCAGGGTCCTATTGGAAACTAAGGGATATTAAGGCCTCCTTTTAATAGAGTACCGGACCAAAGCATTAACACATAGTAAATACATGAACTCCTCAAACTAAGGTCATCACCGGGAGTGGTCCCAATTATTGTCACTTCGGGGTTGCCGGATCATAACACATAGTAGGTGACTATAGACTTGCAAGATAGGATCAAGAACACACATATATTCATGAAAACATAATAGGTTCAGATCTGAAATCATGGCACTCGGGCCCTAGTGACAAGCATTAAGCATAGCAAAGTCATGGCAACATCAATATCACAACATAGTGGATACTAGGGATCAAACCCTAACAAAACTAACTCGATTACATGATAGATCTCATCCAAACCATCACCGTCCAGCAAGCCTATGATGGAATTACTCACACACGGCAGTGAACATCATGGAATTGGTGATGGAGGAAGGTTGATGATGACGATGGCGACGATCTCCACTCTCCGGAGCCCCGAACGGACTCCAGATCAGCCCTCCCGAGAGAGATTAGGGCTTGACGGCGGCTCCGTCTCGTGAAACGCGATAATTCCTTCTCCCTGATTTTTTTCTCCCCGAAACGAAAGATATATGATCTGGGGGTACGTCGGTGGAGCATCGGGGGGCCCACGAGGCAGGGGGCACGCCCCCCACCCTCGTGGACAGGGTGTGGGCCCCCCCAGTGAGGATCTTCTTGTAGATATTTTTTATATTTTCTGAAATAATTCTCTGTTGATTTTCAGGCGATTCCGAGCACTTTTTATTCTGCACGAAAACAACACCATGGCAGTTCTGCTGAAAACAGCGTCAGTCCGGGTTAGTTCCATTCAAATCATGCAAGTTAGAGTACAAAACAAGGGCAAAAGGGTTTGAAAAAGTAGATACGTTGGAGACGTATCACCCTCCAAACCTTTTACAAACTCCGAGGGTAGATCACAACTCAATTCTTTACCGAAAAGTCCAATATCCTAGGAGTCTCCAACCTCGAAGAGTAAGAATAATAAAGGAGAAAAGCTTGAAACTTGATCAAATCATGATTGCTTAAGTCCAAACAGAGAGGAGTGGATTTGGGTGGAATCTCTCTCAAATCTCTCAAGAATTCCCAAAGAAATCTTCGATTTAGACTGGGGAATATGAGTGAGAGCATTTCTCGGATTTAGTTCAATGTATCTAATTGGTCAACTAACCCACGAAGTGGTGGGGTGTTATTTACAGGATGGAAATGTGACACTTTTAGAAGAAGTACAATAGGGTGATGTAGGCGGGCTATAAGAGATGCCACGTCAGATTTATGTCTAGGTGGAGGAGAGAGGAGAAGAGAGAGAGAAGAGAAGCGGGCTACGAGCTTACAGCCGGCTCTAGAACGAGCTCCAACACACTTTGTGAGAGGAAAGAATGGGCAGTGTATTAATTGTATAGTATACTAGTATGTGTAGCTATTGTATGAGTGAGCTGTTAGCTTGGCTACAAATGATATGGCAACTTAATATAGCCGGTTGTTGGCTATATTATTAATCATGCTCTTATGGCTGAAATTGTACACCTGAATAGCCTGATTGTATTCTGCCCGACATATAAGTCGTTGGATAGAGCACTGATCCAACAACTGGGTAGCAATGTAAAGGAAAAGGTCGGATAGTACGGGTGATGATCGGCTAGAATTTTATGCTCTCGACGGTCACCCCATCCCGTTGTCCGGCCGGGTTGGTCGGACAGTCCGACCGCACCCGAACACTACTCGGCCAGGATTTCTGGCTCTCAAGTATCACCCATCGCCTAGTTGGACTGTCCGGCCAAAATGTGTTCGGATAATATATACGACCACTTGAAAGCTAACTTTTTTGACTATTTTTGACATAGGTTATCTTGGTGGCTTCTTTTTATTAAGCTTTTGAGGATATAAGTATGGGATGATTGTCCCCGGAGTTTGTCCTTTGCAACCCCTTTGAGTCCTTTTAATAGGGCATGAACCATGTAACTCAAGAAAAAGTAGAAAAGCCATGCTTCTCTCATTGCCGCACGTGTCTTGAGTCATTCGCATTCTAGGGGGTCTATGATCCACAAAAATATGTATCCATGAGGACTAAAACCTATAGATTTACTTAGCAGACGAATTAGTCCTCTATAAATGCATTGTCATCAATATCAATGTATTATAAATTGTAATGTGATGTCATTTCTCTATAGATGTGATTTATGTAGATGTCCTGACATGTATATTGTCACTTTCCAACACAACATGAGAGGGACCATGGAGATGATGACACACAAGCTACTCTGAGAACATAGTACCATGCAAAAGCATGGCTGTTTGCCAACTCATTTCAAGCCCCATTTCATCTTTGACTGAATTTTGCATGGTAGATGGTTTCTATGTCTGTGTGAGTGGTGTATTGAGTTAAACATGTTGATGGGTGTTGAAGGAAGTCAAAAAAAGGAAGTCTTCCAAAATTCTCGCGTCGAGTAGTGCATGTATTGGCCTGGTATCAGTTAATGGACTTGAATAGCATTATTCGACCAGATGACCCCTTCTTATATTTTTGTGGGAGATGATGAAGGGACCTGAACAAGGCAGGGGGGATTAAGAGTGTTTAATAACTAACATGACTTATATTCTTGGAATATCATATTTCGATTAGACGCCCTATGCACTTGAATGGAGGAAGTAATAACCACGAAAGTACAAAAATATAGTGGATATGCATGTGGGGCTTGGAAGTGCTCTAACTGTGCGATGTATGAATTACGAAGCTAACTTCACTCTTTTCTCTTTTAGCAGAAATCGAACGTGAGTGCTATATCTTACTTATTATGAGAAGCGTCCTCTACGATGCTTGCTTTAATGGGCTGGCCTACGAGCAAATTTTATACCTCTCTTCTTTTCTGTGCCCGCATCTTGCTATACTGTAACCAAACTTTCCAGCTATGATAGTTTTATGAAAAATGCTTTAATCCAGCCGGATGATTTCTCGAGAAATCAGTCATGTCCCATCTAGCCATGCGTCCTGGTCCCACAGCCATCCTTGTCCATAACACTTGGTCAACAGAACATGGCCCAATGAGTCGTTCATCTCCCCAGCCCATCCTTATCCTCTTCCTCCAGTGAGTTCTTTCCCCACCACTCACCCTTCTTCCCCAAATTCAGCACAACCATTGATACTTCTAAGCTCTTACGCACTCCCTCATGGCGGTCGATGCTGCAAGCTACAAATGGGGAGGGGGCATAGATGTCGTGACGAGGGAATGTTGCTGCAAAGCCCACATGGTTCCGCGTGGGGGGGGGGGG
>LR738709.1:721082726-721144294 GCA_902687465.1 Secale cereale
GGGGGGGGGGTGTCGGTGTCAAAACCGGCAGATCTCGGGTAGGGGGTCCTGAACTGTGCATCTAAGGTCGATGGTTACAGGAGACTGGGGACACGATGTTTACCCAGGTTCGGGCCCTCTCTATGGAGGTAATACCCTACTTCCTGCTTGATTGATCTTGATGAATATGAGTATCACAAGAGTTGATCTACCACGAGATTGTAATGGCTAAACCCTAGAACTCTAGCCTGTATGACTATGGTAATGTGTATTTCTGCCATTCGGACTACTCCCTCCGGTTTATATAGACACCGGGGGGAGGGGGTTCTAGGGTTACATTAGGTCGGTTACATAAGAAGGAATCTTCATAGTTGGTTGCCAAGCTTGCCTTCCACACCAAGGAGAGTCCAATCCGGACACGGGTGCAGTCTTCGGCCTTCTGTCTTCATAGCCCACCAGTCCGGCCCATTGATAATAGGCCGGACGCCCGAGGACCCCTTAGTCCAGGACTCCCTCAGTGTCGGTGTACAAAAAGAGGGGTACACTTTTTGTACCCCTATGACTGTGCACGGGCAGTCTGAGCCACGGGCACCACCACACCAAGCATGGCAAAGGAGGTGAGCCAGGGTAAGATCGAAGCTTGATGGAGACTGGAGCAACGCCAAGAACAAGACCACAAAGAGCAAAGGGACGAAGCGGCTCTCCCCGGCAAGATCCTTGCCGGGGCCAGCTCTGGCAGCCCCGACAAGACCCTTGCCACGGCAGCTCGCCCCACGCCTACGGAGCGGATCACTCTTGAGTCCTCCGCCCCCATTGGGCGAGGATTCGGGAGATATCCCCGTGGTGGCATGCAGATCTTTGTGAAGACATCCAAGATCAGATACAAGTTAAGAAGACGACGACCCTTGGCAGGATCCCAGCCAAGGAGAACTACAAGGCCCCCGGCAAGCACCTTGCCGGGGATGACAACAGGCGCCGCGGCAGGACCCTTGCCGGAGCCCCGGCAAGGCCCTCGCCGAGGACACCCGCAGGACCACCGTCAGGCCCGCACCAACTTGGTTTCCACCGACCCACGCAGCTGCCGACCCGACCAGCTGGACAGGCTCCTGCGTGGCAACCCACAGATCTTCGTGGAGACCCGCCGTTGCGTCACCTCAGCTGCCTGTCTACCTACATGGCGCCTCAGGCACAGCTGGCTAGGGCGCGTGTCAACACGAGGAGGGGCGGCGACGGACAAGACGGACGTCTCCCCCCGTCCCCGATAACGCAAGGACACCTAAGCTAAGCGCATTAAATGCGCCTTGTCCTGTAATACGAGGGATAACCTCGCATCACTGTACCCTTTCCACCTCCTGTGTGCCACTGTGGCGACCCCTTTTTCCTATAAAAGGAGGCCCGAGGCGACCAGGAGAAGGATTCAGCTTTTTAGAACTCCTCACGACTCTTTTGGAGCTCCTCACTAGCTGAAGAACATAAACATATAATCCAGCAAAGAAGGAGTAGGGTTTTACGCATCTTTGCAGCCCGAACCTGGGTAAAGGAACCGTGTCCTGACTGTTAGATCCGCTCTTCTCTCAACCCCACGCCCCGCAACCGTAGTAGGGATTCTTGTGATCCCATAGGTGTCGATCCAAATACACCGACATCTTCGGCGCGCCAGGTAGGGGGCGCAGTTGTGAGAATCGGCTTTAGCGGTTAGTTCGACGCTCCTACATCGTCATGGCGCCCAAGAAGAAGACGACGGTGGTGGTTGGCCAGTCGGAAGCCGGACAGCCCGTCCTGACGCGGGCGAGCAGCGGACCAGTCGCGGAAAGGACTCGGGGCGCTGCTCGCGAACACCAACGCCATCCCGGCAGCCGGAGTTTGGGAGGTGGCGATGTTTGTGCGCCTGGTAACGAGCCACACATCGCCAGTTCCAAAGATGGAGCCCGACCCTCCGCGGGTGGTGCGGGGCCTTCCAAGGTCGCGGCCGCATCACCCGAAGGTGACGCAAGGGCCTCCAGAACTCCCACGCCGACGCCAACAACGCGCTCTTCTCAAGCAGCGCGCAACGGACGGCGTCGTCACCCCGAAGATCCCGAACGTCGCCATGGGAAGGGCCCCGAGCGCCACTTCCGGGACGTAGAAGACCTGCCCGCCCGCCGAAGCGCTGGTGGAGACGTTGGGCAACCGCGGGATCGTGATGGAGGTCCCCCTGACAAGGTCAGGGGTCGAAGCGCGTCACGGTCCGTGCAGGTTTCACTATCGTTGACACCAGCCGAAGCTTAGGCGCGCGCGTAGTTGCTCCTCGACTTTCCTCCCGTTACGGGGAAACTCGACAAATGGAGAGCCAGCATCTGAAGCCTTGTCGCAGCCGCCAACAGGGATGACCTAAATCCAGCGGAGCTCCCAGGCCGACGCTCCGATGGGGTCCCACGCACCGGCGGCGGGAGAGCCGGTAGCGCCGTGGCTATGGTGCATCCGCCTCCTCCTCGCCCGGTGCCGCGTGCGTCGACCCGTCGAGACGTCGCGGGCGACGCCATCTCCATAGCGTCGTCCAACCCACGGACCCGCGGCGACCAGCGTCAAGTTCTTCAGGAGCGAGCTCATGAAGACGCTCGAACCACCATCGAGCACCGGCGCGGAACGCGTCACCAGTCAGACAGGCGAGCAGGGCCTGCTGCAGACCGCCCAACACCGGAAAGCCCTGGAGGTCTACCCTACGAGGTAGGCTGTCCAGCTTTCACCCGTGAGCTGCGGCAGTTCCAGTGGCCCTCTCACCGCACCTTCAAGCCTGACGTTGGCGAGAATTACAACGGCAAGACCCACCCGTCGGAGTTCCTCAGCATCTAGACCATCGCGATGCAAGCTGCCGAGGCCCACGACGATAAGGTGATTGCGAATTACTTTCCGTTGGCTCTTAAACCTAACGCCATGTCGTGGTTGATGCACTTGCCAGTAGACTCTATTTCCTCCTGGTTCGACTTGTGCCATGAGTTTTGTTGGCGCCTTTACCGGAGGCCACCAAGCCCATGGCCAAGCGAGTGACCTGCATGTCATAGCCCAGAAGGAAGGCGAGAGTCTGCGCAAGTACATACAGAGATTCAGCCGGGTACAGTACAATATCCCCGATGTTCACCCTGCCGCCATCATCAGCGCGTTCCACCAGAACGTGCGCAACCGCAAGATGCGCGAAGAACTGGCGATGACCAAGGTGAAGGATGTGGCGGAACTCTACGTTCTTGCCGACAGATGTGCCCGGGCTGAAGAGGGAAGGAAGTACCCCAGCGAAGGTGCCGGTGCGGAAACCGACTCTTCAGACGAGGATACTGCCGCCCCAGTGAAGAAGGGCCAGAACCGTAACAGGAAGCGCAAGGGGAAGGCCGTGCTTGCCGTCGAGGGATCTGATGACACCGGCTCCGCCAAGAAAACCAAGGCGGGTGACCCTGACAAGGAAATTGCCGGGTGTGTCGCCTGCCGGGCCTTGGCGGCTGCCGAGAAGCCAAGAAACTCCGGCAAGCGATACTGCAAGATCCATCACACCAAGGGCCATGATCTCCAGGACTGCCACCAAGTTGAGCTCCTTGTTGAGAAGCAAAGGGCTGAATACGAGAGGCGGGACAAGGAGAAGGGCCAACACGGTGCTGAGGGATCCAGCAAGAAGCGTGACGGCCAAGCAGGCCGTCGCGGCAAGGAGAAACAACAGGAAAGGCCCACTCGGGGCCGCGACAGAAGACCTGAAGACAACGATCACGAAGAGGACGACGAGTCCGGCGGCCAAGAGTTTCAGAAGGCCATAGACGCCATGTGCGTCGATGGTGGCGCCTCGCTGCATGCTTCTCACCGCCAGCTTAAACAGTGGGCGCGCGAGATTATTGCAGCGGAGCCATCGTCCGGTGCCCAAAAGCCACTGAAATGGTCCAGCACACCTATCATCTTTGACGCCGAGGATCACCCTGATCGCACTACTCGGTCGGGTGCTTGCCATTGTTGGTTTCGCCGACAATACGCAACATCAAGGTGACGAAGATGCTAGTCGATGGCGGGGCCGGTCTGAACCTACTTTCGCCCACCGTGATCGGGAAGCTGCAAGTTCCTGATGGAGACCTCGAAGAGACGGGCACGTTTCAGGGGGTCAGCCCAGGGAGAAGTCAACCGAAGGGGAAAGTCACGCTGCCCGTGACTTTTGGAAGTGATCTGAACTACAGGACAGAGAGGATCGTGTTCGATGTTGCCAAGATCCCCCTGCCTTACAACGGGATCCTTGGCCGCCCAGCACTGGTCAAGTTCATGGCAGCATCACACTATGCCTACAACACCCTGAAGATGCCAGGGCCCGTGATGATCATCACCATCCCCTCCGATAAGAAAGATGCGCTGACTTGCGCTGACCAATTGTACCAGCAAGTAATTGCAGCAACTGCCGCTACGGGGGCACTTGCTCCTGCCACTGGAGCCCCGGGAGGGAAGAAGAAGAAGACCGGCGAGACCTCGGGCACCCACTCCGGCAAGCGCACCTCTTCGAAGTGCTGTGCTCCCGTCGAGGACGTGCCAGAGAGCTCCACCGGAAAGAAGAAGACCGGTGAGACCTCAGACACCCACTCCGGCAAGCGCACCTCTTCGGAGTGTCGCGCTCCCGTCGAGGACGTGCCAGAGAGCTCCACCGGCAGAAACAAGAGATCTAGGGCCACACCGCCAGGAACCAAGAAGGTTTCTGTCAAGGAGGACGGCACGGGAGGGGCTTTTACCATAAGCTCCGCCCTTGACAACAAATAGGAAGACGCGCTCGTCACCTTCCTGCGGGCGAATGTCGACGTGTTTGCCTGGCAAGCATCCGACATCCCCGGCGTTCCCAGGGAGGTGATTGAGCACCACCTTGCTGTCTGTCCCCATGCGCGGCTCGTTAAGCAGAAGGTCAGGAAGCAAGCTTTGGAACGGCAAGAGTTCATCACCGAGGAGATCCGGAAACTTGAAGCTGCCGGTTTGGTAAGAGGAGTGCTCCACCCAACGTGGTTGGCCAATCCAGTGGTAGTGCGCAATGCAAATGGGAAGTGGAGGCTGTGTATTGATTACACGGATATCAATAAAACTTGTCCCAAGGACCCCTTCCCGTTGCCGCGCATAGACCAGATTGTTGACTCCACGGCAGGGTGTGACCTGCTATCATTCCTCGATGCCTACTCCGGCTACCACTAGATCTTCATGGCAAGAGAAGACGAAGAGAAGAAATCATTCATCACCCCATGTGGTACGTACTGTTTCGTACGAATGCCTTTCGGGTTGAAGAGTGCTGGCTCGACGTTTGAAAGGGAAGTCCAGATTGGTTTTGAACCCCAGCTCCATAGAAATATGAAGGCTTATATGAATGATATAGTGGTCAAAACCAAGAACAAGGCAACCCTTGTACCGGATTTACAAGAAACATTTGTAAACCTACGCAAGATCAACCTCAAGCTGAACCCTGAGAAGTGCGTCTTCGGCGTCCCGTCTGGCAAGCTTCTCGGGTTCTTTGTGTCGCAGCGTGGGATAGAAGCTAATCCGGACAAGATCAAAGCTATAGAGCAGATTGAAGCACCCAAACGGGTCAAGGATGTGCGTCGGCTTGCTGGCTGCGTTGCCGCCATGAGCAGATTCATTTCCAAGTCTGCCGAGCGCGCCCTCCCCTTTTTCAAGGTTTTGAAAAAGGCGGGCCCAATGGAGTGGACGCCAGAAGCCGAAGCAGCATTACAAGATCTGAAGAGGTATCTTTCCTCCACGCCAATACTGGTTGCGCCTAGACCACAAGAACCGTTGCTGCTATACTTAGCGGCAACAAACCAGGTGGTCAGCGCCGCACTAGTGGCGCAGAGAGAAATCGATGATGAGGTGATAGCAGCAACAGAGCCTGGTGCCACTCGTGCAGAGGCGACACAGCCGGTTGGAGTGCAGCCGAAGAAGAAAATGCACTACAACAGGAACTCCCCTTTAGCAACGCATTGATGCGTTGTCGTTTGTTCATATAAGCGTTGCTAAGGCCTACACCAACGGATTATTATGCGTTGTCGTTGGTGGCGTTGGAAGAGTCTACAACAATGTATATAGATGCGTTGGTAATTTTAAGAACAATGCGTTGCAAGGCAACAACAGATTCATACAACGCTTTTATGCGTTGTTGTTCATAATAGAATACCATCCATATATAATCATTTATATCTACAGGTAGTTAGAATAGCAGTACAATGTACAACTTGACAAATCGATAGATTAGAAATGAAAATAATATATTAATTCAATGTCACAATATGTTACATTGCAATGCAAGTATCACCAGTTTGGAGTACATCACTTGCAAAGAAAAATAAAACATTTACATAATATGAAATATCTAAACATTCATCGATCTGTCTTCTTTCTCCTCCAAGTACCAATCATCACCATATATTCTTAAAGGATCCAAGTAATCATCTCAAATTGAACATCTTCATCTGCAAAGAAAACCCATAATACTCTCTCAGCATAAATTCGAAATTTGAAGTTTAAAAATACACATGCTATGCATTGTATCTAGACGGATCCACATATAAATTACCAAGTGTGCAAAAACATTTGGGAGAAAGACAAGCTTATGTATGTCGTAACATATTAAAACACCAAGCATCACCGTGAACGACCATCAGTATGTATTTATTACTAACAATCATCCAAAGATTATATTATACTAACGATGAGATGAATTCAGCAACGAATTACATGATAAGTAGGTAACCAGTGTATCAACTATACCGAATGAATAATTCTCTGCATTAATTAGTTTTGCATCACCGTTATGCATGTACTACTCATGCTTGGTATGGTGTATTTTTCGGATAAAAAAACTCAATGCCAACAACTCAAAAATGATTAGATAATCTACATCACACAAAAGTTTGTAGTTACATGATAACTACTATGTCGCATATTATAATTTCCCAATCCAGAATATGATTCTCAGAGCCTGTACAAGCAGCAACTTAATAAAGATAAAGAAACAGATCGTCAGATTTGGCATTCTCTAGGAAAAAGGAGAGTTTTGTTCTATAGAAGGTGGGGGGATGTTTACAGAAAATAAAAAGAAATTAATGCGGCATCATTTAATTCTTCAGGATAAACCTTGTACAGAACTTGAATACATATTTCAGAAAATGCATCAGAGATGACCTATTTAATAGTTGAACAGTCTAAATAAAACAAACCTAAGTAATGGCTCCTAAAGAAAAAAATAATAGTATGTGGGCAGTTTAAAGAAACACTACTGATGCCCCTTTGCCGCCAATGTGGCATATCATATAATAAAGACAGTTTGATCTTCGTTACCACTTAGCTCCTTAATCATGTGCCATTTGTCCTCTCACTGAATGATTGATCATTAATACCTTTATGAATGTACAAAATACGGAACGAGATGAAACCTGCACACGTAACTAACAAAGGCTTGCTGGACCAGTTAGTTTAGAAATTAAGGATACTAAATAATTAGAATGCTACAGCGTGAGGAAAAGATATGGAATTTGCAACCTTAGTGGCCTTCTGATCGAGTGGAGGGTGTATCTGGGAAACGAATGGGTTGCCCAACTTTCTGCAACATTGTACTAAGATGTACATATACATCTGCCCGTGAAGTTGCATGCCAATAAAGCACTGTACATATCCATCTGCCCCTGAACTTACACAATCAGCCAATGCAAGCTACAGTTTATAGCACAAATCTTATATATCTTCGCCTCTATTTTCAACAGTATGAAACCTGGCATGTAGAATAATTTCATATCAAAATCACGGTTACTACAAGTACTTAGATCCTGTGTGTCAGCGGACATCTCTCGGGAAAAAAATTTGCAAGGAAAAAAATCACATGAATACAGGCGGAAATATAATTAGATACACTCACAAAAAAATATCAGTGAGTAGGTAAGTTGCGCTACTAAAATCCCCATCATGGAGTAGTACAACTCTAGCAGTATGGATGTGATTTGCAGAGCTTGGAGATTTAATGGTATGACAACCTGAAGTCATTGTCGTGGCAGCCTGGACATCCTCCAAATCCTTCGAAACAGAGATGATGATGTCAATAGAGTTATGCATAGGCTCAATGTATGTTTTAGCTTGGAAACAGATCGGGAAAGCATCAGCAGGTGAACCGTACCTTTGTTGTATTCTGCACTACGGGCCTATGAGGCAATTTGTTTTAGATCCAACCTGCAGTCCAAATTAACCATCGACTAATCGAGGCACGACATCACCATCATGGCCGAGTCAACAGCAGCGCATGCGGAGAACCAGAGATCATGGAGCCGCGCCGACCACCATGGGGACTAGGGTTGCTGCGCCCATGGCCACGGAGGAAGAACACAGAACACTCAGAGGGAGTCGGATCTATGAGCGATGGCGCTGGAGAGCCCCGGATCTACCCAGGATTGGAGATGACAGCGGCATTGTTGTGGCCACGGTGAGAAAGGAATCGGAGGAGAGGGATATGGCAGATAGAATTTTTTTTTTTGCTTCTTTTTTAGATGTTTGTGCGTGATATATTCACGGACGAGGTACCCGTGGCGGTGGGTAAGGGGAGGAAAAAGTCCAAAATAAACCTTGAACTCGTAGACGAAAGCTAAATCGAACCCTGAACTTCCAATCCCTGAAATCAGCACACCAAACTTTTCGATCCCGGTCTATTTTGAACCTTTAGAGTGTTTCGCCGGTATTCGCTTACGTGGCAAATCAAATCGGGCCGGCCCATTAAAGCAGTCACTTGCACGCTTGCTGTACTCTCGTCTTTATTGATTTTGACGTTTTGTTTGTTTTTCCTTTTTGTTTCTTTTTAGACATCTCTAATTTTTCTCATTACACAAAGTACATTTTTAAGACGCACATGTAATATTTTTTGGTACACTTTTAACATTTTTCAAATACATTATGTAAATTTCTCTACATATATGTTTTCATTTTTTTAAGTGTTAGCTTTTTTAAAATTGATTCTGTTTTCAAAACGTAATTCATTTTCTAAAAATTATTCTGCACTTTTCTCACACATTTGTTCCGGTTTCAAAAGTTGCTTCCGTTTTTTCAAAATTCAAAAAGTGTTCGGATATTAAAATTTTGTCCAGATTTCAAAACGTGTTCATTGTTTTGTTCAAAAAATGTGAACAAGTTTGAAATACTGATAATACTTTTTAAACCAAATAATTCACGAAATTCTATTTTGTCAATTTGACACCGTAACATTTTGCCAAATACATGTATTATAACAATAAATATTTTGTAAAACTGTACAAATATTTTCATACAATGTTTATTAAAAAAACAGGTTTGAAAACCTGTTCTGATGTTTTAAGAAATATGTTTGAAACAGTCATCACTTTTTTCAAAATTGATTGTCTTTTTTTTAAATGTTCATTTTTTAAAACATGATTCCGAATTTTTAAAAGGTGTTCCCACTTTAAAAAGGATATTGGAAAAATTATTCGGCCCGTTTTCAATATCTGTGTACCCATCAAAAAATGATAGAAATCTCGGTGCTGCTCTATGTGGTTTAATCTTTCAGGGCTCACATCATAGCAGCAACGGCTAATGATTTTAGTGGCTAGTTGGAGGAAGTCAGCAGCGGTAGGTCGCAAGGTTTGAGTCCTTTTCCACTGTTTTTGTATTTATTTTTACTTTGGTTGTTTTACGAAATAAAACAAAACCCGCCTTGAAGTTGTTCGTTTATTAAAATGTATTCAGAATTTTCAAACAGTATTCACACTTTAATTATTTCAGAGATTTCTCAAATTGATTACGTTTTCCATATTTGTTTGCTCTTAATTTTTTTTTTAATCTCGACTTTGCGGTGTGCTAAAAGATTTCGGGCTTCACATTAAACACTAACAACTACTTGTTCTATTGGCTTGCTCGAGGAGATCAACGACATCAGGTCGCAAGTTTGATTCCGGATTCTCTATTTTCTTCAGCGACTATCTATTTTTCTGTATTTGTACATCACATATTATGAAAAAAAAAAACAGACTCAAAAAAGAACGAAAAAGAAAAAAAAAATCATGTTTGGTGCTTGTTGGGCCGGCCCAGTTATGTCTGCAGCCAACAATACCGGGATTCAACCAATCCCTGTTTGGGAACGCTCTCAAGGTTTAAATTAGACCGGGATCAAAGAGTTGAGTGTGCTGATTTCAGGGATTGAGAGTTCAGGGTTCAGTTTAGCTTTCATCTATAAGTTCAAGGTTTATTTTGGACTTTTTCCGTAAGGGGAGGTTAGCTCTTTTTTCGTGGGAACACTCGAAGTGCGGGAGGTGGGAGGCTGAAAACAACAAATGTTATTGAAACGTTGGTAGCTATGAGTTGTTATATGTAGGTTTTTGTTGTAGTGATGATGCAGCACCCGGTCTACTTTGTGAGCTCCCTCTTGCAGAGGGCTAGATCAAGGTACTCCGGTGTGCAGAAATTGCTCTTCGGCCTTCTTATGGCCTCGAGAAAGCTGCGTCATTACTTCCAGGCGCACGAGATCACTGTCGTCACTCGCCTCCCTCTGCAACGGATATTGCACAATCCAGACGCGACGGGAAGGATTGTAGAGTGGGCACTGGAGCTGTCCAGCTTTGGCCTCAAGTTTGAAAGTACCTCGACAATTCAGAGCCAAGTCCTGGCAGAGTTCGTCGCAGAATGGACCACAACGCCTGATGAAGAGGTCCAGGAAACTGCTCTCCCCGGCAAAGAGGCGAGTTGCAACTGGATCATGTACTTTGATGGGGCTTTCTCCTTACAGGGCGCCGGGGCTGGCGTACTGCTGGTCGCGCCCACTGGAGAGCACCTCAAGTACGTGGTCCAGATGCACTTCTCTAGGGAGGTGTCAACGAACAACACTGCTGGGTACGAGGGGCTGCTTGCTGGTCTTAGGATCGCGGCAGACCTCGGAATCAAAAAGCTCATTGTCAGGGGCGACTCGCAGCTTGTCGTCAAACAAGTCAACAAGGATTACCAGAGCCCGTTGATGAAGGCCTACGTCGATGAAGTGAGAAAGTTGGAAGAGCGCTTTGACGGTATACAAGCGGAGCACGTTCCCCGAGCAGAGAACGACAACGCCGATTACCTGTCAAAGCGCGCTGCCCTCAAGCTACCTGTGGAACCAAGTACCTTTGTGCTTCAGCTTTCTCAGCCATCTGTTGATCCATCAACAGAGCAGAACAAGAGGAGGAAATCAGGGCCCGGCAAGTACTTTCCCACCGAGCTCCCCAGAGCCGCCGGCAAGGATGTTGCCAGAGACACTGAGCCCGCCACCGGAGGGCTAACTCCGGCGGAGCGTCAAGCTTTTGCCGTCGAGATGGCCGCTCCCTTGGCGGAGGAAATGCCTTTGGTCCTCGCCGTCGAGCCCCAGGCTCCAGCGTGGGCGCATCATACCGTCCGATTCCTTTAGACTAGGGAACTTCCTGAGGAGCAGGAAGAAGCGGAAAAAGTAGCCCGTCGGTCTGCCATGTACCAGTTTGTCGATGACGTCATGTACAGAAGGAGACCGAATGGTGTGAAATTGAAGTATGTCCCTCGAGAGGAAGGACTGCAGCTGTTGGCAGAGATACATGGAGGCATATGTGGATCCCACATAGGGTCAAGAGCCCCTGCCGGCAAGGCATTCCGGCAAGGCTTCTTCTGGCCCACTGCCCTCCAGGATGCGACGACACTGGTCACCAGGTGTGAAGCGTGCCAGTTCCATTCAAAGAAGCTTCATCAACCAGCTCAAGCCCTTCAAACCATTCCTCTCTCCTGGCCCTTCTCGGTCTGGGGGCTCGACATACTGGGCGCTTTCCCCCGTGCCGTCGGGGGCTTTGAGTACTTGTACGTTGCAATCGGCAAGTTCACAAAGTGGCCAGAAGTGGAGGCAGTAAGGAAGGTCACAGCTCAGTCAGCCGTCAAGTTCTTCAAGGGACTAGTGTGCCGCTTTGGTGTACCCAACAGGATCATCACCGGCAACCCTGGTTTTGGCGCCCTAAGTTATAGCATGCATGCTGAGTCGAGTCTCGTCCTTGGTTAGGGTCAATAGTGCTTAGCGGCGGCTAACCCCTAGCTTAGAGGTCGAGTCTTTGTCTTTCCTCTGTATTCTTTGGTTCACAGGACGCGCAGACATCCTTGCCGAAGCCACTTGGGGGAAGGAAAGAAGAACAGACCAGCGCCTAGGCCCCGGCGAGCCAGTGTTGCCGGAGGCTGCAAGGGCAAGAATTCGCCCACGGCTAACCAGGGTTGCCGGGGGCTGCAGCTTCAGATAAGTTCTTTATCCCTTATCATGCATTCCATTATGGACTGAGGTATGTGAAACCTCGTTCTTTTCCTTAAGCTATTGTGCTCCCATAACTCTAGGCCCTAGGGCTCATTCCTGGGACTAAGTTTGGTCGTAGTCACGGCAGCAGAAGGATGAAATGAGGAGCCTGAGCCCGCTTCATCCCTGCCTCCGCCAAGGGCGTGAGAAAGGTTGAGCGAAGTAGGGAAACAGCAGGGCCTGTTGCCGGGCGAAGAAATGTTTATCCTAAATATATTAGGGATTTATTCCCTGTTGTGGGTTTTTACCTACGAACAAATGACCCGGCAAACATCCCTTTTTCATTAAAAACATTCCATTCAGATACAGTCCATAGGGAATGAAAAACATGAATAAGGGGATTACAAGTTTTAAACTTAAAAGATGCCCGAAGGCTTACAGACTAAAAAGAGATAAGATGCCCGTAATGCCTTTCTTGTCCCTCTCATCAGGAGGCAGGTCAAGGAGGCGAGAAGGGCAAAAGGGGCGCCTTGGCGAGCTACGGGTGGCAGAAGACACCGAGAAGGCATCTCGGCGGCCTCCCAAGGGATGGACGGTGATGATGGCGCCGGAGGCGGAGCTCGAAGACGAGGCGGCAGGACGCCAGTACACGTCGAAGGTGTCGGTGCCCGCGTACTCCGACATGACGACCTTGCCGCCCGCCTTCTTCCTCTTCCTCTTCCACAGCCTCCCTACGCCAGCCGCTAAGGAGACAGCCCCGAGAAGTTCAAGGAGCCGGCGACGCAGATGATGGGGTCGCCGGTGCCACCAGGAGCGGCGCCCGACACCTAGTCGGACCCGTCATCCTGCCGTCCACCGCCCTCGTCGTCGCTGTTGTTGTCCTCCTCGTCACCCTCGTTCGAGGAGGAGTCTTCGTCATCGGAGGAGCTCTCCATGCAGCACCTCGCGCGAGTCCTGAGGTGCCCGAAGACCTTGACGGAGAGGCGGCCGTTGTTGGGGATCGTAGCAGAAAATCAAAAAATTTCCTACGCATCACCAAGATCTATCTATGGAGTAATCTAGCAAGTAGTGAGAGGGGAGTGCATCTACATACCCTTGTAGATCGCGATGGGGAAGCGTTGCAAGAACGCGGATGAAGGAGTCGTACTTGCTGCGATTCAGATCGCGGTTGATTTCGATCTAAGTGCCGAACAACGGCGCCTCCGCGTTCAACACACGTGCAGCCCGATGACGTCTCCCACGCCTTGATCCAGCAAGGAGAGAGGGAGAGGTTGGGGAAGCCTCCTTCCAGCAGCAGCACGACGGCGTGGTGGTGGTGGAGGAGCGCGGGACTCCAGCAGGGCTTCGCCAAGCGCTGCGAGAGACGAGGAGGGAGAGGGGTAGGGCTGCGCCAAGAGGGAGACGATCTCCTGTATCTGGCAGCCCCAAAACCCCCACTATATATAGGGGAAGGGGAGGGGCTGCGCCCTTATCTAGGTTTCCCTCCCTAGGGGTGGCGGCACCCCCCAAAACCCATCTAGGGTGCGGCCAAGGGGGGGAGAGAGAGGGGGCGCCCTAGGGTGGGCCTTAGGGCCCATCTGGACCTAGGGTTTGCCCCCTCCCACTCTCCATGCGCCTTGGGCCTTGGTGGGGGGGGCGCACCAGCCCACCTGGGGCTGGTCCCCTCCCACACTTGGCCCACGCAGCCTTCTGGGGCTGGTGGCCCCACCTGGTGGACCCCCGGGACCCTCCCGGTGGTCCCGGTACGTTACCGATAGCGCCCGAAACCTTTCCGGTGACCAAAACGGGACTTCCCATATATGAATCTTTACCTCCGGACCATTCCGGAACTCCTCGTGACGTCAGGGATCTCATCCGGGACTCCGAACAACATTCGTAACCGCGTACATACTTTCCCTATAACCCTAGCGTCATCGAACCTTAAGTGTGTAGACCCTACGGGCTTGGGAGTCATGCAGACATGGCCGAGACAACTCTCCGGTCAATAACCAACAGCGGGATCTGGATACCCATGTTGGCTCCCACATGCTCCACGATGATCTCATCGGATGAACCACGATGTCAAGGATTCAATCAATCCCGTATACAATTCCCTTTGTCTATCGGCATAGTACTTGCCCGAGATTCGATCGTCGGTATACCGATACCTTGCTCAATCTCGTTACCGACAAGTCTCTTTACTCGTTCCGTAACACATCATCCCGTGATCAACTCCTTGATCACAATGTGCACATTATGATGATGTCCTACCGAGTGGGCCCAGAGATACCTCTCCGTCATACGGAGTGACAAATCCCAGTCTCGATTTGTGCCAACCCAACAGACACTTTCAGAGATACCTGTAGTGCACCTTTATAGCCACCCAGTTACGTTGTGACGTTTGGTACACCCAAAGTATTCCTACGGTATTCGGGAGTTGCACAATCTCATGGTCTAAGGAAAAGATACTTGACATATAGAAAAGCTTTAGCATACGAACTACACGATCTGTGCTAGGCTTAGGATTGGGTCTGGTCCATCACATCATTCTCCTAATGATGTGATCCCATTATCAACAACATCCAATGTCCATGGTCAGCAAACCATAACCATCTATTGACCAACGAGCTAGTCATCTAGAGGCTTACTAGGGACATGGTGTTTGTCTATGTATCCACACATGTATCTGAGTTTCCTATCAATACAATTCTAGCATGGATAATAAACAATTATCATGAACAAGGAAATATAATAATAACCAATTTATTATTGCCTCTAGGGCATATTTCCAACAGTCTCCCACTTGCACTAGAGTCAATAATCTAGTTCACATCACCATGTGATTAACACTCACAGGTCACATCGCCATGTGACCAACATCCAAAGAGCTTACTAGAGTCAGTAATCTAGTTCACATCAATATGTGATTAACACTCAATGAGTTCTGGGTTTGATCATGTTATGCTTACGAGAGAGGTTGTAGTCAACGAGTCTGCAACATTCAGATCCCTATGTACTTCGCGAAACATTATGTCGTATCGTAGATGCTGCTACCACGTTCCACTTGGAGCTATTCCAAACTGTTGCTCCATTATACGTATCCGGTATCTCTACTTAGAGTTATCCGGATAGGTGTTAAGCTTGCATCGACGTAACTCTTTACGCCGAACTCTTTATCACCTCCATAACCGAGAAACATTTCCTTATTCCTCTAAGGATAATTTTGACCACTATCTAGTGATCCACTCCTGGATCACCTTTGTACCCTCTTGCCAGACACGTGGCAAGGCACACATCAGGTGCAGTACTCAGCATGGCATACCATATAGAGCCTATTACAAAAGCATAGGGGACGACCTTCGTCCTTCCTCTTCCTTCTGCCGTGGTCAAGCTTTGAGTCTTACTCAACTTCACACCTTACAACTCAGGTAAGAACTCCTTCTTTGACTGATCTATTTTGAACTCCTTCAAAATCATGTCAAAGGTGTGTGTTCCCTTTTGAAAGTATCATTAGGTGTCTTGATCTATCTCTATAGATCTTGATGCCCAATTATGTAAGCAGCTTTATCCAGGTCTTCCTTTGAAAAACTCCTTTCAAACAACCCTTTACGCTTTCCAGAAATTCTGCATCATTTCGGATCAACAATATGTCATTCACATATACTTATCAGAAATGTTGCAGTGCTCCCACTCACTTTATTGTAAATACAAGTTTCCAACAAACTTTGTATAAACCCAAAAACTTTGATCACACCATCAAAGCGTATATTCTGACTCCGAGATGCTTTCTCTAGTCCATGAAAGGATCGCTGGAGCTAGCATACCTTTTAGCATCCTTAGGATCGACAAAACCTTTCTGATTGTATCACATACAACCTTTCCTTACGAAAACTGGTAAGGAAACTTGTTTTTGATATCCATCAGCCAGATTTCATAAATGCAGCTAATGCTAACATGATTCCGACGAACTTAAGCATCGCTACGGGTGAGAAAATCTCATCGTAGTCAACTCCTTGAACTTGTGAAAAACTCTTCGCCACAAGTCGAGCTTCATAGACGGTGACATTATCGTCCATGTCCGTCTTCTTCTTAAAAATCCATTTATCTCAATGGCTTGCCAATCATCGGGCTAGTCCACCAAAGTCCATACTTTGTTTTGATACATGGATCCTATCTCGGATTTCTCGGCTTCTAACCATTTGTCGGAATATGGGCCCACCATCGCTTCTCCATAGTTCGTAGGTTCATTGTTGTCCAACAACATGACTTCTAAGACAGGATCACCGTACCACTCAGGAGTAGTACATATCCTTGTCGACCCACGAGGTTCGATTAGCAACTTGATCCGAAGCTTCATGATCACTATCATTAGTTTCCTCTTCAACAGTCGTAGGTTCCACAGAAACATCTTTTTGTGTTGCACTACTTTCCGGTTGAAGTGAGGGTTCGACAACCTCATCAAGTTCTATCTTCCTCCCACTCAAATCTTTCGAGAGAAACTCCTTCTCGAGAAAGGACCCATTCTTAGCGACAAACATTTTTGCCCTTGGATCTGAGATAGAAGGTATACCCAAATGTTACCTTTGGGTATCCCATGAAGATGTATTTGTCCGCTTTGGGTTCGAGCTTTTTTCCGGCTGAAGCCATAAGCATCGCAGCCCCAAACATTGAGAAACGACAACTTTGGTTTCTTGCCAAACCATAGTTCATACGGCGTTGTCTCAACGGACTTAGATGGTGCCCTATCTAAAGTGATGCAGCTGTCTCCAATGCATAACCTCAAAATAATAGCGGTATATCGGTAAGAGACATCATAGATCTCACCATATCTCATAAGGTTCAATTATGACGTCCGGACACACCATTACCCTGTGGTGTTCCAGGTGGCTTCAACTGCGAAATAATTCCACAATGTCTTAAGTGATTGCCAAACTCATAACTCAGAAAATCTCCCCTTGATCAGATCATAGGAACATGATCTTCTTGTTATGATGATTCTTAACTTCACTCTGAAATTGCTTGAACTTTTCAACCGTTTCAGACTTTTGCTTCATTAAGTAAATATACCCATATCTACTCAAATCATCAGTGAAGATGAGAAAATAACGATATCCGCCACACGCCTTAATTCTCATTGGATCACATACATCAGCATGTATGATTTCCAACAAGTCACTTGCCTGTTTCATTGTACCTGAAAACGGGATCTTAGTCATCCTGCCCATGAGGCATGGCTCGCATGTGTCAAGCGATTCAAAATCAAGTGACTCCAAACATCCATCAGCATGGAGTTTCTTCATGCATTTTATGCCAAAATGACTTTAGCGGCAGTGCCACAAGAAAGTGGTACTATCATTATTAACTCTACATCTTTTGGCATTAATATTATCATCATGTGTATCACTATAATCGAGATTCAACAAACCATTGGGTGCATGACCATAAAGGTATTATTCATGTAAACAGAATAACCATTATTCTCTAACTTAAATGAATAACCGTATTGCAATGAACATGATCTAATCATATTCATGCTCAACGTAGACACCTGATAACATTTATCTAGGTTCAACACTAATCCCGAAAGTAGAGGGAGCGTGCGATGGTGATCTTATCAACCTTGGAAACACTTCCAACACTCGTCGTCTCCTCGCCCCTAGCTAGTCTCCGTTCAGTCCATAGCTTTTGCTTCAAGTCACTAATAATAGCAACTGAACCGGTATCCAATACCCAGATACTACAAGGAGTACTAGTAAGGTACACATCAATAATACGTATATCAAATATACTTTGTTGAAGTTGCCAACTTTCTTATATATCATGTATTTGGGGTAGTTCCGCTGCCATGTAACCGTTCCCCTTGCAATAGAAGCACTTAGTCTCGAGGTTTGGGTTCAACCTTGGGTTCCTTCATTAGTGCGACAACTGGTTTGCCATTCATGAAGTTTCCCTTCTTGCCCTTGCCCTTTTGAAACCAGTGGTCTTGTTAAACCATCAACACTTGATGCTCCTTCTTGATTTCTACTTTTGCGGTCTTAAGAACCGCTAATAGCTCCGAGATCATCTCCATCCTTTGCATGTCATAGTTCATCATGAAGTTCTAGTAGCTTGGTGACAGTGTCTAGAGAATTCCGTCAACCATTATCTCATCTGGAAGATTAACTCCCACTTGGTTCAAGTGATTTTAGCACCCAGACATTCTGAGCACATGCTCACTAGTTGAGCTATTCTCCTCCATCATTTTGGCAAAAGAACTTGTCAGAGGTCTTATACCTCTCAACAGGGCATGAGCCTGAAATCCCAATTTCAGCTCTTAGAACATCTCATATGTTCTATGGCGTTCAAAACATCATTGGAATCCCGATTCTAAGTCGTAAAGTATGGTGCACTAAACTATCAAGTAGTCATCAGGACGTGTCTGTCAGGTGTTCACAACATCCACAAACAACGTTGTTGGGGTTTGCACATCGAGCGGTGCATCAAAGACGTAAGCTTTCTGTGCAGCAGTGAGGACACTCCTCGGACTACGGACCCAGTCCGCATCACTACTTACAATATCTTTCAACTAAGTCTTTCTCTAGGATCGTATTAAACAGGGAGCTACAACGCAGTTATTGGTCTACAACATAATTTGCGAAGACAACTTAGACTATTGTTCATGACAATTAAGTTCATCTAATGAACTCCCACTCAGATAGACATCTCTCTAGTCATCTAAGTGATACATGATCCGAATCGACTAGGCCATGTCCGATCATCATGTGAGACGGACTAGTCATCAACGGTGAACATCTTCATGTTGATCGTATCTTCTATACGACTCATGTTCGACCTTTCGGTCTTCCGTGTTCCGAGGCCATGTCTGTACATGCTAGGCTCGTCAAGTCAACCCTAAGTGTATCGCGTGTGTAAATCTGGCTTACACCCATTGTATGCGAACGTTAGAACCTATCACACCCGATCATCACGTGGTGCTTCGGAACAACGAACCTTAGCAACGGTGCACAGTTAGGGGGGAACACTATTCTTGAAATTTTATTGAGAGATCATCTTATTCACTACCGTCATTCTAAGCAAATAAGATGTAAAACATGATAAACATCACATGCAATCAAATAGTGACATGATATGGCCAATATCATCTTGCTCCTTTGATCTTCATCTTCGGGGCTCCATGATCATCATCGTCACCGGCATGACACCATGATCTCCATCATCATGATCTCCATCATCGTGTCTTCATGAAGTCGTCTCGCCAAACATTACTTCTACTACTATGGCTAACGTTTAGCAATAAAGTAAAGTAATTACATGGCGTTATTTAGTGACACACAGGTCATACAATAAAATAAGACAACTCCTATGGCTCCTGCCGGTTGTCATTCTCATCGACATGCAAGTCGTGATTCCTATTACAAGAACATGATCAATCTCATACATCACATATATATCATTCATCACATCCTTTTGGCCATATCACATCACACGGCACATGCTGCAAGAACAAGTTAGACGTCCTCTAATTGTTGTTGCAAGTTTTTACGTGGCTGCTATAGGTTTCTAGCAAGAACGTTTCTTACCTACGCCAAAACCACAACGTGATATGCCAATTTCTATTTACCCTTCATAAGGACCCTTTTCATCGAATCCGATCCGACTAAAGTGGGAGAGACAGACACCCGCTAGCCACCTTATGCAACTAGTGCATGTCAGTCAGTGGAACCAGTCTCACGTAAGAGTACGTGTAAGGTCGGTCCGGGCCGCTTCATCCCACGATGCCGCCGAATCAAGATAAGACTAGTAACGACAAGTAAATTGACAAATCAACGCCCACAGCTACTTTGCGTTCTACTCGTGCAAGATACTACGCATAGACCTAGCTCATGATGCCACTATTCGGGATCGTAGCAGAAAATCAAAAATTTTCCTACGCATCAGCAAGATCTATCTATGGAGTAATCTAGCAACGAGTGAGAGGGGAGTGCATCTACATACCCTTGTAGATCGCGATGCGGAAGCATTGCAAGAACGCGGATGAAGGAGTCGTACTCGCTGCGATTCAGATCGCGGTTGATTCCGATCTAAGCGCCGAACAACGGCGCCTCCGCATTCAACACACGTGCAGCCCGATGACGTCTCCCACGCCTTGATCCAGCAAGGAGAGAGGGAGAGGTTGGGGAAGCCTCCTTCTAGCAGCAGCACGACGTCGTGGTGGTGGTGGAGGAGAGCGGGACTCCAGCAGGGCTTCGCCAAGCGCTACGAGAGACGAGGAGGGAGAGGGGTAGGGCTGCGCCAAGAGGGAGACGATCTCCTGTATCTGGCAGCCCCAAAAACCCCACTATATATAGGGGAAGGGGAGGGGCTGCGCGCCCATCTAGGTTTCCCTCCCTAGGGGTGGCGGCAGCCCCCAAAACCCATCTAGGGTGCGGCCAAGGGGGGAGAGAGAGGGGGCGCCCTAGGGTGGGCCTTAGGGCCCATCTGGACCTAGGGTTTGCCCCCCTCCCACTCTCCATGCGCCTTGGGCCTTGGTGGGGGGGCGCACCAGCCCACCTGGGGCTGGTCCCCTCCCACACTTGGCCCACGCAGCCTTCTGGGGCTGGTGGCCCCACCTGGTGGACCCCCGGGACCCTCCCGGTGGTCCCGGTACGTTATCGATAGCGCCCGAAACCTTTCCGGTGACCAAAACGGGACTTCCCATATATGAATCTTTACCTCCGGACCATTCCGGAACTCCTCGTGACGTACGGGATCTCATCCGAGATTCCGAACAACATTCGGTAACCGCGTACATACTTTCCCTATAACCCTAGCGTCATCAAACCTTAAGTGTGTAGACCCTACGGGCTCGGGAGTCATGCAGACATGGCCGAGACAACTCTCCAGTCAATAACCAACAGCGGGATCTGGATACCCATGTTGGCTCCCACATGCTCCACGATGATCTCATCGGATGAACCACGATGTCAAGGATTCAATCAATCCCGTATACAATTCCCTTTGTCTATCGGCATAGTACTTGCCCGAGATTCGATCGTCGGTATACCGATACCTTGCTCAATCTCGTTACCGGCAAGTCTCTTTACTCGTTCCGTAACACATCATCCCGTGATCAACTCCTTTATCACAATGTGCACATTATGATGATGTCCTACCGAGTGGGACTAGAGATACCTCTCCGTCATACGGAGTGACAAATCCCAGTCTCGATTCGTGCCAACCCAACAGACACTTTCGGAGATACCTGTAGTGCACCTTTATAGCCACCCAGTTACGTTGTGACGTTTGGTACACCCAAAGCGTTCCTACGGTATCCGGGAGTTGCACAATCTCATGGTCTAAGGAAAAGATACTTGACATATAGAAAAGCTTTAGCATACGAACTACACGATCTGTGCTAGGCTTAGGATTGGGTCTGGTCCATCACATCATTCTCCTAATGATGTGATCCCGTTATCAACGACATCCAATGTCCATGGTCAGGAAACCGTAACCATCTATTGATCAACGAGCTAGTCATCTAGAGGCTTACTAGGGACATGGTGTTTGTCTATGTATCCACACATGTATCTGAGTTTCCTATCAATACAATTCTAGCATGGATAATAAACAATTATCATGAACAAGGAAATATAATAATAACCAATTTATTATTGCCTCTAGGGTATATTTCCAACAGCCGTCCTCCATCAACTTGAAGTGGAGGGTGAGCCCATCCGTCAGGCTGTGGATGCGAGCGAACATCTTCCATCCTTGGTGAAGATACATCACATGAGGGCCAGGGAAGTCGACGCGGGCCCGCGTGCTACTGATCCCACAACCCCTCATGTGCAGCCGCAGCGACTCCGGCGGATCCACCTCCATCTCCCGCGCAAATGGAGTCGGGAGACGAAGGCGACGGCGCGGCGACCCCCGCATCCTAACGAAGAACTCACAAGGATCATCTCCGATATGACCTTCCATTGGAGGAGGAACTACTGGCGGGGGCGAGGCCGGCTGGCCGCCCCGTCCTCCTCTTCCCCGAGTGCCCCGGCCTCGCCCACGGCCCTGCCCCTCCCTCTTCCCCTCATGGCTGGTTCAGCCACTACAGGTGCAGGAGAAGGGGGGACGCGTTGTCGAGCAGCGACCCTCGCCGCCACCGTTGAGGAGCCGAGGTTTTCTCTCTTCATGGCGGACAGAAGAGAGGAGCAGAAGTTGAAGAAGAAAGAAGATGGAGGAGTGCGGGGCACCGTCCCTTCCCTCCGCCCTTTATAAAGGGGCGGGGCTGGAGCTCGACCGCCCCGCTCGGCCAATCAGGACGCAGAAGGCGAGGGGGGCCAGGACCGACCCGCCGCCCCAACCAGCGACGGCTCGGCTTCCCACCCCCACCGCTCGCCACCTCGAACGCATGGGAGGCACGTGGCGAACGTGCAGGACCGAGGGGACGGGTGAGGCGACCTCTCCCCACCCCGTGATCGTGGGGAGTGGACGCCTAGACGACCGCGCCTCGACCCCATCCAGTAAGCGGGCCGCGCCTCCACACCTCCCCCCGTTTATGGGGAAGGCGCGAGACGCCTCCTTTCGCATTTACTGCGACGTGATGCATGCCTGCGGAAACCGCCCCACGCATGCCGCCCACGTCACGCACACCCCTCCACCCCGCGCCGCGCGCGCCGGTCGTGGGAGGCGCAGCGCGCTGGAAATTTTACCACGGTGAAAACCACCCCGCCTGCCCGCGCACCGTTCTGGGCCTGGCCCAACAACGTGTCGCGCTTATGTGTGGCCCAGGCCCGGGGGCTCCTGTCGGTGTACAAAAAGAGGGGTGCACTTTTTGTACCCCTATGACTGTGCACAGGTAGTCTGAGCCACGGGCACCGCCACACCAAGCATGGCAAGGGAGGTGAGCCAGGGTAAGATCGAAGCTTGATGGAGACTGGAGCAACGCCAAGAACAAGACCACAAAGAGCAAAGGGACGAAGCGGCTCCGGCAAGCTCCTGGTTGGGGCCAGCTCTGGCAGCCCCGGCAAGACCCTTGCCGCGGCAGCTCGCCCCACGCCTTTGGAGCGGATCACCCTTGATTCCTCCGCCCCCATAGGGCGAGGATTCGGGAGATATCCCCGTGGTGGCGTGCAGATCTTTGTGAAGACATCCAAGATCAGATACAAGTTAAGAAGACAACGACCCTTGGCAGGATCCCAGCCAAGGAGAACTACAAGGCCCCCGCAAGCACCTTGCCGGGGATGACAGCAGGCGCCGCGGCAGGACCCTTGCCGGAGCCTCGGCAAGGCCCTCGCCGAGCACACCCGCAGGACCACCGGCAGGCCCGCACCAACTGGATTTCCACCGACCCACGCAGCTGCCGACCCGACCAGCTGGATAGGCTCCTGCGTGGCAACCCACAGATCTTCGTGGAGACCCGCCGTTGCGCCACCTCAGTTGCCTGTCTGCCTACATGGCGCCTCAGGCACTGCTGGCCAGGGCGCGTGTCAACACGAGGAGGGGCGGCGACGGACAAGACGGACGTCTCCCCCCGTCCCCGATAAAGCAAGGACACCTAAGCTAAGCGCAATAAATGCGCCTTGTCCTGTAATGCGAGGGATAACCTCGCATCACTGTACCCTTTCCACCTCCTGTGTGCCACTGTGGCGACCCCTTTTTCCTATAAAAAGAGGCTCGAGGCGACCAGGAGAAGGATTCAGCTTTTTAGAACTCCTCACAACTCTTTTGGAGCTCCTCACTAGCTGACGAACACAAACATATAATCCACCAAAGTAGGAGTAGGGTTTTACGCATCTTTGCGGCCCGAACCTGGGTAAAGGAACCGTGTCCTGACTGTTAGATCCGCTCTTCTCTCAACCCCGCGCCCAGCAACCGTAGTAGGGATTCTTGTGATCCCATAGGTGTCGATCCAAATACACCGACACTCAGTAGCCCCTGAACCTAGCTTCAATGATGAGGAGTCTGGCGCACAGATTGTCTTCGGCATTGCAAGGCGGGTTCCCTTTTTACCGAACTCCAAGATAGTCTTCAGACATGATGATAGTACCCAGACCTGTCGTACACACCATACATAACCACAGAGAGAATATAATTTTACACGAGTCCAATCCGTTGACAAATTTTTGTAACATGACGTCACGTCCGACCAACCATAATTCCGGATCGCTTTTTGCCCGACATTCCACGTCCCGAGACGCAGTTGCCATTGGCATGTCTTGTCGAAGCAGAGATCATGCCCCCTTATTGTGGGATTCTCATCAATGCGGGCATGGGTAACCCAACCGTGCCGTTTACACAGGCCTTGGGAATAGGCGAATTCTGAGGCGAGTGGGGAGGCGTTTAATATGTACTGCCTTTATAAGGGGATAAGTGATACGTCTCAAACGTATCTACTTTTCCAAACACTTTTGATATTGTTTTGACCTCATTCTTGCATGATTTGAACTAAACTAACCCGGACTGACGCTGTTTTCAGCAGAGCTGCCTGTATGGTTTTATTGTGTGCAGGAAAACGGATTTTTAGGTATCTCAGAAAAATCCACGAAAAATCATAGAAAATCCATGCACCCGAAGGAACCCGGAGCCAGAAGTGGGGCCAGAGGGGGGCCAGGGGGTGCCCAGGCGCCCTGGTGGCGCGGCCCAGCCCCTGGCCGCGCCGGGGGGTCGCCTGGGTGGGCCCCACCTCCCCTGGTGCCCTACTTTGACTCGTATTTAGCTCGTGACGGAGAAATCCCAGATGAGAAGTTATTTTTGCAGTTTTCGTCGCGGAGCCGCCACCACCCTCTGTTCTTCTTCGGGAGGGCTAATCTGGAGGCTGAATTGGCTTCCGGAGAGGGGAGATCGTCGCCATCGTCATCATCATCGCCACTCCATCATCCCTCCATGACTTCTCCTTCCATGTGTGAGTAATCCCCTGCTGTAGGCGAAGGGGGTGGTAGGGATTGGATGAGTTAGATCATGTAATAGTTTGTCAGATCGTTGGGGGCATGTTGCCTATCATCTACTATGGTGTTTATCATCTTTGCTTCAACTTGTTATTCTTAATGCTTGACACTTTGGGCCCGAGTGCCATGATTTCAGATCTGAACCATATGTGTTTGCATGAATATATTTGTGTTCTTGATCCTATCTATGAGTTGTTTGCACCTATTACGGTTCGGAACCGGCGATCCCAAAAGTGACAGCTTGGGACACCAAAGGGGATGGTCCGTAGTTTGAGGATTACATGTATCCATTGAGTTCATTGCTTTGTTCCGGTGCTCTTTGACAGGAGCACCTTAATCTCCATAAGTTCCTTTTGGCCCCGTTCGTAGCGGGATGGTAGGACAAAAGATGTTGTGCAAGTTCTTATTGCAAGCACGCACAACTACCTACGGGATACATGCCTAATGTTTGATATTTGCCTAGATGATCATTACTTTTCCGTGTGCCGTGCCCCAAGTTAGAAACATGATATATCTCATCCATGCAGCGCCCAACCATCCATCTCCCTAGCCTACAGTGTTTTAAATCCTGCTTGTCACTAGTTGCTACTTTTGCCATTTACCTTTACTATTTACTTTTGCTGTTTACTTTTACTATCATTATCATCACTATCATATCGCTGCTACCATTTATCTTTTGTTGCAAGTAAGTATATTTCAGGTGCGGTTGAATTGACAACTCAACTGTCAAAGCTTATAAATACTCTTTGGCTCCCCGTGTGTCGAATCAATAAATTGGGTTATTCTTACCCGCGAAGACTATATCGATCCCTTACGGTTGAGGGTTATCAAGTACCGTTTTCTGGCGCCGTTGCCGGGGAGCATAGCAATATTTACAAGTCTACTTGAAGTATCCTACCTGCTGCACTTCATCCGCTATGGGTAAGAAAGGAGACCCCAAGGTTCCGATCTTACTATCCACTACAAGAAGAGGTACTGTTCTAAGCACTAGTGCTACACTTGATTCACCTTCTGTTATGAGTAAGTTTGCCTCACCACCAACACATGATGCTCCTTCTGAATCTGTTACTATGTCCGATACTCTTGATGATGCTTCTACTACTGATGATGATATTAGTTCACCTAGTTATGCTCTTGAGAAACAGATCGCTGCTGCTGCTAAAAAGTCTGGAATTGAAATTCCTGTTACTCACTACCCTATTGGTGAAACTTATGATTATCCTGATTTGAGTAAACTCAAGGAGAGACTCCTTGATGATGATTACTATATGCTTGATGAAGATTTATGCAGGGAACTGACAGAGTTTTCTGGCTCTGACCCTGAAGTTATTAAGAACTGTTTGAAAAACACTCTTTGAGGAACAAAACCGTTCCTGATCCTGAATTTGCTACATCTCCTATATGCATTGATGATCCTGATTATGATTTCTCTGTTGATCTTTCACTTATACCTATGGTTGAAGCTGACCCCTTTTATGGCAGAGAAAATGATGATGCTATTGCACACCTAACAAAACTCGGTGAGTTGGGTGGCCTGTTTACCACAGATGAGAAGATACGATACTTTTATGTGACCAAGCTTCTTCCTTTCTCCTTGAAGGAAGGTGCTAAAGCATGGTATGATTCACTTCCGTGCGGTTCCATTAAGAGTCCTCAAGACTTAGCTCACTCTTTTGTTGATAAGTACTTTCCTTCTCACATGCAACATGCTGCTTTACAAAGAATTTATAACTTTAAACAGTTGCAGGATGAGTCCCTCCCTAAAGCTTGGGGGAGGTACTGCGGTCTGATTCGGGCTAGACCGGGACATGAAGTCCCTAAGAACGAATTAATCGATATATTCTATGATGGTCTAACTGATGAATCCAGGTCCTATTTGGACAGTTGTGCTGGTTGTGTTTTCAGGAAAAGGACACCGGACGATGCAGAAGATTTGATGGGCAGGATTGCCAAAAATCATGAAGATTGGTCCGTCCCTGAACCACCTCCACCACCAAAGAAGAGGGGCATGTTTGTTCTAAGCCCCGAAGATATGCGAGAAGCAAAGAAGTCTATTAAAGAGAAAGGTATTAAAGCTGAAGACGTGAAGAATCTACCCCCTATTGAGAAGCTGTGTGAGCCTACCACTCACCCTCCTATGGTAGAGGTACACTCTCTTTTAGATTTCAACGCAAGTGACATCCCTCATGGTAAGCCTCCTGATCAATGTTTAGATGAGTTTGATAATTTTATTATGAAACAAAATCATTTTAATGAGAGGATACAAAGTCAGTTGCATGATAATTCCCTTGCTATCAAAAGTTTGCTTGATGTTCTAGGTAGAACAGTTAATGATGTTCAATGTCTTGTGAAGCATTTTCATATGGTTAAAACTCAGCTTGACCAAATTTCTAATGTGCAAAAAGATTTGCTTGCTAACAATGCCAAACAAGATAATTTGCAGGCTTTCGGGATTAAGACCCGAGTAGGAACTAGCACTCAAGATCCTCTCTATCCAGAGGGGCATCCGAAGAGAACCGAGCAAGATTCTCAAATGCAGGAAGAAGAAATTGTTGGCTCTCCAAAGAAGAAGAAGAAACATAAGGAGACTGACAATTCTAATGATTCTATTGCAGATGAAGAGCCAGCTGTTGATCCCAACAGTGTATCTATCTCCGATGTTGAGACTGAAGACGGTGCTGAACCTGAAGGTAAGGATAATGAGAAGAATGATCCGCCTGAAGTTCGAGAAGAAGAAGCACCTGACAAACGTAAGAGGTACACTAAAGAAGACTTCATCGTAAGAAAACATGGGAAGGAAAGAGAACCATGGGTGCAGAAACCCATGCCCTTTCCAGGTAAGTCCATCAAATCCAAAGAAGAAGAGCATTACAATAAGTTTTGTGAGTGGATTAAACCTCTTTTTCTTCAAATTCCTTTGACTGAAGCTATTAAGTTACCTCCTTATTCAAAATATATGAAAGATAAGCAATATCTACTATGCTTGCTAACTACTCTTTCAGTGGCAAGATTCCTGAGAAGCTCGGTGATCCAGGTATACCCACCATTCCTTGCTCCATAAAGAATAATTATGTCAAAACTGCTTTATGTGATCTTGGAGCAGGAGTGAGTGTTATGCCTCTCTCTCTTTACGAGAGGCTTTGTTTAGAGAAACTAATTCCTACAGATATCTCCCTTCAGATGGCTGACAAGTCAACCGCCGTCCCGATAGGTATTTGTGAGGATGTCCCGTAGAAGTTGCTAATTGTTTGATTCTTACTGACTTTGTTGTGCTTGACATGCCCGAGGATGGGAGCATGTCCATTATTCTTGGTAGACCTTTTCTTAACACCGCAGGTGCTATTATTGATTGCAACAAAGGGAAGGTTACCTTCAACGTAAATGATAAAGAACACACGGTATATTTTCCAAAGAAGATCGACAGGAGGCATGGCCTCAACTCTATAGAAAATATCGAGACCGTGAAAATTGGAGAATGGGATTGTCCACTACACGTGCCTCACAAATACAAAACTATCATGGTGGGGACAATGTCCATCAAGGTAAAGGTTCAGTGATTACTTCGTAAGAGGTGAGACTTTTTGCTCTATATTTCGCCTGTTTGTTGGTAAGACTTGATCAACCTTACTAGTAAACAAGTTTTATATAGATAAAAAGTTGAGCTTGTTATGTTTTCACTTATTTTAGTTCTTGTTCTACTTGCTGTACCAAGTGTTTATGTTTTGAAGCTTCACAATACTACTAACTGCTTCAAGTTTTCAGAGAGTTTCGCAGCTTTTTGAACTTCGAAAAAAATTCAACAGTGAAGTTTTCAGAAAAATTCCAGAAAAATTATAATAAAAATTTCCATGTCGGGAGTGACCCAGAGGGACCTGGGGCCAGCCAGGGAGACCCACCAGTGGCCCAGGCGGCCAGCTGGCGCGGCCCAGCCCCTGGCCGCGCCCACAGGGCGCCTGGGGCCCACATGGCCCCCCTCCAGGTATGTCTTCTTCCTCCCTCTCTCTTTTTCTCCAAAAACGCGAGTTCTGCACTTGTTCTTGTGTTCTTGCTGTTCTTGGAGGCGATTCTTCGATCTCTCTCTACAGCCCACCATTTGAGCTGAGATTTTGAACAAATACTCCCTGGTATGTGACTCCTCCACCCCTCCAATTAGATTTCTGATTGGTGGCTTCATTTGTGAGTATTTAGTAGTTCTTGGTGCTGTATAGATGAGCTTGCATGCATGTGTAGAAAGTTATTTTCCAAGTTTTGATGCAAGTTTATGCCTTGGGCAAGTGAGTTGAGTAGTTTGCCTTAACTCACCTTGTTTTAATCCTCGTTTTTGTAAATTGCCAAAATTTTCAGAAATGAGTTTGTTAGGAAGGGCAAAAGGGTGGCTTGAGAAGAGGAGGCCCGCACACTCCGATCGAGTTACTAGAGTCGCAGCTTCACCCTCGACTGCTAGGGTGAGCTATAATGAAGATCATGTGCCCCTGGAGTTGTTGGAAGACACAAGTCCAGCACGTGCGATGACATTTCCATGTGATGAATTCCTTGAAGCTGCGGGAATCAAGGATGAGTTTTATAATCTTTGTGCTAATGCAGGTTTGACACGGCTCGTCACGTGCCGTGTTACTCAATATAAAAAACTCACCTCCAGTTTCATTAATAGTTTTAGATATAATCCTGATTCAGGTGCTATTGAGTTTAAAATTTACAATGATCTTATCACCATGACTTTGGGAAAGTTTTGTGAAATAATAGGTGTGCCAAACGTTGGGAGGACGGCTAGGATGGCCACTCAGCCCTCCGAGCTGAAAACCGTCATCAACTCTCTCTGCAGCATGGGTACGAGGGATATTCATCGGTCGAAGATCTCCAGCATCTTATTTCCTCACCTCAGGTATTTTGCATATTATGTTGCTAGAGGGGTGTTAGCTCGTGACAACACGAGCAGCATTTCTGCTCCGGATATTGCTATCCTGGCAGCAGCCCTCTCAGGGAGGTCTGATTATAATCTGGGTGCCTTAATTGCTCGACGCCTTGCTATGAATGGTAACAAGAGGGACTTATATGGTGGCATTTATGCCACACTTATCTTAGAACATCTTGGAGGCACCCCACACCCTGATGATAATCCTTTTACTTATTTAAGCTTTGATCTTGCTGCTACGAAAAGCCATAAGTTTGTTACCATGGCTTCTGAGCTGGATAATCTTGTTTATATCTTGCGTTTCGGAACTACTGCGGAACGCGAGATCCGTCTACCTGCACCTCTTTTGTTTGATTTTTCTCGCAGGAACGGATGGTCCTTTGATTTTGTCCAGTTCGATGAGTTCATGGTCCAGCATCGGTTTCATAACCCCATGGAGGGGGTTGTGCCCGACGAGGAGGAGCACGGTGAGTTACCACCTTTTTAGGAAGAAACCGCCACCGAGTTTGGTGAAGGGTCTTCCTCTGCTTGGCGTACGGACCCTTCCTCGTGGGAGACTCCGAGGAGTTCGGTATACGCGCCAACATCCTTCTACGACCCTTGGTCTCACCACCATACCCCCGGAGCAGGAGGCTCCTGGGGGCAGTAGCTGCTACCAACTTAGGCCAAACGCCTAAGCTTGGGGGAGTACGTGCCCCTCTCACTTTTCCATTGTATTATCCGTTTTATTCGCCTTGATCTTTTCGAAGTTTTTGCCCGTTCTTCTTTATTTCTCTCTTTGCAAAAACAACAAAAAGATTTTCTCTTTCTTTTGCTTTCGTTCAACCTTTGAAATAATCCAAAAAGATTTCCTTTTCTCTTTAGTTTGCTTTGTTTTCAGAGTTCAGCTCGAGTCCGTGATGACATTTAATTATATTTCCTACGTTCGATCGTGCAAGTGACGAGGCAATAATGACGAAGATCGACGGAAGGGAAGCAACAAGGAAGACCGGTATGAACTCTTCTTGTTTCTACTTTTGTACATATGCCTGTACTTATGATCTAGAGACCAGCTTGTAGCGACATAGTGCTATGTTTACAATGCTCCCAGTGGTTCATGCTTTCCTTGTGGCTAGTCTCGAATAACTAGAGTATATAATGTGTTATTGAAATGATCTACATGCATTGCATTGTTCATAGTTCGGTATACTAAGGTGGTATTTCCCTTTAGAGAATTTTTGGATTGACTTGGCACATGCTTACACATGTTTGAGACTAAAAAGTCTGCTCTGCCTTGATGATCTTTGAGTTTTAGAATAGTTATATCACTTTCATGCCCGATTCAATGTTGCTTTGTCGCTCTGCATGATTATGGACATTATTGCTCTTTAGTTGGTCGCTTCCCAGTCTTTTGCTAACCTCCACCTGTACTAAGCGGACTGACTGCTTGTGCATCCAAAATCCTTAAAAACCTGTTATGCCATATGAGTCCACCATACCTTCCTATACATGGTATTTACGTGCCATTCCTAACGAAGACTTTCGTGTACCATCTCGAAATTAATCAAAAGCATTTCTCTTTTTGTGCCTCTGTTTTAGCTCATGAGGAAGTAGTAGTTAATTCATGATCTTTTTAAGTTGGACAAGTTTCACCCCTGGATTGCATGTCTAATGTGCAAACCCCTAATACGATAACGAACTGGCATAGAGTGCGCCCAGCTCATAAAAGATAATACAACAAAAAAACCCTCCTTCACGCTTTGTTGATGAGAAATCAGAAAACTTTGGCAGTGATAAACAAAGGAGATTAAGAGGATGTGATCGTCCTCATGCGGGAGCCGTTCCTCGAGACTTGTCCAGCTCAAGAAGTGATTGAGTTATCTGCTAGCATTCGTTGACGAAATATGCACCTCTCAAAAACGTTTTTACCTCTGTTTTTTAAACCAAGAGCTCTGGTACATGTTTAGTTTTTGTTTCCGACCACGGGTTTTCAACCTTGCCAATAAAAGCCACGGTTCGAGAGTCTCCACCTTCTTTCTTCAAAGCACCAACTAGGAGAGCATAATTGTCATTCTGAGTGTAATGTGCATTGTCCCAAAGTATTACATTGTCTTCTGCATGCTTGTGATATTATTTATTCTGAAATTCTTAGTTCTAGTCTCCTTTAAAACTCTGGAGGAGTTTCTGCATTTATGTTTTGCTTCACTCATGGAGGCTAGCGAGATACCACCCTAATATGCCCAAGCTATGTGCAATGTGATCTTGTCTTGATTTTCAGTAATATATTATTTACTTTTAGGTATTTGTGATTGGTCACTTGAAAGAGGGATTGCTCCGTGCATTGTCCTCATAGTACTGTTTCAATACTTGCTAGACTCTTTTCGTAGTACATGCTTATATACATTTAATGAAGCAAAAGAGTTTGTCAAAGTTTTCTTTGTCGCGTCCAGTTCGTTGAACTGAATTGCTTGAGGACAAGCAATATGCTAAGCTTGGGGGAGTTGATACGTCTCAAACGTATCTACTTTTCCAAACACTTTTGATATTGTTTTGACCTCATTCTTGCATGATTTGAACTAAACTAACCCGGACTGACGCTGTTTTTAGCAGAGCTGCCTGTATGGTTTTATTGTGTGCAGGAAAACGGATTTTTAGGTATCTCGGAAAAATCCACGAAAAATCACAGAAAATCCACGCACCCGAAGGAACCCGGAGCCAGAAGTGGGGCCAGAGGGGGGCCAGGGGGTGCCCAGGCACCCTGGTGGCGCGGTCCAGCCCCTGGCCGCGCCAGGGGGTCGCCTGGGTGGGCCCCACCTCCCCTGGTGCCCTACTTTGACTCGTATTTAGCTCGCGATGGAGAAATCCCAGATGAGAAGTTCTTTTCGCAGTTTTCATCGCGGAGCCACCGCCACCCTCTGTTCTTCTTCGGGAGGGCTAATCTGGAGGCTGAATTGGCCTTCGGAGAGGGGAGATCGTCGCCATCGTCATCATCATCACCACTCCATCATCCCTCCATAACTTCTCCTCCCATGTGTGAGTAATCCCCTGCTGTAGGCGAAGGGGATGGTAGGGATTGGATGAGTTAGATCATGTAATAGTTTGTCAGATCGTTGGGGGCATGTTGCCTATCATCTACTATGGTGTTTATCATCTTTGATTCAACTTGTTATTCTTAATGCTTGACACTTAGGGCCCGAGTGCCATGATTTCAGATCTGAACCATATGTGTTTGCATGAATATATTTGTGTTCTTGATCCTATCTATGAGTTGTTTGCACCTGTTACGGTTCGGAACCGGCGATCCCAAAAGTGACAGCTTGGGACACCAAAGGGGATGGTCCGTAGTTTGAGGATTACATGTATCCATTGAGTTCATTGCTTTGTTCCGGCGCTCTTTGACAGGAGCACCTTAATCTCCATAAGTTCCTTTTGGCCCCGTTCGTAGCGGGATGGTAGGACAAAAGATGTTGTGCAAGTTCTTATTGCAAGCACGCACAACTACCTACGGGATACATGCCTAATGTTTGATATTTGCCTAGATGATCATTACTTTTCCGTGTGCCGTGCCCCAAGTTAGAAACATGATATATCTCATCCATGCAGCGCCCAACCATCCCTCTCCCTAGCCTACAGTGTTTTAAATCCTGCTTGTCACTAGTTGCTACTTTTGCCATTTACCTTTACTATTTACTTTTGCTGTTTACTTTTACTATCATTATCATCACTATCATATCGCTGCTACCATTTATCTTTTGTTGCAAGTAAGTATATTTCAGGTGCGGTTGAATTGACAACTCAACTGTCAAAGCTTATAAATACTCTTTGGCTCCCCGTGTGTCGAATCAATAAATTGGGTTATTCTTACCCGCGAAGACTATCTCGATCCCTTACGGTTGAGGGTTATCAATAAGGACTCCCTCTTTCTCTCCCACGCCTTCTCTCTATTTCCGCCCTTCCAATCTCGAGCTCCAGCGCCCAAGTTCTTATCTCCTTTCCACTCGAGCCAACATTCAACCATGTCCGGATCCTGAGGTCAGGGCAAGTGGATGGTCTCCTCCGTCAAGGAGGAGGATATCGCTGAGCTTCGGGCAGTCGGATACTTGGCAAAGGAAATCGCCCACCGTTTGCCAGCCAAGGGACAAGTCGTCCCTACACCGGAGCCCAACGAGAGGGGCGTGTTCATCCCTCATTTCTTCCGCGGACTAGGGTTTCCACTCCACCCTTTCGTCCGCGGGCTGATGTATTATTAAGGGATAGATTTCCATGATCTGTCTCCGAATTCCTTCCTCAACATTTTGGTGTTTATCGTCGTGTGTGAGGCCTTCTTCCGCATCCAACCCCACTTCGGGCTGTGGCTCAAAGTCTTCAATGTGAAGCCAAAGGTGGTGGATCGCCAGCACACGGAGTGCGGAGGAGCCATGGTGAGTAAGCTGTCCAACGTCTCCTGGCCGAAAGGAACTTTTGTGGAGACAGTAAAAGAGTGGCAGAAACAGTTCTACATTATGGAACCCCGCGACACCACATGGGCCGCAGCTGCCGAATTCCGCTCCGGCGCTCCCACGCGACTCACCTCCTGCGTCGAGAAGAGTCCGAACTGGTGTTCGCCCGATGAGCTGATTGCGCTGCAGACACACGTTCAAAGCATGATAGCCAAGAACGTCAAGCTTGTCGATGTAATTCGGGTGATGTTGGTTCGCCGGATCCTCCCGTGTGAGCGCAGAAGTCGCCCTCTGTGGGAGTTCAATCCGAAGAAGCACCAAACCCTGGTGAGGCTCTTTGAAACCACTCACGAGGGTGCCTGGAGGTTGCTCTTCAAGGGCAACGAGGAACCACCGGCCACAGATTCAGACCATGGACACGACATTAAACATCCCGCCAGCAAGGTATGTCATTTTTAATGTATACCCTACTTGTTTATTTTGGGGATGATGCCTGAGCTTTTATTGCTTTTTCAAGATTGGATGGAGATGGCGAAGCGAATCTAGTGTCAGGCTCCGCTGCCAGAAGAACCCGTCATCTCGCGTCTAGCGAAGATGCTGGTGCCGGCACCATATAAGGCGCCGGAGAAGAAGGCCACGAAGAAGGCCAAGGGGGCCAAAAGCGGCCCCCGTCGTAAGGGTATTTCGGACGTGATGTCCGAAGACAAAGAGGCCCATTCCTCCATCCCTGAAGACGATGACGAGGAAGAGGAGGAGGCGGAGGAGGAGAAGATCCCTCCCCCTGAGGAGGGGAAGAAGAAAAGGGGGGCCTCCACGACTCTGGAGGCGGGAACGCCCAAGAAGGGGAAGGGTGCCCTTGCGGTCAATACCGCGTGGGACGTTGACAGTAGTCCGAAGCGACACCACCGCACTAATCCTCGGGCCACATCGTAAGTATTATGACTCACGTATGCAAGTGTAACCGGCCTCTCCTTTTTGTTGTTTTGATGTGGTTAATTGTGCTATTGCAGTCCGGCTCGTGACAGCGTCCAGCGATCCTCGTCTGGGGGTTCGTTGGATCCGACGGAAATGGCCAGCATGTCGCCGCCGTCCGGTTACTCCCCCGAGGCCAAGGACGACACCGAAGTATTGTCCCGGAGGACCGCTTCGGGACATGGAGGGACCCAGGATGTCGTTCAGGAGGCGCCGCGAGGCGAGACCTCTGCTGCCGGACACATGGGGGAGCCGATCCCCATGGAGACTGGCAAGGAGGGACGTATTAAGTTCGGCCCTCAGCTGAATACGATTCCGGGGACCGATGCGGCCACGAAATCCGGCGTGCATCTTCCTTCAAAGGGGAGTGCGCCAATTCCACCGATGGCCCTTGTCCAACCAGGGGCACCGGATAACCTAATGGAGGCGCTACTAAGCGCTTCCATTGTGGACGAGCACCGTGTCCTTATGGGTACGGTGATCGAGAAGGTCCAGTCCGTCAAGAGTGGACTGAACGAGGCCTGGAAAAATCTGTTGACAGGTTTTGAGGTAAGTCCCGTAAAAAGAGAACATCCCGTGTTGACAGCAGCCCCTGAGACACTGTCCGGTGTTCGAAAAGAGAGGCCGGACAAGGGATCAACTCTTTGCAGGAGACTAACTTGATATGTAGGAATGAGCAGGCGTGGCTGTTGGATGAGACCTCGCATGTTGCACAAGTCTCTGAACTGAAGCAGAGGTTGGAGCGGGCCGAGAACGAGCTTGGTGAGGTGAAGCTTCAGCTCCAGGAGAAGCAAGGTAAGTGACGACTTGCTGTGTATTCGGAAAGAATAATCGGTGAGTATTGACCGGATTGTCCTAATATGTGTAGGGGCAGCGACCGAGGTCGAGGCCCTGAAAAATGTCTTGGTCGAAGCCGAGGGGAAGGCTGTCCAGCAGCAAGCCGCCCGTAGGAAGCTCAAGGCCTGGGTCAGCGAGGTCCAGCAGGAGCTCCAGGACGCGGTGAAGAAGTGCGAAGCCTTAGAGCGCGAGGCGTCAGCTCGAGAGACCGAACTTGACAAGGCTCGCTAGAGTGCGGAGACCGCACGGAATGAAGCTCGGGAAGCTCTCCGGGAGATCCAGGAGGCCAAGAAGATTGCAGCGGGTAAGGCTTTTAACATGCAAAGCAAGTATGCGGAGAGGAAGTACCTTTTACTAACCCGGATTCAGAGTTTCCCATGGGCTTTTGCGGATCTACCCCGCAGTGTGTCCGATGCTACGGAGTTCTTAAGAGCCAGAGAAGGGAATTCCATGGAGAAACTGTTCTGGTCGGAGTATGTCGTGCCCGAACATCTGGTGCCCTTTGTCGATCAACTGAAGCAGTTGGTCGAGCTACACAAGGTGGCCGAACTGGCCATGAAGGATTTAATAATCCGGTTGTGGCCTGCAGAAGCTATACCCAACAGTTATTTTGGCCTCATGAAGCGGGTGGTAGAAGCCTGTCCGCGGCTAGACGTCGTCAAGCGATCCGTCTGCATTGAAGGTGTCCGCATGGCCTTCGCCCATTGCAAGATGTGGTGGGCAAAGATGGACGCCGTCGAGGTGGCCAGGGGCCGCCAGAGGGCAAGGAGCACCGCACACCCGAGAAATATTTTGCGGATGTTCTAGAAGGGTCTCGACTTGCAGCAGCGCAGTGCGGGCAGGACCTTATGTTCGAATGAATACATTCGTTTTTTTGTCCTTGCCTTGTATGAGAACAAAGCCACTTTGTAATATAATGTTTGTTATGTTTTAATTGTTTCCTCCTGTGCGGGCGTGTTGTATGGAATATGAGGGTTGGCCAGTTGTCGGCTTCTGCCCTCACATAGGTAGTACGGAGGTGTTCGGGATGGAATCTAAACAATCTTTATCCAATTATATGGTCCTTGGAGGAGTTGTTTAGCGCAACGAACCAGGCAATCAGACTATGCGGCTTAAACGCCCTCACTTAGCCATAGGAGTTTTATAATAAAACATGGGCACAACCCCTAGTATACGAACCAGAGTGCTGTCAGCGTCTGATCGGGAAGTACCGATCCTTCACGTAATGCGGAAAAAATCTCCAGCGATTTTCAACCTGTCGAACAGCTGACAGGCTCTCGCCGCATCATGACAGTCAGTTTTCGGCTTTCTCTACTGAGGTGCTCATCCGGGTAAACCAGGGCACAATCGCAGTAGTTCTCCATTTACTACCCTAGCCGATGTAGCGGAACGTAGGGTAGCAAGCACAGGAGCCGGGCAACCCAACTATTGACCAAAGACATGATTCGGAGCCAATGCATATAATGCTAAATTCGGGGTCCTGAACTTATCTATAAGAAGTGTTCGGACTTTGTTGCCGTATTATGGGGCGGTGAGGAGCCCCTGGCGAATATGAAACTTACCAAAGTGTACGGGTGCTAGAATGTAAGTAATTAATGGCAAATGAGAACAGAAAAAGAACAGAGGTAATATCTGTGGCCCTTAAACCTGGGCCATGAACTGTTTCCATTGTAATTGGATTGATGCGTTAAAGCGCATCGATAAAAATAGTGCGATAAGCAAACGACTATTTAATATGCTGTCACCGAAGGCAAGCTGTGTGTGAGTCCTGAAAACAGGTAGAGAAATTGTTAAATTGGCCTCTAGGGCTTCTCCTGTACGCCTATGCTTTGTGTCGTTCTGGTGTTCTTATCCTTGGACAGGACCAGCAATCAGGCCTTCAAAGGAGGCCTGTGTAAAACCTGAAAAGGGAAGAGGAAATAGTGAAGGTGTATGTGAGTCCGAGATCGGTCTAGCCGAACTGTGGATCACAAGCTAGTTGTGCCTCCGTCGGCGCCCATGGAATTTTGAGTGCGTAATTATGTACGCGTGGTACGAATGCCACTACCTCATCGAGGCTGGGACGGAGGCCGGACTGCTAATCGAGCTCTTGACGAGCCGAGCTATCCTGTTGCTGTGTAGTCCGGACCCTCTTAATGATGTCCAGGGGCTCGGCAGCCAGATTATGGTTCTACTTGAGAAGGCTGCTCTGTACCTCTGCTGCCAGGGCAGCTGTGTGCTCCTCTGTACGGAGGGAGCGTTCTGTGTTTCCATTGACTGTTATGATGCCACGTTGACCAGGCATCTTGAGCTTGAGATAAGCATAGTGTGGTACCGCATTGAATCTTGCAAACGTGGTTCGTCCGAGCAGTGTGTTGTAACCGCTGCGGAAGGGGACGATATCGAAGAGTAACTCTTCGCTTCGGAAGTTGTCCGGGGAACCGAAGACTACTTCCAGCGTGATTGAGCCCGTACAATGGGCCTCTACGTGTGGTATGACTCCTTTAAAGGTAGTCTTTGTGGGTTTGATTCGTGAGGGATTAATACCCATCTTGTGCACTGTATCCTGATAGAGCAGGTTGAGGATGTTGCCTCCGTCCATTAGGACTCATGTTAGGTGAAATCTGTCGATGATGGGTCAAGAACCAGTGCGGCCGAACCGCCATGGCAGATACTAGTTGGATGATCTCGACGATCGAAGGTGATCGGGAATGACGACCATGTGTTAAACTTTGGGGCGACTAGCTCTACCGCGTAGACGTCCCTGGGTGCGCGCTTGCGCTCCCTTTTGGGGATGTGTGTAGCATATATCATGTTCACCGTTTTGACTTGAGGGGGAAATTTCTTCTGCCCCCCCCCCCAGTATTTGGCTGACGGGGATCTTCGTCATCATCCTCACTTTGTGATCCCTTTTCCTTGTTCTCGACATTTAACTTGTTGGCCTGTTTAAAAACCCAACAGTCTCTGTTGGTATGATTGGCTTGTTTGTCTGGGTGCCATGTATCTGGCACGGACGGTCGAGTATGCGGTGTTGGAAATATGCCCTAGAGGCAATAATAAAAGTATTATTATTATATTTCCTTGTTCATGATAATCATCTGTTATTCATTCTTGAATTGTATTGTACGGAAACAGCGATACATGTGTGAATATATAGACCACAATGAGTCCCTGGTAGGCCTCTAGTTACCAGCTCGTTGATCAACAGATGGTCACGGTTTCCTGACCGTGGACATAGGATGTCAGTGATAACGGGATCACATCATTAGGAGAATGATGTGATGGAAAAGACCCAATCCTGAGCATAGCACGAGATCGTATAGTTCGTAATGCATAAGCTTTTCGGTGTCAAGTATTTATTCCTTAGACCATGAGGTTGTGCAACTCCCAGATGCCGTAAGAATACTTTGGGTGTGCCAAACGTCACAACGTAACTAGGTGGCTATAAAGGTACGCATCGGGTATCTCCGAAAGTGTCTGTTGAGTTGGTACGAACCGAGACTGGGATATTGTCACTCCGTGTGACGGAGAGGTACCTCTGGGCCCACTCGGTAAGACATCATCATAATGAGCTCAAGGTGACTAAGGAGTTAGTCACGGGATGATGGATTACGGATCGAGTAAAGAGACTTGCCATGACGAGATTGAACAAGGTATCGGGAATACCGACGATCGAATCTCGGGCAAGTACCGTACCGATGGACAAAGGGAATAATGTACGTGATTGAGTGAATCCTTGACATAGTGGTTCATCCGATGAAGATCATCGAGGAACACGTGGGAACCAACATGGGTATCCAGATCCTGCTGTTGGTTATTGACCGGAGAGTGGTATCGGTCATGTCTACGTGTCTCCCGAACCCGTAGGGTCTACACACTTAAGGTTCGGTGACGCTAGGGTCATAGAGATACATGCACGTGGAAACCTGAAAGTTGTTCGGAGTCCCGGATGAGATCCCAGACGTGACGAGGAGTTCCGGAATGGTCCAGAGGTAAAGAATGATATATAGGAAGTCCAGTTTCGGCCATCGGGTGAACTTCGGGGGTCACCGGGAGTGTCCCGGGACCACCGGAGGGGTCTCGGGGGTCCACCGGGTGGGGCCACCCATCCCGGTGGGGCCCCTAGGCCGCAAGGGGAAGGGGGCCAGCCCCTGGTGGGCTGGCGCACCCTACTGGGCCCTCCCTCATGCGCCTAGGGTTGAAACCCTAGGGGAGGGAGGCGCCCCCTATGCCTTAGGGGGCAAGTCTCCCCCCTAGGCCGCCGCCCCCCTTGCAGATTGGATCTGCAGGGGCTGGTGCACCCCCTGGCCCCCTATATATATGTGGGGGGGAGAGGGCAGCCGCACCCAATCTTCTGGCGCCTCTCCCCCTCCCGTCACACCTTCCTCCTCCTCCGCAGGGCGCCGGCGAAGCCCTGCAGGATTTCCCGCTTCATCCACCACCACGCCGTCGTGCTGCTGGATCTCCGACGACCTCTCCTCCCCCCTTGCTGGATCAAGAAGGAGGTGACGTTGTGATGACCCACAACCGTAAGGGATCTATTGCAGCGTTTTCAATAAGTAAGAGTGTCGAACCCAACGAGGAGCAGAAGGTATTGATAAGCGATTCTGAGCAAGAAATTACTGCAAGTACTGGAAGATAACTTTTTAGGGGTTTTCTCGATATAATCAACAGGAAAGTAAAAGCAAGCAATGTAAAAGGCACTGAGAGTAACAAGTGGCCCAATCCTTTCTTAGCAAAGGAGAGGCCTAGCAACTGAACTTATAAAGACTAAAGCGTTCTTGAGGACACACGGGAGAGTAGTCATGCGCTTTCGCCATATTCCGTATTGGTACTATGTTATGTGTTGATAAGTGTTGAGTGGGTGGATCTATGCTAGTACACTCTCTAGACTAAGATGAGTGCACTCTTATGATTAAACACCTTGCAAGCATCCGCAAATACAAGATAGAATTTAAGGCAAAAGCCTAACCATAGCAATACGATCGAGGATCCATTATTCCCTTATGCAAAAGCGTGCGAACTGGGGTTCAGGTTTCTGTCACTCCGGCAACCCACCGTAAGCATTCTTTGTACACAATGTATTCTCCTAGGTCCTTAATAAGGCGTAGTGTTGAGTGTTCGACTCACACAACACCACTAGTAGAATGACAACACAACTTAAGTATCAAACAACACATAATACTTTAACAGCATATGACTACTAACAACAAGACTTTCCCATGTCCTCAAGAACTAAAGTAACTACTCACGAGACATAAAAGAGATCATGATCAGTGGAGATAAATGGGTGATAAACAATCTGGACATAATAATATTTCTCCAACAAAACTCAATAGCATTCACCACAAAGTAGTAATCAACACCGATGGAGTAGAGAGGATAAATAGTACGAGTTACAACACAAGTTGCAATTGCGAGATGAGATTTGGATGAAGATGGAGATGGTGCTAGTGTTGGGGATGGTGTTGATGATGATCTCGATGATGCCCGTGACGATGGTGATGACGATGGCGACGATCTCCCCTTCCGGGAGGTGATCTCCCCGGCGGAATCTACCCACCGGAGATGGCTTTTTCTTCTCTATAGGTTTCCGCCACGGAGCGGTGGCGGAACTCCGTAAAAACTCCCGTCCTTAGGGTTTTTGGATAAAGGAGAGTATATATGCAAAAGGGGGCGACCAGAGGTGGGCCAGGGGCTCCAGGCGCCCCCCCCCCCGGCGCGGCCAGGGGGGGCGCGCCCCCAGGGCGCCTGGGCACCCTGTGGCCCCCCTCCGGTTGCCCTTTCGCATGTCTTCGTGATTCGTCTGGAAAATATCTCCCGTCAATTTTCAGGTAATTTGGAGGTATTATCCTTCAGCAACTCAGCGTCCACTTTTTACCGCTGAATCCTGCGTCTGCTGCTTCGGCATCGGAAAGTTGCAAACTGTGTAAAATAGACCAAAACAACATAAGAACATCATCGTAACGTGAAATATATCAATGAATAAGGATAAATTATGATACAAAATAGTGATGCATTTTGGACGTATCAACACCCCCAAGCTTAGACCTCGCTTGTCCCCAAGCGAATACTGAGCTCGGTAAACCTGTCCACAAGTTTAGAGAGTGAAGTGTCGATAAATAGAATACGGACAAGAAGCATCACAGTTTCTTCACCAACTCAAATATCCTCAACAGCAATCTTCAACTCACAAGGCTCTTATAAAAGAGTAGTAACACTTATGTTCGGAAGTAGGGCTAAGGAAACTCATTGAATCATGGCAAACATGTCCTTTGGTCAAAGAACAACTAATAGCTTTTACTTTTGCTCTTTCTTTATGTTTTGATGAGATTAATTGAAGCTTTTGAAAGAACATGTTATCAGGCAAGAAGTGAAAGTGTTAACACAAAGGAAGATATTTGCCTTAGCTGGGCTTGACAAACAACTTGCTTATCGAATGATAATGTCAACGAGGATATGATATGACAAATCTTAATGCAACTTTATATGAATGAATCCTTATCAACATCAAATGTCTGCTCTCTTTAAGAATAGAAGGGACTAGGAATAACTGACTCAACTTAAAATTAAAAGATAGGCCCTGCTCTAGGGTAGTAGGGAAAACTCATGTGCTATCCTTAAATCAAACAGAATGAAAACAAGTTTTTAGAGGTGCATGATTTGTCAACGAATGCTAATAGATAACTCAATTACTTCTTGAGCTGGACAAGTTTCGAGGAACGGCTCCCGCACGAGGACGATCACATCCTCTTATTCTCCTTTGTTTATCACTGCCAAAGTTTTCTGATTTCTCATGAACAAAGCGTGAAGGAGGGTTTGTTTGTTATATTATTTCGAGCCGGGCGCACTCTTTGCCAGTTCCTTCTTGTATTATGGGTTTGCACATTAGACATGCAACCCCGGGGTGAAGCTTGTCCAACTCAAAAAGATCATGGATTAGCTATTACTTCCTCATGAGCTAAAACAGAGGCACAAAATAAAAGATTTTGAACATTTAAGGATAACACATAAATTCTGTACTTTAGGAGGTGGTAGTGGAATACCACGAGTAGGAAGGTATGGTGGACTCATATGGAAGGTATTGGTTTAAGGGTATGGATGCACAAGCAGAATTCCGCTTAGTACAGAGTTAGGCTAGCAAAGGTTTGAGAGAACAGACAATTGATGACGACTAAGATGCAAAACAATATAAAGCATAAACATTGAAATAAGCATAACACATCAAGTTGTCTTCCTTGTCAGCATAACACTTCAAGCATAATAACATAAAGGTTTTGGCTATGTCGATACTTTAGGAAAATCATGCTTGTTGTTATGACCAAAGCTATGTTTGCCAAGATTAAACAAAGTTTTCACAGCCATACCTGATATAAGGTCAATACTCCCCATAAGAGTCATCATATAAGGTCGATTGCGTGAAGAGAATACCGAGTGCAGCAAAAGGAACCAATAAACTTCTCATTACTATTCCATCATAGACGACTCCACACTCACGACAATCTCCCCACCGAAGGAGTGATAGACCTCAATGCACACACCTATTTCATATAATAACCTCCCTAGACATGATACGACTCTACTTGACTCTAAAAGACAAAAAGTAAAGATAAAGATACCGGGCACTCCCCAAGCTTGGAACAAGCCAAGGGAATGCCGTTACCCCAGGAGATTTCACTCCTCATCCTTGTCGGCGTTGATCACGTAGTCCTCGGCGAAACGCTTCCATGGAAGGGGTTCTCCAGTCTCATATGAGAAGCTTGTCTCGTGAATCCTGCAGGCAGCACCCATACTCATGCGCATAAACCTTAGTTCATACTCACAGTTCTGGCGATGTAGATCATTAATTTGCCCTTGGAGCTCTATAATTCTTTCTTCAGACGCGGTGATGCTTTTCCACATCTCCTTCATCTCCTTCAGGAAGTAGTTCTTCAGCTCGTTGATGATGTCAAAGTTAGCTTCAACACCACGCTCGATCATCTTCTTGTACTCGAAGACTTCTTGCTCCACTTCTTCCAGCCTGGCCTGGATGTTCCCCTCCTTGATAGGTCCCTTCAGATCTTCTTGATGAAGGACACCGTCCTCCATCCGAACAACCTGAGGGTGCTTCTTCACCTTAGCGAGGTAAGGGTTGATGACGTTGACGACGAACTCGTCCTTGGGGGAACTTGGAGAAGCCATGGCACCTAAATTCAGCTGAAAGATTCCCTAGCAGAAACAGATCGAAAAGAAAACACGCGAAATCGCAAGATACGTTGCCGGAACAATCCGGGCAAATATATAGCAAAAATTTATGCACAGAAAGGAAGGTAACGGGCTAAAGCGGGGTCGGAGACGGACTCCCGGGTGTCCAGGCGCCCTGGCGGCGCGGCCAGGAGGTAGGGCGCGCCAGGGGGTGCCTGGACCCCCTGGAGCTCGTCTCCGGCTCCGCTTAGGCTCAGAATTTTACTAATTTTGCAAAAACTCGTAATACGGAACTTTTAGTTCGCGATGTTTCCTTACCGTACTACATACCTTTTCTTTATTCTGCTTCTGCTGGCGTCTGAAACAGGGCTGCAACATGTTCTTCGTGAGTTGTTGTGTATATTATATTCACATCAACATCGACAGGGTCTCCTGCTATGTAATGTTTCAGTCTTTGCCCATTCACAACTTGAGGTTTGGTGCCTTCAAAATTGTTAATCTTAATTGCACCAGACCGGTAGACTTCTTCAATATGAAATGGCCCTTCCCACCTGGAAAGTAGTTTGCCTGGAGAAAACCTGAAACGGGATCTAAACAACAAAACTTTATCACCAACATTAAATTCACGTTTCAGAATCTTCCTATCATGCCACTTCTTTACCTTTTCCTTGAACATTTTAGCGCTCTCGTAAGCTTCACTTCTCCATTCATCTAGAGAAGTCAAGTTCATGAGACGCTTCTCACCAGCTAATTTTGGGTCAGCATTAAGCTCTCTAATAGCCCAGAAAGCTTTGTGCTCTAACTCTAATGGCAAATGGCAAGCCTTGCCATACACCATCTTATAGGGGGACATGCCCATGGGGTTTTTGTAAGCAGTTCTATATGCCCACAAAGCATCTCCTAACTTATTCGACCAGTCCTTTCTATTTCTGTTTACTGTCTTCTGTAAGATCAACTTAATCTCTCTATTGGTGAGCTCAACTTGCCCACTAGTTTGAGGATGATATGGTGAAGCAATTCTATGGTTGACATCGTATTTGGCTAAAGCTTTTCTAAAAGCTCCGTGCGTGAAGTGTGATCCCCCATCAGTCATGAGATACCTTGGTACACCAAACCTAGGAAAAATTACATCTTTAAGCATTTTCAAAGATGTCTTGTGATCAGCACTTTCAGTGGGGATTGCTTCAACCCACTTGGTCACATAATCAACAGCTACTAACATGTGAGTGTACTTGTGCGAAGAAGGAAAAGGACCCATAAAATCAAAACCCCAACAATCAAAAGGTTCAATCACTAGTGAGTAATTCATAGGCATTTCATTCCTTCTACTAATGTTACCAACTCTCTGACATTTATCACAGGCTAAAACATAATTTCTAGCATCCTTAAAGAGAGTAGGCCAATAAAAACCTGATTGAAGAACCTTATGTGCAGTCCTTTCACCGGCATGATGTCCTCCATAGGGACTATCATGACACCGTCTGAGAATGTCCTTCTGCTCATGTTCCGGTATGCATCTTCTCACGATCCCGTCAGGACCTTCTTTGAAAAGATGTGGGTCATCCCAAAAGTAGTGCCTCAAATCATGAAAGAACTTCTTCCTTTGCTGAAATGTTAAACCTGGAGGCAAATACTTTGCAACAATAAAATTAGCATAATCTGCGTACCAAGGATCGGAAAGAGATTGTACTTTTACAATGGCAAGTTGCTCGTCTGGAAAACTATCATTGACTGGGATGGGATCATGCGGTATATCTTCCATCCTTGAAAGATTGTCCGCCACCAGATTGTCTTCTCCTTTCCTATCAACAATCTGCAAATCAAATTCTTGAAGGAGGAGTACCCATCTGATAAGCCTTGGCTTGGCATCCTTCTTTGTCATAAGATACTTAATGGCAGCATGATCAGTATGAATAATAACTTTGGAATCAACAATATACTACCTAAACTTATCACAAGCAAAAACTACAGCTAAGAATTCCTTCTCAGTAGTAGCATAATTCCTTTGAGCACTATCAAGGGTTTTGCTAGCATAATGTATAACATTCAATTTCTTATCAACTCTTTGTCCTAAAACGGCTCCAACAGCAAAATCACTAGCATCACACATAATCTCAAAAGGTAAATTCCAGTCAGGTGGTTGTACTATAGGAGCGGTTATTAAAGCTTTCTTAAGGACTTCAAAAGCTTCCTTACAATTTTCATCAAATACAAAAGGAACGTCCTTCTGGAGAAGATTAGTGAGGGGTCTTGAGGTTTTAGAAAAGTCTTTAATAAATCTTCTATAAAAACCTGCATGACCGAGAAAACTGCGAATACCTTTGATGTCCCTTGGATAGGGCATCCTCTCAATAGCTTCGATCTTGGCTTTGTCCACTTCAATTCCCCTTTCGGAAATCTTGTGACCAAGAACAATTCCTTCGTTAACCATGAAGTGGCACTTCTCCCAGTTGAGTACCAAATTCGTCTCATCACATCTCTGCAAAACTTTATTAAGATTGTGAAGACAATGGTCAAAGGAGGTTCCATAGACGGAGAAATCGTCCATGAAGACTTCCATAATATCCCCACAGAAACCATGAAAGATAGCAGACATACACCTTTGAAAAGTAGCAGGGGCATTACATAAACCAAAAGGCATACGCCTGTAAGCATAAGTACCAAAGGGACAAGTAAAAGTGGTCTTCTCTTGATCAGCGGTGTTAACATGAATTTGAGAGAAGCCAGAATAACCATCGAGATAACAAAAGTGGGTATTTTTGGATAACCTTTCAAGCATTTGGTCGATGAACGGCAAGGGGTAGTGATCCTTCCTGGTTGCCTTGTTCAACTTCCTGTAATCAATACACATTCTATATCCAATAATAATTCTCTGAGGTATTAGTTCATTTTTATCATTAGGAACCACAGTTGTACCTCCTTTCTTAGGAACAAAATGTACCGGGCTTACCCACTTACTATCAGCTATAGGGTAGATAATACCTGCGGCTAGAAGCTTGAGAATCTCAGTTCTCACAACATCCATCATCTTCGGGTTCAATCGTCGTTGATGATCAACAACCGGTTTAGCATCAGGCTCAAGGTTGATAGTATGTTGACAGATAGATGGACTAATCCCCTTAAGGTCATCAAGGGTATATCCAATTGCGCCTCGGTGTTTACGGAGCACTTCCAATAGTCGCTCTTCTTCATATCCTGAAAGGTTAGAATTGATAATAACAGGATATACTTTCTTTTCATCTAAATAAGCATACCTGAGCGTATCGGGAAGAGGTTTAAGATCGAACACCGGGTCTTCTTTCGGTTTCGATAAAATTCCCAAAGGTTCAACCGGAAGGTTGTGCTTTAGGATAGCAGGTTGCCTCCAGAATATTTCATCTAGTTCATTTCTTTCCTGCATATGCAAATCATTCTCGTGGTCCTCCATATATTGCTGCAAAGGATCATTAGGGGGAATAGCAATAGAAGCAATACTTTCAATAAGTTTATCATCGGTAGGTAAATTGGTACCACGAGGCTGCTTAGAGAACTTAGAAAAAATAAATTCATATGGCTCACCATTGAATTCAACAGAAACTTTACCTTTCTTGCAATCTATTATAGCTCCACAAGTTCTAAGAAAAGGTCTACCAAAAATAATAGGGCAGAAATTGTCCCTCTCTGAACCAAGTACTAGAAAGTCGGTAGGGTATTTTACCTTTCCACATAGGACTTCAACGTCCCTCACAATTCCAATAGGAGAGATAGTTGTTCTGTTTGCAAGATGAATGGTAACATCAACTTCTTCAAGTTCACAAGGGGAAATCTCACCGATGATCTCTTCATAAAGTGAATAGGGGATAGCACTTGCACTCGATCCCAAATCGCATAGCCCATAATAATTGTGATCTCCTATTTTAACAGATACCACCGGAGTACCTGAAATTGGGCCTTTATTCTTGGCTATGACTAGGTTAGTGGAAACAGCACAAAAATTTATATTGGAATCCAAAACATCATTAGTAATAAGGTCTTTAATTAATGCAACTTGAGGATCGACCCTGATCTGGTCCTCAGGCTCATCAACTCTTCTCTCACTTTTATTTAGTATGCCTGTCACAAGAGTGTGCTCCCTCATCCTTGCGGGAAAAGGAGATTGTTCATATATAACTGCAGGCAAAATAGGGTCAGCAACATGAATATCAACAGGTGGCTCTTTAAAAGGTTCATGATGTTGGTCTCTCTTCTTTTTAAAAGAATCAACGTGAGAGGCAAAATTCTTACAGAAATCAATCACTAGATGGGAATCAAGACCAATCTTAGAGCAAAAAGTATTGAAGTAATCAGTTTTCACATAGCTCTCAATATAATCATGTCCATAATTTATAGCGGGTTCAATACCTTTATCAATGTCGGGGGAAACTGTCCTCCCACGAGCACCTATGGGACCGGAGCCCCTTCTACGTTGCGGTAAGGGAGCGGAGGGAGCACGAAGAGCAGATCGAGGGACACACGTGGGCAGTTTACCCAGGTTCGGGCCGCGCGGACGCGTAAAACCCTACTCCTGCCTTGGTTGTATGGAGCTCTGGAGCTCGAAGAGCTACAGTACTAGCTACACCGAGCGAGAGAGTTGCTTAGGTTCCGAACCTCCTCTACGTTGTGCATGGGCCTCCTTTTATAGCTCAAAGGGGTCACCGACAGGTGTCAACGTAGAGGAGGGCAAAAATGTAAATTTGGTGGTAGTTGTAACAGTGCGGGAATAGTGCGTGAACAGTGGGTGAACAGTGGTCTTCACCTAACTTTGACAGTGGGGGACAATGGCATTAAATGCCCGTCACCATCGACCCCAAAAGTGTCCGTCCATGCTTCTCCGTTCGCCACGGCGGTAGCCTCGTCACCGAGGCTTGCCACCGTGTGCCCCCGGCTGCACAGCCGTCCGCCACGCGTCCCTGGAAGGGCCCCAGGGCGACGCGTGGGCAGATGAGCTGGAGCGCGGGCACACAGCGTGGGTTTCCCCCGGCAAGCGCCTTGCCGGGGCCGTGACCTTGTCGGGCCCGGAAGCTTGTCGCTCTCCGGGCCCCGCCGGGGCGCGTGATGCGCCGAGGCATTTCTTGAGGTGTGCATTCCTTGGCCTTCCTGGCAAGCTCCTCTTGCCAGGGTCTTGTGCTAACGTGATAATCTTGAGCCTGGTGCGGCCTTCCCAGCAAGCTCCTCTTGTCGGGGCCTTGATCTTCTGACTTGTATACTTTGTTCTTGAATGGCTTCATAGGGACCGGAAAGGTTCTTGGCGAGCACGTGGTGAGCCCTGCCGCGGGAAGCTGCTACTGCCCGTGCACAAGTTGGGGTACTAAGGTACCCCTATCTTAGTACACCGACAATGAATTTCCCAATCTTCGGTATTCCTCTGGATCCTTTCAATGAGATCCCACCTTTCTTCAACACTCTTCTTCTGAAATTCCCCACTAGAGGAGGCATCCAGCATCTCCTTATCCTGACGAGAAAGCCTGGCATAAAAATTTGTAAGTATAATTTCCTTGGGAAGCTTATGAATAGGGCATTTGAGCATTAGGGACTTCAATCTCCCCCAAGCTTGAGCAATGCTTTCTCCGTCACGAGACCTAAAGTTATAGATATAGTTCCTGTCTCGATGAATTTCATGAAGAGGATAAAACTTAGTATAAAAGAGAGACATAAGCTCCTACCAGTCAAGTAAGTGTGAGTTATCGAGAAGCCTATACCAATCCGAAGCTTTATCTATAAGTGATACGGCAAACAATTTCTTCATGACAAACTCCCTCGATACACCTGCAAGCTTAAATAATGAACATAGTTGTGACAGATATAGCAAGTGTTCACCGGGATGTCTGTCTCCTGCATAACGATTAGCCAAAACATAATCGATAATACCAGCTGGTATTTTATAGGGCACAATTTCAGTAGGGGGAGGATCAACCACCACAGGTGTGGGGCGTCTTCCCGTAAGCAACTGTAACACCCCCTTGTACTAAGCACTGTGACATTATGACAATCATGCCATGTCATGTTCATTTGCAATGCTAATCACAGTGGTTAAACAAGGCAATCCAAATTTTGCCCCTGAAAAATCAAATTCAAATTCAAATGCAAAATGAAGTTGTTCCAAAAATTATGGAAAAAAATGTTCATCATTCAGCAAATATTCCAAAATAAATGTTGTTAGTGAAAACAACATCACCATCAACTCCATTATTGGGCTAGGGCAATAAATAGTGTCATAACAGCACAAATAAATGCCTTTCCATTTTTGAAAAATTCAAAAATGATTCAAATATGCCCAAACCAATTTTTGGTGGTTAGGAATATTGCAATCTATCATTTGGATCAACTCACACTTTTTACCAAAGTCTTCTGGATGCCCAACATTTCCTTTTCTTCTCTGACGAATAAATAAAAGAAAAGAAGGAGGAAAAGAGTTACCTGACGCCAGGGCGAGGCCCGACTGGCCCGGCCCATCTCCCTCTTTCCTTCTCCACCTGCTCCCCGCGGCGTGTCGCCACCGCCGCTCCCGCACGCTCGCCGCCGCCCCCGCTCGACGTCTGGCGCCACAGGGACGAGGAGGGGATAAGGGCAAGCCCCAGTGCTTCCCCCCTGGCCTCCTCATCCACTCCTCCCCTCTCCCCTCGCTCTCCTCCTCCCAGATCCCATCGGCGCCCGAAGCCGTCGCCGCCGTTCGACCGCCGTCCCCGCGGCTATCATTCCCGGCAGGCCTCGCCACCGTGTCCAGCACGTGCGCCGGCCTCGACTACGCCGTTCCCGACCCCAAGCCGGAGCCGGAAGCCACGGGAACGAACGATCTCCGCCCCCCCCCCCTTTTGTCTCGGACTCCGGCGAGGCTTCGTCGATTTCGGCCACCCCGCACCTGCCTCGAGCAGGCGTTGAACGGCTACGCCCCCTGTGAGCATCCTGCCCTCCCCTCTCTCCTTCCTGAGCTCATTCCCGAGCCGTAGACGCCGTGCCATCGTAGCACGAATGCGGCTCCGCCGACGAGCTCGCCGCCTTAGCTCTCGTCCTAGTCACGACCACCTGAGCGCGTCAATGTGCTCAGGGCACCTCTAGGGTGCGGCCGGTGCCCTCCGTGGCGCCGCTTGAGCCGTGCATCGCCGTAGCCGCGAGACACCCGAGAACGCCGCCGCCGCGCTTCGCTGTCCGGCTAACTCCGGCCATCCCCGTGGCATCACGATGGCCTGTTCGGACGCGGCGTTCATCGCTCGTTCGATAGAGCCCAAAACCGCGCCAAATGGCCGCCCGCAGCCCCCTCACCGTTGCTAGCCCGAACCACCCCGCCGCTGGCGAGCTCGTGCAGCTTGACTCCGGCCTCCCCAGCACCCTGCGCCGCCGCCATTCGACGCGCGACGATGAGCTGCGGCGAACGCAACTGACCGCGGGGCAAATGGCCCTCTGTGGCCGAATCCCGAGCTTCCCCGCGTCACGCCGCCGCGTTTCGGCGTCGCCGGAGCAACTCCGGCGGCCGTCCGACGTGGCTCAGGTGGGGACCACCCCTGGGTCACTGCCAGTGGCCCCCACGGGCCCCAGTTGACCAGTTGACTTGGTCAACTGGCTGACTGGGCACCCCTGGCCCACTGACATGCGGGCCCCGCTCTAAAAATGTTTTTATAAATAATAAAACGGATTAGTTTAACTGTTAAATAATTAAGTTAATTAGTTAGCACTAATGTCTCACTGACAAGTGGGGTCCACCCCACTAAACAGCACTGTTAGTTAGTTTAAATAACTGTTAAGCTCAGAGAGGCTGACAGGTGGGGCCCAGTCGTCAGTTTGACTGGTCAGCTGCTGCTGATGCAGTGCTGACGCCAGCATGACGCAATAAAGTCTTTTCTGTTAATAAAAATAATTTCAAAAAAAAGCTAAAATCTTTAGAAATTCATATCTTTTTATCCGTAGCTTGGATGGAAAAACTTTCTACATGAAAGTTGCTCAGAACGACGAGACGAATCCAACCGTGCTATCTGTTTCCGTGACGGGACCCTCTACGGAGGTGAACCCGCAACTTTTAGCCCGTTTCCGGTAGATGAATAGTGCACATACACCGGTTAATAATCCCAGTTAATTCCTAAAAATAACTAATATAACTTAGACATGTTTTTAGGCAACCCTGCACTGCACATTAGCCTAGCACGCTTTGTGATGCTTGTATTCTGTGTATTTATCTGTTTCTTCCCCCCCTCTTCTCTCTCAGTAGAGTCCGACGCTGACGCCGCTCCGGAGACCGACGCCGTCCCGGTGATTGGTTCCCCCTCCGACGACCTTGCTTTTGCCGCCGAGCAACCAGGCAAGCAACCCCCCCTTTGATCACTCCGATATCGCCTATGTCTATTCTCTCTTATTCTTGCATTAGAATTGCTGCTACTGCTGCTGCTGCTCCTATTACTGTTGCATAGCCTGTTTTTGCAATACTGTTGATACCTGTCTTTATTCCTAAACTGCTTAGTATAGGTTGGGTAGCACTGCTGTGGCCCCGCATTCTCGTAGTTGCCTCGCTTAGTACCCTTGCCTCGATCAAGCGATCGAGCCCCTTCCCCTGACCTTCTTCACATCACCACACACCCCCTAGTATGCTCGACTCCGCAGAGTTAACATCGGGTGACGAGGGTGATACCTCCGAACTCACTTCCGATGTTGTCCCTGTAGTTTAGCTAGCTCGTTGTGGGTTACCGAGGGTGATTCCTCTTCCCACTTCCGACTTAGCTTTTGTCGTGCATCCGCTATGGTGATTACCGTTGAGGGTGATTCCTCCGGTATCACCTTAACGGGACTTGTCGTTTAGGAATCCAACGAGGGTGATTCCTCGGATTCCTCATCGGCATGGAAACCACACGGATGCCCTGGTTTACCGTACCGTGTTTAAAGACGTGTCGATCCCTGAGGCCGGACGTCGCCAGGAACAAAGGCGTGCGGCCAGAGGTATCGTGCGTCTGATGACATTTCAATGTTACTACACTTGTTGGATAGAGACGGGTTGACCCTGAGGGGTACCCGCGAGTGCCTTTGAGGCGTGAGCTGTGGAGTCGGGTGACCAGTGAGGGTACCCGCGAGATAACTACGAAGCGTGGCCGGTCCTGTAAGGTCCTTGTCACAAGTCTTCGAGACGGGACGTCGGGGCCACCGGCGTGGTGGCAACGCTCGTTACCGCGCGCTCCCAATCCACTAAGCGATTTGGATATTTGATCCGAGGGGCCTTCGGGTCCGATAGCACTAACCACCACGTGGGTGTGAGTGGGTGCTCTGCGTCGTATACATCAGCCGGAGTCGTCACGACGTTAGCGATTGAGCGGCCCGTTCGGATTGGACCCAGAATGCAACTGCGTGCTTGTATAAGGGGTTGCTAGGTCTGCTACCGAACGGCCTCGCAACGTGCAGGAGCGTCCGGGGCGATGGACCATGACCCCCGGGGGCATAGGCTTAGTCCGGCGTGCTCGATCCTCTCTGGCGGTTTCCGGTCGGGTTGCGTCGTGTTGTTTAGCCGAGGCCGGGCAGGACCCAGCCAGTGTGTCCGGCCGGAGTTAAGCGAGCGTGGTGGGTAAGTTGGTGCACCCCTGCAGGGAAGAAAACATCTATCGATAGCCTGTCCTACGGTAACGGACACTCGGAGTTGTATCCACTTCGGTACAACTAGAACTGGTGACTTGAGATATGAGGTAGGGCTCTGGGATTGCTTTCTCGCAGGGAGTCGAGGAAGGATCCCCGGCCGAGGTTGATATTACTATAAACACTTTACATTACGATGTACTAATCTGCACCCTTCTAATTGCTGCAAGACCCTGAAGATGCTAGTCTTCGTCAGGACTAGGCTTTCCCCTTCTCTACTCTGGCTTTCTGCAGACTAGTCCACCCACATAAAGCCTCCTTTGAAAATGATGCATTGCTTAGTATAGATCTGATGTAAGTCTTGCTGAGTACTTTGGATGAGTACTCACGGTTGCTTTGCTTCCCCTTTTGTCTTACCCGCATGGAAACCAGACGACGGAGCCATGGTGCCTGCAGCCCCCGTTGACGACTACTACTACCAGCCCGAGGCTGGCTACTACTACTACCCAGCCGGCGAGTACTTCTACGAGGAGCCGGCGGACGACGACCAGGAGTAGGATCGGAGGTCCCAGGCAGGAGGCCTGCGCCTTTTCGATCATAGCTTTTCTTTTGCCCCGCCTGTGTAACAGGCCTACTTCAGTACTATGATGTATCTGTACCCAGATACCTAACGCTTCCGCTAACCTTGTGTGACACTTGTTATGTATTCGAGCCCTCGAGGCCCCTGGCTTGTAATATATAACTTGCATGTATTTATTTATGTTTTAGAGTTGTGTTGTGATTCCTTCACGTGAGTCCTTAGGCTTGATCGTGTACATTTGCGTGTATGATTAGTGCACGATTGAGCCGAGGGCGTCACAGGTTGGTATCAGAGCCGACTGCCTGTAGGAACCCCTTTCCAACTCCTTGGTCGAAGTTGAGTCTAGAGGTCAAAAACAGTTTTACTAACTTGGCTGTGTGGCTTATGGCCCCACATCGCCACTTGGGTGGTGTAGCTTCTTTTATTCCTCGTCTATACTCTGGGACTCTTCTCTCTCGTCTATTCGGGTTAAGTTTTACTAACTCCATTAGGTTCTCGTTTTCACATCTACCCGGAGAGCTGGATATCAGTGCGGTTCCTTATCATTGACCTGATTAGTCTGATAATCATTCCTTTCCATTTGTTTGTTTAACCTTTCTTACCAAGTTCTGTTTAATTATCATCAGGACTTGACAAGTCTGATTCTTCTTCTTTCAGATGGATCCTCTGTTTCCACCTCGCCCGGAGACTCAGCTTGTGCTTCGCACCTGGGCTCGAGATGCCCCTGGGTTTCCGGCCATTCTAGTCGCTCTCCTGACCAGGCTGGGCTACCGCTGGTACCCCGAGTACATGGTCTACGATGAGTATCGCGAGTTCAACCAGGAGCAGTATTATGCTGATGTTCGTATCTACGACCGGCAGGATGACTCAGGCACTGAGCTGTACCGCTTCCACGGTAGCGGCGTGACGGTTGCAATGGCAGTCCATGATGCTGCCTACGCTGCTGTCGTACGCCTCAGAGGAGAGCACAGAGATAGCTTGGATGCCTCTGAGTTTCGGTACATTCCGTATGCACCTGCTGGAGATGAGACTGGATACTACTCAGCTATCTGTGCCCCGTACGAGAGTCGACGTTATGACCCGCAGGTTCTGATTCAGCACACTCAGGCGCTAGATCGAACTGCTCGGGCCCTGGCGGTTGAGTTGTCCATCACTCGGACAACTCTCTACCAGACGTTGACGCAGTTGGTACCGGCTGTCCAAGCAGGGACACTTCCTCAGTCTATCCTTTGCCCGCGCAGGATCAACACACCTCCAGGTGTCGAGTGGCCTGCGGTTGGAGGTTACACGCCAGTTCGTGGACCTCTGATTCCCGTCCGAGACCGGGTTCTGCATCAGAGTGCACATGGAGCTCAGGATCCTTCTGCGATCGAGATCCGCCGTCCGCACTTGCAGCTACCCCGTTTCAGTTCCTTTCTCCGACGTTGATGTAGCCTTTGCTATGTCTCGTTGTGTACTTCCTTACCGCGGTCTGCGCGCCGCCTACTATGTCTAGTTTTTGATTTTGCGCCGTTATGCTGCCCGTTTGTAACCGACGCTATGTACGAACCCGTATGTCACGATGTGTATGATGTTGTATTATTGCACTTCCCTTATGTCGTGCATAATTACTTCATTGTTGAATTCATGCAATATGTATTCTTGTCGCTAAACCACCCCTGTTGGAATTATCAGGATGGCTAATAACGATGATCCCCCTGCACCTCCGCCTCCGCCTCCGCCGCCAGACTATATGGCTGCCGTAATGCAGACCATTGACTTGCAGCGTCAGGTGCTGCAGGGTATGCTCAACCAGATGCCCCAGATCAACGCCAATGCTCAGCATCAGCCAGCCGCTATCACTCTGCAAGAATTTGTGCGGCTCAGTCCAACGATATTTCGCAGTGCCGCCAACCCCTTGGATGCCGATGATTGGCTGCGAGACATATTCTTTGAGCTGGATTCTGCCGCCGTGTCCCCTGACAACTATGTCAAATTCGTGACGTATTTCCTGAAGGGTCCGGCGGCCCAATGGTGGGACACTCACCGGAACACAGTGCCTGCTGGAACTATCATTACCTGGGCAGACTTCAAGACTGCCTTCCGTGCTCGGTACATCCCGGAAGGGGTTATCGACCGCAAGCGTACGGAGTTTCGCAACCTGGTTCAGGGCAACAAGTCAGTGGACGCCTATCAGCGGGAGTTCCTTGAGCTGTCCCGCTACGCTGAGGAGGATATTGCTACTGACGCAAGACGCCAGGAGAAGTTCAGGCGCGGACTTCATCATGATATTCTGCTTGCTCTAGTGGCGCTTGATTTTCCGGACTTCGCCACTTTAGTGAACAAGGCCATTCAGGTTGAAACTGGACTCAAGCTACACAAGGACGCTCTTAAGCGCTCTCGCGAGTCGGGCTCATCTTCGGGCTCGTCTTCTCAGAAGCGCCGCATATGGATTCCTCAGAGCATGTATCGTCCAAACGCTCCAGTGTACAGGCCTTCTTATGCTGCACCTCGTCTGCCTCCTCCACCGCCAATGCAGTACAGGCCTGCAGTCCCAGCACCTCGAGCACCTGCGATTCGTCCAGAGAGTGGACTCTGCTTCAAGTGTGGCCGTCCGGGTCACCGTGTCAGAGACTGTCCGCAGGTTCAGGTTCAGCTGACTCTTCCTCCTGCTGGCCGTGGCAGTGGGCGTGGAGTTCCTCCGCAGCGCAACAATAATGCCAGGCCTTCGTATGCTCGTGGTGGTCAGCTTCACCACGTCAATCTGAGTGAAGACCCAGAGCAGCCAGCAACCGTGATGGGTACACTTCTTGTTAATTCCGTAACTGCTAATGTTTTGTTTGATACTGGTGCATCTGATTCTTTCATATCAGAACCATTTGCATTTAAACATGGCTTTAAACAAGATAAACTATATCACACGGTATCCGTACAAACCTCCGCGGGTCAGTGCAAAGCTACCTTATTCTGTCCGGAAGTGGTAGTGGAGATAGAAGGAAGGAAGTTTCAGGCACACCCCATTGTCCTAAAATCCTGCGGCATCGACCTTATCCTAGGAATGGATTGGTTGGAGGCTCACGAGGCCCAAATCGATTGTGCCACCAAGACTGTACGTCTTCGGCACCCCTCGAATCAGTTGGTGAATTGTCGCGCTCGTATATCCCGTAATGCCGAGGCTCAAATCTATGCCTCAAATGCATTGAATGCTTCACCACTTGAAGGGCTCGAAAGCATACCAGTTGTATGTGATTTCCCGGATGTCTTCCCAGAAGAACTTCCAGGAATACCCCCTGCTCGAGCCGTCGAATTTGTTATTGACTTGAAGCCGGGTACTACTCCTATTGCGAAGCGTCCTTACAAGATGCCACCGCATGAGCTCCTTGAGCTTAAGGAGGAAATCGACAAGTCACTCAAGAAGGGCTTCATTCGTCCTAGTTCCTCTGCCTGGGGAGCACCATCTCTTTTCGTCAAGAAGAAAGATGGTACGAATAGGCTGGTACAAGATTACCGACCTATCAACCAGGCAACCATCCAGAATAAATATCCGCTTCCTCGGATCAATGACTTATATGATCAACTGGCTGGATCATCGGTGTTTTCCAAACTCGACTTGAGGTTGGGTTATCACCAGATCCGTGTTCGTGAAGAGGATATTCCAAAGACTGCATTCGTAACTCGCTATGGCTCTTATGAGTACACTGTCATGTCTTTTGGACTGACCAATGCTCCAGCTACCTTCTCCCGCCTGATGAATTACATATTCATGGATTACCTCGACAAGTTCGGCGTGGTATATCTGGATGATATTCTGGTATTCTCGAAGAACAAGGAAGAACACGTCGAACATCTTCGCCTTGTTCTGGAGAAGCTGCGAGAGCATCAGCTTTATGCTAAGTTTTCCAAATGCGAGTTCTGGCTTTCTGAAGTAACCTACCTTGGACATGTGATTTCCAAGGATGGCATTGCCGTTAATCCGGAACGGGTTCAGGCTATTCTTGACTGGACTCCTCCGAAGAATGTCAAGCAAGTGAGAAGTTTTCTCGGCCTTGCAAGCTATTGTCGTCGCTTCGTCGAGAACTTTTCCAAGATTGCCAAGCCCCTGACTAATCTGCTTCACAAAGGCGTTAAGTTTGAGTGGACAGATAAATGCCAGGAAAGCTCCCAAGCTCTTAAGGACAAGCTCGTTTCTGCACCAGTGCTTGCTCCTCCAGATTCTCGCAAGGACTTTGTGATATATTGCGACGCCTCTCGTCAAGGCTTAGGCTGTGTCCTAATGCAAGAACGAAGAGTAATTGCTTATGCATCGCGTCAATTACGTCCGCATGAAGAGAATTATCCAGTGCATGATCTTGAACTTGCTGCAGTGATCTTTGCATTGAAACAATGGCGGCATTACCTTCTCGGTAACCGGTGCGAGATTTATACTGATCACCAAAGTTTGAAGTATTTATTCACTCAGCCGGATCTTAATCTCCGCCAACAGCGATGGTTGGAAACTATTTCTGAATACGACTGCGGTATTTCTTATACCCCTGGCAAGGCTAATGTGATGGCCGATGCCTTGAGTCGCAAGTCATACAGCACCAACCTCAAGGTTAAGCGAGCTCAGCCCCGTCTTTATGAGGAATTACGCAAGCTGAATCTGCATATCGTTCCACAGGGTTCGCTTAATGACCTTGTGATACAGCCGGATCTTGAGAAGGTTGTCAAGGTAGCGCAAACCAAAGATGCTTACGTTGATGTTATGAAACAGGAACTGCATCTTCCGAAATACAGGGATTTCTGAATATCCGAAGATGGAACCTTGTATTTCCGAGGCCGCATCATGGTAACGCGTTTCGAGCTTATGACTGACAAGGTCATGAAGGAGGCACATGAGACATCGCTGTCTATTCATCCTGGTAGTACTAAGATGTATCGTGATCTCCGCCAAGGGTACTGGTGGCCTAATATGAAGCGGGATATTGCTCGTTATGTTGCTGAATGCGATGTCTGTCGTCGCGTGAAGGAAGAACATCAGGAGCCTGCTGGACTTCTGCAACCTCTTCCTATTCCGCTGTGGAAATGGGATAAGGTGCAGATGGATTTCATTACTGGCTTTCCTAAGTCCCAGAAGGGTAACGATGCCATTCTTGTCGTCGTCGACCAACTCTCAAAGGTTGCACACTTCCTGCCAATCAAGGAGACTATCACTGCTAGCCAGTTAGCAGAACTGTATATCTCCCGAATTGTATCCCTCCACGGAATTCCGAAGGAGATCAGTACGGACCGTGGCACCCTGTTCACTTCCAAGTTCTGGGAAAGTTTTCAAGAAGCTTTGGGAACTCATATCAACTGGAGTTCAGCTTATCACCCCCAGTCCCAAGGTCAAGTTGAACGAGTCAATCAAGTGCTTGAAGATATGCTGCGAGCTTGTGTTATATCATTCGGTAAGAAATGGGAAGAATCCCTTCCATATGCCGAGTTCTCGTATAACAACAGCTATCAAGCAAGCTTGAAGATGGCTCCCTTTGAAGTTCTGTACGGACGTAAGTGTCGAACCCCTCTGAACTGGTCAGAAACTGGGGAACGACAAGTTATTGGTCCGGACATTATTCAACACGCCGAAGAGCAAGTCCGTATCGTGCGTGAGAATCTCAAGGCGGCTCAAGATCGCCAGAAGAGCAACTATGATCGCAAACGATGGGGTTTGACTTATCAACCAGGTGATCAAGTCTATCTTCGTGTCACCCCTATGAAGGGCACGCACCGTTTCGGCATCAAGGGCAAGTTAGCTCCACGCTACATTGGCCCCTTCCCCGTGGTTGCTAGACGTGGATTTGTGGCTTATAAACTGGAATTGCCTCCGCAATTCTCTCATATCCACGATGTGTTCCATGTATCGCAACTTTGACGATCCTTCAAGGAGTCCCCGCATCGTGCTGTGGATCACGAGATGCTCGAGCTTCAAGATGATCTTTCTTATAAGGAGCATCCGATCCGCATCCTCGATCAAGCTGAACGTCGGACCCGTCAGAAGACAACCAAGTTCCTGAAAGTGCAGTGGTCGAATCACACCGAAGATGAAGCCACTTGGGAACGCGAGGAAAATCTTCGGGCGGAATACCCCGACCTCTTTTCTTCTACCTCCTAAATTCTCGGGACGAGAATTTCTTTTAGAGGAGGAGAATTTGTAACACCCCCTTGTACTAAGCACTGTGACATTATGACAATCATGCCATGTCATGTTCATTTGCAATGCTAATCACAGTGGTTAAACAAGGCAATCCAAATTTTGCCCCTGAAAATTCAAATTCAAATTCAAATGCAAAATGAAGTTGTTCCAAAAATTATGGAAAAAAATGTTCATCATTCAGCAAATATTCCAAAATAAATGTTGTTAGTGAAAACAACATCACCATCAACTCCATTATTGGGCTAGGGCAATAAATAGTGTCATAACAGCACAAATAAATGCCTTTCCATTTTTGAAAAATTCAAAAATGATTCAAATATGCCCAAACCAATTTTTGGTGGTTAGGAATATTGCAATCTATCATTTGGATCAACTCACACTTTTTACCAAAGTCTTCTGGATGCCCATCATTTCCTTTTCTTCTCTAACGAATAAATAAAAGAAAAGAAGGAGGAAAAGATTATACCTGACGCCAGGGCGAGGCCCGACTGGCCCGGCCCATCTCCCTCTTTCCTTCTCCACCTGCTCCCCGCGGCGTGTCGCCACCGCCGCTCCCGCACGCTCGCCGCCGCCCCCGCTCGACGTCTGGCGCCACAGGGACGAGGAGGGGATAAGGGCAAGCCCCAGTGCTTCCCCCCTGGCCTCCTCATCCACTCCTCCCCTCTCCCCTCGCTCTCCTCCTCCCAGATCCCATCGGCGCCCGAAGCCGTCGCCGCCGTTCGACCGCCGTCCCCGCGGCTATCGTTCCCGGCAGGCCTCGCCACCGTGTCCAGCACGTGCGCCGGCCTCGACTACGCCGTTCCCGACCCCAAGCCGGAGCCGGAAGCCACGGGAACGAACGATCTCCGCCGCCCCCCC
>LR738709.1:721144304-721163424 GCA_902687465.1 Secale cereale
GACTCCGGCCTCCCCAGCACCCTGCGCCGCCGCCATTCGACGCGCGACGATGAGCTGCGGCGAACGCAACTGACCGCGGGGCAAATGGCCCTCTGTGGCCGAATCCCGAGCTTCCCCGCGTCACGCCGCCGCGTTTCGGCGTCGCCGGAGCAACTCCGGCGGCCGTCCGACGTGGCTCAGGTGGGGACCACCCCTGGGTCACTGCCAGTGGCCCCCACGGGCCCCAGTTGACCAGTTGACTTGGTCAACTGGCTGACTGGGCACCCCTGGCCCACTGACATGCGGGCCCCGCTCTAAAAATGTTTTTATAAATAATAAAACGGATTAGTTTAACTGTTAAATAATTAAGTTAATTAGTTAGCACTAATGTCTCACTGACAAGTGGGGTCCACCCCACTAAACAGCACTGTTAGTTAGTTTAAATAACTGTTAAGCTCAGAGAGGCTGACAGGTGGGGCCCAGTCGTCAGTTTGACTGGTCAGCTGCTGCTGATGCAGTGCTGACGCCAGCATGACGCAATAAAGTCTTTTCTGTTAATAAAAATAATTTCAAAAAAAAGCTAAAATCTTTAGAAATTCATATCTTTTTATCCGTAGCTCGGATGGAAAAACTTTCTACATGAAAGTTGCTCAGAACGACGAGACGAAGCCAACCGTGCTATCTGTTTCCGTGATGGGACCCTCTACGGAGGTGAACCCGCAACTTTTAGCCCGTTTCCGGTAGATGAATAGTGCACATACACCGGTTAATAATCCCAGTTAATTCCTAAAAATAACTAATATAACTTAGACATGTTTTTAGGCAACCCTGCACTGCACATTAGCCTAGCACGCTTTGTGATGCTTATATTCTGTGTATTTATCTGTTTCTTCCCCCCCTCTTCTCTCTCGGTAGAGTCCGACGCTGACGCCGCTCCGGAGACCGACGCCGTCCCGGTGATTGGTTCCCCCTCCGACGACCTTGCTTTTGCCGCCGAGCAACCAGGCAAGCAACCCCCCCTTTGATCACTCCGATATCGCCTATGTCTATTCTCTCTTATTCTTGCATTAGAATTGCTGCTACTGCTGCTGCTCCTATTACTGTTGCATAGCCTGTTTTTGCAATACTGTTGATACCTGTCTTTATTCCTAAACTTCTTAGTATAGGTTGGGTAGCACTGTTGTGGCCCCGCATTCTCGTAGTTGCCTCGCTTAGTACCCTTGCCTCGATCAAGCGATCGAGCCCCTTCCCCTGACCTTCTTCACATCACCACACACCCCCTAGTATGCTCGACTCCGCAGAGTTAACATCGGGTGACGAGGGTGATACCTCCGAACTCACTTCCGATGTTGTCCCTGTAGTTTAGCTAGCTCGTTGTGGGTTACCGAGGGTGATTCCTCTTCCCACTTCCGACTTAGCTTTTGTCGTGCATCCGCTATGGTGATTACCGCCGAGGGTGATTCCTCCGGTATCATCTTAACGGGACTTGTCGTTTAGGAATCCAACGAGGGTGATTCCTCGGATTCCTCATCGGCATGGAAACCACACGGATGCCCTAGTTTACCGTACCGTGTTTAAAGACGTGTCGATCCCCGAGGCCGGACGTCGCCAGGAACAAAGGCGTGCGGCCAGAGGTATCGTGCGTCTGATGACATTTCAATGTTACTACACTTGTTGGATAGAGACGGGTTGACCCTGAGGGGTACCCGCGAGTGCCTTTGAGGCGTGAGCTGTGGAGTCGGGTGACCAGTGAGGGTACCCGCGAGATAACTACGAAGCGTGGCCGGTCCTGTAAGGTCCTTGTCACAAGTCTTCGAGACGGGACGTCGGGGCCACCGGCGTGGTGGCAACGCTCGTTACCGCGCGCTCCCAATCCACTAAGCGATTTGGATATTTGATCCGAGGGGCCTTCGGGTCCGATAGCACTAACCACCACGTGGGTGTGAGTGGGTGCTCTGCGTCGTATACATCAGCCGGAGTCGTCACGACGTCAGCGATTGAGCGGCCCGTTCGGATTGGACCCAGAATGCAACTGCGTGCTTGTATAAGGGGTTGCTAGGTCTGCTACCGAACGACCTCGCAACGTGCAGGAGCGTCCGGGGCGATGGACCATGACCCCCGGGGGCATAGGCTTAGTCCGGCGTGCTCGATCCTCTCTGGCGGTTTCCGGTCGGGTTGCGTCGTGTTGTTTAGCCGAGGCCGGGCAGGACCCAGCCAGTGTGTCCGGCCGGAGTTAAGCGAGCGTGGTGGGTAAGTTGGTGCACCCCTGCAGGGAAGAAAACATCTATCGATAGCCTGTCCTACGGTAACGGACACTCGGAGTTGTATCCACTTCGGTACAACTAGAACTGGTGACTTGAGATATGAGGTAGGGCTCTGGGATTGCTTTCTCGCAGGGAGTCGAGGAAGGATCCCCGGCCGAGGTTGATATTACTATAAACACTTTACATTATGATGTACTAATCTGCACCCTTCTAATTGCTGCAAGACCCTGAAGATGCTAGTCTTCGTCAGGACTAGGCTTTCCCCTTCTCTACTCTGGCTTTCTGCAGACTAGTCCACCCACATAAAGCCTCCTTTGAAAATGATGCATTGCTTAGTATAGATCTGATGTAAGTCTTGCTGAGTACTTTGGATGAGTACTCACGGTTGCTTTGCTTCCCCTTTTGTCTTACCCGCATGGAAACCAGACGACGGAGCCATGGTGCCTGCAGCCCCCGTTGACGACTACTACTACCAGCCCGAGGCTGGCTACTACTACTACCCAGCCGGCGAGTACTTCTACGAGGAGCCGGCGGACGACGACCAGGAGTAGGATCGGAGGTCCCAGGCAGGAGGCCTGCGCCTTTTCGATCATAGCTTTTCTTTTGCCACGCCTGTGTAACAGGCCTACTTCAGTACTGTGATGTATCTGTACCCAGATACCTAACGCTTCCGCTAACCTTGTGTGACACTTGTTATGTATTCGAGCCCTCGAGGCCCCTGGCTTGTAATATATAACTTGCATGTATTTATTTATGTTTTAGAGTTGTGTTGTGATTCCTTCACGTGAGTCCTTAGGCTTGATCGTGTACATTTGCGTGTATGATTAGTGCACGATTGAGCCGGGGTCGTCACAGCAACGATCCAATAACAGGGTTGTCCATAAGGACAAAGAGTAACAATAGCAAAAATAAAAACAGAATTATAAAAACTTCCTTACCAGTTTCACTTTACCAATAGCGCTACGCTCCCCGGCAACGGCGCCAGAAAACAGTACTTGATGACCCACAACCGTAAGGGATCTATTGCAGCGTTTTCGGTAAGTAAGTGTGTCGAACCCAACGAGGAGCAGAAGGTATTGATAAGCGATTCTGAGCAAGAAATTACTGCAAGTACTGGAAGATAACTTTTTAGGGGTTTTCTCGATATAATCAACAGGAAAGTAAAAGCAAGCAATGTAAAAGGCACTGAGAGTAACAAGTGGCCCAATCCTTTCTTAGCAAAGGAGAGGCCTAGCAACTGAACTTATAAAGACTAAAGCGTTCTTGAGGACACACGGGAGAGTAGTCATGCGCTTTCGCCATATTCCGTATCGGTACTATGTTATGTGTTGATAAGTGTTGAGTGGGTGGATCTATGCTAGTACACTCTCTAGACTAAGATGAGTGCACTCTTATGATTAAACACCTTGCAAGCATCCGCAAATACAAGATAGAATTTAAGGCAAAAGCCTAACCATAGCAATACGATCGAGGATCCATTATTCCCTTATGGAAAAGCGTGCGAACTGGGGTTCAGGTTTCTGTCACTCCGGCAACCCACCGTAAGCATTCTTTGTACACAATGTATTCTCCTAGGTCCTTAATAAGGCGAAGTGTTGAGTGTTCGACTCACACAACACCACTAGTAGAATGACAACACAACTTAAGTATCAAACAACACATAATACTTCAACAGCATATGACTACTAACAACAAGACTTTCCCATGTCCTCAAGAACTAAAGTAACTACTCACGAGACATAAAAGAGATCATAATCAGTGGAGATAAATGGGTGATAAACAATCTGGACATAATAATATTTCTCCAACAAAACTCAATAGCATTCACCACAAAGTAGTAATCAACACCGATGGAGTAGAGAGGATAAATAGTACGAGTTACAACACAAGTTGCAATTGCGAGATGAGATTTGGATGAAGATGGAGATGGTGCTGGTGTTGGGGATGGTGTTGATGATGATCTCGATGATGCCCGTGACGATGGTGATGACGATGGCGACGATCTCCCCTTCCGGGAGGTGATCTCCCCGGCGGAATCTACCCACCGGAGATGGCTTTTTCTTCTCTATAGGTTTCCGCCACGGAGCGGCGGCGGAACTCCGTAAAAACTCCCGTCCTTAGGGTTTTTGGATAAAGGAGAGTATATATGCAAAAGGGGGTGACCAAAGGTGGGCCAGGGGCTCCAGGCGCCCCCCGGCGCGGCCAGGGGGGCGCGTCCCCAGGGCGCCTGGGCACCCTGTGGCCCCCCTCCGGTTGCCCTTTCGCATGTCTTCGTGATTCGTCTGGAAAATATCTCCCGTCAATTTTCTGGTAATTTGGAGGTATTCTCCTTCAGCAACTCAGCGTCCACTTTTTACCGCTGAATCCTGCGTCTGCTGCTTCGGCATCGGAAAGTTGCAAACTGTGTAAAATAGACCAAAACAACATAAGAACATCATCGTAACGTGAAATATATCAATGAATAAGGATAAATTATGATACAAAATAGTGATGCATTTTGGACGTATAACATTGCTGTACCGGACGTGTGTTGAACGCGGAGGTGCCGTCCGTTCGGCGCTAGATCATCGGTGACGAAGAACGTGAAGAGTACGACTACTTCATCCACTCTTCTTCGAAAGCTTCCGCTCGCGATCTACAAAACGGTATATAGATGCACTCTAATATGCTCGTTGCTAGATGTTTCCTTAGATGGATCTTGGTGAAAGCGTATAATTTTTTTGAATTCTGCTACGTTCCCCAACAGTGGCATCTGAGCTAGGTCTTTTGCGTAGCATCTTGCACGAGTAGAACACAAAGCAGTTGTGGGCGTTGAGTTTGCTCAATTTTCTTACCGTTACTAGTATAATCTTGATTCGGCGGTATTGTGGGATGAAGCGGCCCGGACCGACTTTACACGTACGCTTACGTGAGACTGGTTCCACCGACAGACATGCACTAGATGCATAAGGTGGCTGGCGGGTGTCTGTCTCTCCTACTTTAGTCGGATCGGATTCGACGAACAGGGTCCTTATGAAGGGTAAATAGAAATTGACAAATCACGTTGTGGTTTTGGCGTAGGTAAGAAACGTTCTTGCTAGAAAACCTATAGAAGACACGTAAAACTTGCAACAACAATTAGAGGTCGTCTAACTTGTTCTTGCAGCATGTGCTATGTGATGTGGTATGGCCAAGAAGATGTGATGAATGATATATGTGATGTATGAGATTAATCATGTTCTTGTAATAGGGAATCGCGACTTGCATGTCGATGAATTTGACAACCGGGAGGAGCCATAGGAGTTGTCTTAATTATTGTATGACCTACGTGTCACTGAATAACGCCATGTAATTACTTTACTTCATTGCTAATCGTTAGCCATAGTAGTAGAAGTAATAGTTGGCGTGACAACTTCAAGAAGACACGATGATGGAGATCATGATGATGGAGATCATGGTGTCGTGCCGGTGACAAAGATGCTCATGGTGCCCCGAAGATGGAGATCAAAGGAGCAAGATGATATTGGCCATATCATGTCACTATTTGATTGCATGTGATGTTTATCATGTTTTACATCTTATTTTCTTAGAATGACGGTAGTGAATAAGATGATCTCTCAATAAAATTTCAAGAATAGTGTTCCCCCCTAACTGTGCACCGTTGCTAAGGATCGTTGTTCCGAAGCACCACGTGATGATCGGGTGTGATAGGTTCTAACGTTCGCATACAACGGGTGTAAGCCAGATTTACACAAGCAATACACTTAGGGTTCACTTGACGAGCCTAGCATGTACAGACATGGCCTCGGAACACGGAAGACCGAAAGGTCGAACACGAGTCGTATAGAAGATACGATCAACATGAAGATGTTCACCGTTGATGACTAGTCCGTCTCACGTGATGATCGGACACGGGCTAGTCGATTCGGATCATGTATCACTTAGATGACTAGAGAGATGTCAATCTGAGTGGGAGTTCATTAAAATTTGATTAAGATGAACTTAGTTATCATGAACTTAGTCTAAATTCTTTACAATATCTCTTGTAGATCAACTGGCCCACGCTCATGTCACCCTCAACTTCAACGCGTTCCTAGAGAAATCCAAGCTGAAAGACGATGGTAGCAACTACACGGACTGGGTCCGTAACCTGAGGATCATCCTCATAGCTGCCAAGAAAACTTATGTCCTAGATGCACCGCTAGGTGACGCTCCCGCCCCGGCAAACCAAGATGTTATGAACGCTTGGCAGTCGCGTTGTGATGATTACTCCCTAGTTCAGTGCGGCATGCTTTACAGTTTAGAATCGGGGCTCCAAAAGCGTTTTGAGCACCACGGGGCATATGAGATGTTCCAAGAGCTGAAAATGGTTTTCCAAGCTCATGCCCGAGTCGAGAGATATGACGTCTCCGATGCATTCTACAGCTGTAAGATGGAGGAAAATAGTTCTGTCAGTGAGCACATCCTCAAGATTTCTGGGTTGCACAACCGCTTGTCTCAGTTGGGAATGAATCTCCCAGACGAAGCGGTCGTTGACAGAATCCTCTAGTCGCTCCCACGAAGCTACAAGAGCTTCGTGTTGAACTTCAATATGCAGGGGATGGAGAAGTCCATTCCCGAGGTGTATTCGATGCTGAAATCAGCGGAGGTGGATATCAAGAAAGAGCATCAAGTGTTGATGGTCAATAAAACCACTAAGTTCAAGAAGGGCAAGGGTAAGAAGAACTTCAAGAAGGACGGCAAGGGAGTTGCCGCGCTCGGTAAGCCTGTTGCCGGGAAGAAGCCAAAGTATGGACCCAAGCCTGAGACAGAGTGCTTTTATTGCAAGGGAACGGGTCACTGGAAGCGGAACTGCCCCCAAATACTTAGCGGACAAGAAGGCCGGCAACGTCAAAGGTATATGTGATATACATGTAATTGATGTGTACCTTACCAGCGCTCGTAGTAGCTCCTGGGTATTCGATACCGGTGCAGTTGCTCATATTTGTAACTCTAAGCAGGAGTTGCGGAATAAGCGGAGACTGGCGAAGGACGAGGTGACGATGCGCGTCGGGAATGGTTCCAAGGTCGATGTGATCGCCGTCGGCACGCTGCCTCCACATCTACCCTCGGGATTAGTTTTAAACCTTAATAATTGTTATTTAGTACCAGCTTTGAGCATGAACATTGTATCTGGATCTCGTCTTATGCGAGATGGCTACTCATTTAAATCTGAGAATAATGGTTGTTCTATTTATTTGAGAGATATGTTTTATGGTCATGCCCCGCTGGTCAATGGTTTATTTTTGATGAATCTCGATCGTGATGATACACATATTCATAGTGTGAATGCCAAAAGATGTAAAGTTGATAATGATAGTCCCACATACTTGTGGCATTGCCGCCTTGGTCATATTGGTGTCAAACGTATGAAGAAGCTTCATGCTGATGGACTTCTGGAGTCTCTTGATTATGAATCATTTGACACGTGCGAACCATGCCTCATGGGCAAGATGACCAAGACTCTATTCTCCGGAACAATGGAGCGAGCAACCAACTTATTGGAAATCATACATACCGATGTGTGCGGTCCAATGAGTGTTGAGGCTCGCGGAGGCTATCGTTATGTTCTCACCCTCACGGATGACTTAAGTCGATATGGGTATATCTACTTGATGAAGCACAAGTCTGAGACTTTTGAAAAGTTCAAGGAATTTTAGAATGAGGTTGAGAATCAACTAGACAAGAAAATAAAGTTCTTGCGATCAGATCGTGGGGGTGAATATTTGAGTCATGAATTTGGCACGCACCTTAGGAAATGTGGAATTGTTTCACAATTGACACCGCCCGGAACACCTCAGCGTAACGGTGTGTCCGAACGTCGAAATCGTACTCTGTTGGACATGGTGCGATCTATGATGTCCCTTACCGATTTACCGCTATCTTTTTGGGGTTATGCTTTAGAGACTGTCGCATTCACTTTAAATAGGGCTCCGTCGAAATCCGTTGAGACGACACCGTATGAACTTTGGTTTGGCAAGAAACCGAAGCTGTCGTTTCTGAAAGTTTGGGGTTGCGATGCTTTTGTCAAGAAACTTCAACCTGAAAAGCTCGAACCCAAATCGGAAAAATGCGTCTTCATAGGATACCCAAAGGAAACGATTGGCTACACCTTCTACCACAAATCTGAAGGCAAAGTCTTTGTTGCCAAGAATGGATCCTTTCTGGAGAAAGAGTCTCTCTCGAAAGAAGTGAGTGGGAGGAAAGTAGAACTTGATGAGGTGAGAGTCACCCCTCCCGAACCGGAAAGTAGCGCATCATAGGAAATTGTTCCTGAGGTGCCTGCACCGACAAGGGAGGAAGTTGATGATGATGATCATGAAGAAACAGATCAAGTTACTACTGAACTTCGAAGGTCCACAAGGGCACGTTCCGCACCAGAGTGGTACGACAACCCTATCATGGGAATTATGTTGTTAGACAACGGTGAACCTTCGAACTATGAAGAAGCGATGGCGGGCCTGAATTCCAATAAATGGCTTGGAGCCATGAAATCCGAGATAGAATCCATGTATGAAAACAAAGTATGGACTTTGGTGGACTTGCCTGATGATAGGCACGCCATAGAAAATAAATGGATATTTAAGAAGAAGACAGACGCGGATGGTAATGTGACCATCTATAAAGCTCGGCTTGTCGCTAAGGGTTATCGACAAGTTCAAGGGATTGACTACGACGAGACTTTCTCTCCCGTAGCGATGCCGAAGTCAGTCAGAATCATGTTAGCTATTGCCGCATTCTATGATTATGAGATATGGCAAATGGACGTCAAAACGGCTTTCCTTAATGGCTTCCTCAAGGAAGAGTTGTATATGATACAGCCGGAAGGTTTTGTCGATCCAGAGAATGCTAACAAGGTGTGCAAGCTCCAGCGCTCGATTTACGGGCTGGTGCAAGCATCTCGGAGTTGGAATATTCGCTTTAATGATGTGATCAAAGCGTTTGGGTTTATACAGACTTATGGAGAAGCCTGTATCTACAAGAAAGTGAGTGGGAGCTCTGTAGCATTTCTCATATTATATGTGGATGACATATTGCTGATGGGAAATGATATAGAATTCTTGGAAAGTGTAAAGGCCTATTTGAATTAGAGTTTTTCAATGAAGGACCTAGGAGAACCAGCTTACATATTAGGCATCAAAATCTATAGAGATAGATCAAGACGCCTCATCGGTCTTTCACAAAGTACATACCTTGACAAGATATTGAAGAAGTTCAATATGGATCAGTCCAAGAAGGGGTTCTTGCCTGTTTTGCAGGGTATGAGATTGAGCAAGGCTCAGTCGCTGACCACGGCAGAAGATAGAGAAAAGATGAGTGTCATACCCTATGCCTCGGCCATAGGTTCTATCATGTATGCCATGCTGTGTACCAGACCTGATGTGAACCTTGCCATAAATTTGGTAGGGAGGTACCAAAGTGATCCCGGTATGGAACACTGGACAGCGGTCAAGAACATCCTAAAGTACCTGAAGAGGACTAAGGATATGTTTCTCGTTTATGGAGGTGACGAAGAGCTCGTCGTAAAGGGTTACGTCGATGCTAGCTTCGACACAGATCTGGATGACTCGAAGTCACAAACCGGATACATGTATATTTTGAATGGTGGGGCAGTCAGCTGGTGCAGTTGCAAGCAGAGCGTGGTGGCGCATTCTACATGTGAAGCAGAGTACATAGCTGCTTGCGAAGCAGCACAGGAAGGAGTCTGGATGAAGGAGTTCATCACCGACCTAGGAGTCATTTCAAGCGCGTCAAGCCCGATGACTCTCTTCTGTGACAACACTGGTGCTATTGCCATTACCAAGGAGCCCAGGTTTCACAAGAAGACCAAACACATCAAGCGCCGTTTCAACTCCATCCGGAATTATGTTCAAGATGGAGACATAGATATTTGTAAAGTGCATACGGATCTGAATGTTGCAGACCCGTTGACTAAACCTCTTCCACGGGCAAAACATGATCAACACCAGGACTCTATGGGTGTTCGATTCATCACAATGTAACTAGATTATTGACTCTAGTGCAAGTGGGAGACTGTTGGAAATATGCCCTAGAGGCAATAATAAAAGTATTATTATTATATTTCCTTGTTCATGATAATCGTCTGTTATTCATGCTTGAATTGTATTGTACGGAAACAGCGATACATGTGTGAATATATAGACCACAATGAGTCCCTGGTAGGCCTCTAGTTACCAGCTCGTTGATCAACAGATGGTCACGGTTTCCTGACCATGGACATAGGATGTCAGTGCTAACGGGATCACATCATTAGGAGAATGATGTGATGGACAAGACCCAATCCTGAGCATACCACGAGATCGTATAGTTCGTAATGCATAAGCTTTTCGGTGTCAAGTATTTATTCCTTAGACCATGAGGTTGTGCAACTCCCGGATGCCGTAAGAATACTTTGGGTGTGCCAAACGTCACAACATAACTGGGTGGCTATAAAGGTACGCATCGGGTATCTCCAAAAGTGTCTGTTGAGTTGGTACGAACCGAGACTGGGATATTGTCACTCCGTGTGACGGAGAGGTACCTCTGGGCCCACTCGATAACACATCATCATAATGAGCTCAAGGTGACTAAGGAGTTAGTCGCGGGATGATGGATTACGGATCGAGTAAAGAGACTTGCCATGACGAGATTGAACAAGGTATCGGGAATACCGACGATCGAATCTCGGGCAAGTACCGTACCGATGGACAAAGGGAATAACGTACGGGATTGAGTGAATCCTTGACACAGTGGTTCATCCGATGAAGATCATCGAGGAACACGTGGGAACCAACATGGGTATCCAGATCCCGCTGTTGGTTATTGACCGGAGAGTGGTCTCGGTCATGTCTACGTGTCTCCCGAACCCGTAGGGTCTACACACTTAAGGTTCGGTGACGCTAGGGTCATAGAGATACATGCACGTGGAAACCCGAAAGTTGTTCGGAGTCTCGGATGAGATCCCGGACGTGACGAGGAGTTCCGGAATGGTCCGGAGGTAAAGAATGATATATAGGAAGTCCAGTTTCGGCCATCGGGTGAACTTCGGGGGTCACCGGAAGTGTCCCGGGACCACCGGAGGGGTCCCGAGGGTCCACCGGGTGGGGCCACCCATCCCGGTGGGGCCCCTAGGCCGCAAGGGGAAGGGGGCCAGCCCCTGGTGGGCTGGCGCACCCTATTGGGCCCTCCCTCATGCGCCTAGGGTTGAAACCCTAGGGGAGGGAGGCGCCCCCTATGCCTTGGGGGGCAAGTCTCCCCCCTAGGCCGCCGCCCCCCCTTGCAGATTGGATCTGCAGGGGCTGGCGCACCCCCTGGCCCCCTATATATATGTGGGGGGGAGAGGGCAGCCGCACCCAATCCTCTGGCGCCTCTCCCCCTCCCGTCACACCTTCCTCCTCCTCCGCAGGGCGCCGGCGAAGCCCTGCAGGATTTCCCGCTGCATCCACCACCACGCCGTCGTGCTGCTGGATCTCCGATGACCTCTCCTCCCCCCTTGCTAGATCAAGAAGGAGGTGACGTTGCTGTACCGGACGTGTGTTGAACGCGGAGGTGCCGTCCGTTCGGCGCTAGATCATCGGTGACGAAGAACGTGAAGAGTACGACTACTTCATCCACACTTCTTCGAAAGCTTCCGCTCGCGATCTAAAAAACGGTATGTAGATGCACTCTAATATGCTCGTTGCTAGATGTTTCCTTAGATAGATCTTGGTGAAAGCGTAGAAATTTTTTGAATTCTGCTACGTTCCCCAACATGCGGTCCGGGCCGGATGGTCCCTCGCTGTTCCTTTTGTAGGGCTTCTTTCGCTGGCCGGACTTGGAGCCACTGAATCCGGCGTTAACCGTAGTGTCTTCCGTGTTATTACCATTGCTGCGGCATTTGTGTCTATTGCGCCGGAGCTTGTCGGTGTTGTTTTTGGCCTCGGAGGGGCCTTCATCGCTGGCTGTGTTCTTACTACGAGCCAGCCATATGTCCTCTCCCGCGCAAAAGCGGGTCATGAGTGCCGTGAGGGCTACCATGGATTTCGGCTTTTCTTGGCCAAGGTGGCGGGCGAGCCATTCGTCACAGGTGTTGTGTTTGAAGGCCGCTAGGGCTTCGGCATCTGGACAGTCAACGATCTGGTTCTTTTTGGTGAGGAACCTAGTCCAAAATTTTCTGGCTAATTCTCCGGGTTGTTGAACTATATGACTTAAGTCATCGGCATATGGTGGCCGGACATAAGTGCCTTGGAAGTTGTCAAGAAAACCTTCATCCAAGTCCTCCCAGCTGCCGATGGAATTTTCAGGCAGGCTATTTAACCAGTGTCTAGCTGGCCCTTTCAGTTTTAGTGGGAGGTATTTGATGGCGTGGAGATCGTCTCCTCGGGCCATATGGATGTGGAGAATAAAATCCTCGATCCATACGGCGGGGTCGGTTGTTCCGTTGTATGATTCAATATTGACGGGCTTGAACCCCTAGGGGAATTCATGATCTAGTACTTCGTCTGTGAAGCAGAAAGGGTGTGCGGCGCCTCTATATCAGGCCGCGTCGCGGCGCACCTCTGATGAAGTCCGCCTGCGGTTATTGGCCCGGGTGTGACTAGGTCTGTCCCGTCCGAATAGATAGCCGTCATCGCGAGTCGAAGGGCGTCCTCGCGATCCGTAGATTCATCTGGTGTGTCCTGCTCTATTGTCCAGGTCCTGCCGAAGGTCGTATGTATAGTCCCGAGCGGTTTTGTCTCTGTTTTACGAGGCTGTGGGGCGTGCTGGTGTTCGGCATGAGTTTCCGTTTTATCTCCACCACGAGGTGGTCGGTCCGTATTGCGCGAGGGCGGTATGGGCTCCGACGCCTCCTCATCGAACTGAGGTAGCAGTCTGCGTTTCGAGTAACTCTTGGCTGGACGTTTGGGGCAGTATTCTTCAGCTGCCAGGACGTTGGTCCATCTGTCGCTCAGTAGGTCTTGATCAGCTTGAAGCTGCTGATGCTTTTTCTTCAGGCTTCTTGCAGTGGCTATTAGCCGGCGCTTAAAGCGCTCCTGCTCTAGGGGTGCCTCAGGCACGATAAAATCCTCGTTGTCGAGGCTCTCCTCCTCCTCGGAGGGTGGACGGTAACTATCGTCATCCGTGTCATTAGACATAGCCTGTTTATCAGGGCTGACTTGCCTGTTGTATTGTTCCTCCTGTTCGGATGTTGTTCCGACGGGGTCTTCCTTGTTTTCAGCGTTGTCCGGAGTACTATTTTCTCCGGTGCCAGTGTTGTTGTCTTTTGAGCGACGTGACTTAGAGCGGCGCTTAGGCCGCCGGCGCTTGGATTGTGTCTCAGGAGGTTTATTCTCAACTGGATCTTCTTTGTCATCGTCATTAGCTTTTTTAGGTGTATCAACCATGTACACATCGTATGAGGACGTGGCCGTCCACCGCCCAGTAAATGGCGGGTTTTGACCCTGCTCCTCATTGTCATCGTCGTCCATGCCGCCGATGTCTTCGGAGCCGTAATCAAGCGTGTCGGTTAAGTCCTCGACAGTGTCTATGAAGTGGGTGGCGGGTGGGAAGCAAAATTCTCTGTCGTCAGCCCCTAGTTCGAACCGGACATAGTTCGGCTGTGAGTCTCTTGCCAAGGACATGTTTTTTAACGAGTTTAGCACGTCGCCTAGGGGTGAGTGTTGGAAGATGTCTGCGGCGCCGAATTCGAAAATCGATAACTGATCCAGCTCGGTGTCCACGGGCGTATATTGTTCGGAACTTATAGCCGGAGACGAGTCCAGAGTTCCGTTGACACAAACATTGCAAGGCGTCGAGTCTGTGTGCGGCTCCAACGCTGCAGACTCTATGTCCTTGAATGGCGCAATCTGCTCCGGTTTTAAGGCCGTGGCAGCAACAGGATCCATCTCCCGGATGTGGTCCGATGACAGATTTAGGTCATGCTCATCGGGGCGAAGGGGAGCGATCGCCGCGGTCTCAAATCTGTCGAAGATCAGGTCTCCACGGATGTCCGCGACGTAGTTCAAGCTCCCAAATCTGACTTGATGGCTAGGGGCGTAGCTGCCGATCTGCTCCAGATGGCCAAGCGAGTTGGCCCGCAGTACGAAGCCGCCGAATACGAAGATCTGTCCGGGGAGGAAGGTTTCTCCCTGGACAGCGTCACAATCGACGATTGAAGGAGCCATCAAACCTTTCATCGACGGCATAGTGGAACTCTCAGTGAAAGCACCAATGTCAGTGTCAAAACAGGTGGATCTCTGGTAGGGGGTCCCGAACTGTGCGTCTAAGGTCGATGGTTACAGGAGACTGGGGACACGATGTTTACCCAGATTCGGGCCCTCTCTATGGAGGTAATACCCTACTTCCTGCTTGATTGATCTGGATGAATATGAGTATTACAAGAGTTGATCTACCACGAGATCGTAATGGCTAAACCCTAGAAGTCTAGCCTGTATGACTATGGTAATGTGTATTACTGCCATCCGGACTACTCCCTCTGGTTTATATAGACACCGGGGGATCTAGGGTTACATTAGGTCGGTTACATAATTAAGAAGGAATCTTAATAGTTGGTTGCCAAGCTTGCGTTCCACGCCAAGGAGAGTCCAATCCGGACACGGGTGCAGTCTTCGACCTTCATGTCTTCATAGCCCACTAGTCCGGCCCATTGATAATAGGCCGGACGCCCGAGGACCCCTTAGTCCAGGACTCCCTCAGGGGGGGGGGGGCTGTAGACATCGGCGATGCAAGGTCCCCCAGTTGTTGTGAACGGACGGCAACCACCTTGCATTGTAAGTGGCGACCGCCCCATGTCGTCTCCCACCCCAGTCTGCTGAGTTGTTGTTGTTGTTGTTGTTGTTGTTGTTGTTGTTGTTGTTGTTGTTGTTGTTGTTGTTGTTGTTGTTGTGAGGGGTGTGGTTGCGCTACGATGGCGACCGTTTTGACGACAATGACGACCGTTCTTGCCGTGGAGGGGTGCTGATGCTCACAATGTGGGCGGCGACTCGGGTCCTCCGCAGCTGCGTGGGAGCAGTCACCAGTGCTGCAAATGATGACCATGTCACAATGCGGTGCTTCACACCGTGATACTGCAATCCACTAGGTCACAACTCACTGCTGCAACGGTGCAGTGCTGCAAGATGGCCTTCGAGGTTGTAGCAGCCACTAATGCTGCAATCCACTAGGTCACAACAACCCATGTTGTTACAGGCGGGGTATGCTACACGCAACGACGCTGCAATGACTCATGTGGGCGGTATTGCAATGGAGGGTCGCCGATGCTCTGCCTACGCTTTTAAGTGACTTGTGAGTGTTGCACATAGGGGGGCTCGCCGGTGCTGCAATGGATCGCCGAGGCCGCCATTGCTGCGATGGAACTTCACCGGGCGTCAGGGCTGCGACGGAGCTTTGCCTGGTGGTGGACTGCTGCCATGGAGCATTGCCAAATCGCGTGCAGCTATGATGAAGCATCACCGTGTGCTATGATGGCGGGGCTGCAGCAATAAGGAATCGCGCGATGTGTGATGCCGCATTGTTGAAGCAAGGTTTCAAAAGCTGCTCTTGAAAGCAATGTCAATCATGGTTGGGCGTTCTTGTACGGATGCAAACTTGTGAAGCAATCGAAACCAATGTTGAGGATATCTCTTATCATTATCGTCTCGATCAGCCGTGGATTAGAGATTAATCGGAAATCAGTCGATTAATTGATTTTATCGGTCGGCTATTAATCGGTCATTTTTTTACAAATCCCAGGTTCTCAACACTAAAATTTTCTATATTCAACACCAAAAAAATATTGGACATAAGTGCTACCTTGATTCCTAGCCTTTTAATCCTTGTATAACGACGAGCAAAATAGGACAACAGTACATATTGCATAACAAGGTCCACAAAACGCAAATAAACATAGTTTTTGCAATCATAGTGTTATGAATAGGCCTGATTTATCGGTAGATTCCTGATATATCGCTTGTCATAGTGATAAACCGTGCCAAAAGATAAATGGTGAAGATAAGGCATAATCTTATCGGTCACCATAAGAGTAGCGATAAATCGGAATCGTTGAATTGGAAGATTTCTTGAAAAGCGATCGAAACACGTGAGAAGAGGGGTCGTTGTGTTGCGATGAGCCTCTTATCAAACGACCACATGGACCTGATTAGAGGGTTGGCCACGCGGCTGATCGTTCCCTAAGATATCAGTCCGCTGACGCCTATAGTATTATTATTTGTGCAAGACTCGGCCAACCGGCCTAGCATGGTGGTTTTATTTTTTTGTTTCTGTTTTGGTTTCTTTTGTACTTTTTATCTTGCTTTTGATTTTTTTTCTTATTTCATTTATATCCTTTTTATTTTATAACATGTACCTTTTTTCTGTTGGTTATTTTTTCTTTTCATTTTTATGATTTATTTCATACTTTTAGTTTTTTCCCTTCTTTTATTTTCTTTCATTTCCTATTTCTTTCCATTTACTATTTATTTTTGAAATGAGAGGAACTTTTAAAATATTTCATCCGGTATTAAAAATGTTTTATCTTCTACTAAAAAAATTCAGCATGTATTTAAAATGTTTATATTATATACTAAAATATATCGTGTGTTAAAAATGTTCATCATGTATTTCAAAAATATGCGCGCATAGAAAACATGTGGTCCTGTATTTTAAAAACAGGTCATCGTTTATTAACTAATGTTAACCTTGTGTGGATATGCTCATTAAATATTAAATATTATAATTTCATATTTTAATACTATGATTTATTTGCATTTAAAAAATCATGTATTTCGAAAATTGTCAACTTGTTTAAAAAAACAAAATCGTGGTGTATTTCAAATATGTTCAACATGTATCTATAAATTATTTATAATGTAGTATAATATGTTCATTGAGTAAATGAATTGCTTCTTATATATTAAAAAAGTATTCACATTTTTTTCAATGTTTATGACGTAATAGAAGTTTATTTTCTTATTTATTAAGAAGTTGCTTGTCATTTATATTAAAAATGTTTGTCTATTTTTTTAATGTTCAATTTTTTTAAAAAAATACTCAACATAATTTAAAGACAGCGTCGACCCATTTTATTTTATTATATACCCAATAGAGAAACAATAGATTAGAGAAAAGTAAGCGATACAAAAGTAGGAAAAACAGAATTAAGAAACACTGCGGTTGCATGCCTACACTTCTCATAGGGCTTTGAACCTCATTTACCGCAGCGCGCACCCCTCAAACCTAGGTGTGGGCGCCCTGTTTTTCTTTTCCTTTTTATTATTGTACTTTATTAAATAATTTGGTATTCCGAAAAATTTCAAAACATTTTAAAATGTAATATTACTAAATGAAATGTTCAAAGACTCACCAAATGTTCATGATTCAAAAATAGTTTGCGTTTTTTTAATCGCATATTCGAAAAATGTTCATGTTTAAATACAATGTTCAGCAAATGAAAAAATGTGCATTATTTTGAAAAATGTTCCTGTATTAAGAAATTTATAAAAAAATTCCAGGTCAAAAAAAAATCATGAATTAGCAATAATGTTCTAAAGCTTCAAAAACACTATTTCGAAATAGTTCATGGATTCATAAAATATTTTCTGATTAAAAATATGCATACATTTCAAAAACGTTCTTCCAACTAAAAGTGCTTGTGAATTTAAAAAAATGTACCTCCAATTTGCAAAAAATTGTATGCCGATTCAAAATCTGTTCCCCAATTCGAAAAGAAATTAATAAAATGTTCACTATTTAAAACAACATTTAAATATATGTATTAAGAGTTAATGAATTCAAAAAATGGTCAATCTGTTTTTGGCAAACTGCTAAATGTCTGACGATTTGGATAATATTCATGATTTCAAAATAAATTCACGAGTTTAATAGAAATTTTCAGGATTTGTAAAATTGTTCACCATTTCAAATAAGGTTTAATAATTTTAAAATATATTCATAAAAAACTAATAAATGAAAGGAAAAAGAATATGAAAAAAACGGAAGAAAAGGCCGCTGTAAAAGAATTTCGAAAATTGGCCGCCAAAAAAGAGGATCGAACGCAGGAAACCCACACAGACCGACCTTTGCCTCTCATTGCGACGCTGGGCCTGACACTTATTTGTTTCAAAGTTAAAATGTTCAAATATTTAAAATATTCTCGAATTTTCTAGTTTATCCTTGCAGGTTTACTCATTTTTATTTTATTTGTTTCAAAGTTAAAATGTTCAAATATTTAAAATATTCTCGAATTTTTTATTCAAGCAAATGTGACGTCTTTTCCAAATTGTTTCAAAATTTCTATTCATGTTGACGATTTAAAAAATAAACAATTTTGAAAAATTATTTATGTTTCCAAAAAGTATTTGCAAATCTAGAAATATATTCGGGCTGTACAAAAAAACAAACATTTTCAAAATACGTTCAAAAATTGAAATAGTAATGAAAAAAGTGTTCGTGTTTTAAAAATTTCAATTTTTCAAGAAAAAACAAGTATAAAAAATGTTTTGAAATATGTTTGCACTATCATTTTTCTTAGAATTTTATATATTTGTTATTGAAAACAGACCACAGTGTTTTCGATTCGTTACAGTGTTTCTCGATTCACTAAAGTGTTTTGCACTGAAAAGGTGTGAGCTGTACGGGAAATTATCTGATGGCCCAGAAAGGCTGCGTTGCTGTTAGAAGTCTATATATCTGGCTTTGTTGGGACGCTACAGTGTATCAGACGCGATGGTAGTTCAGAGCTTGGTTCACCAATCTGTCTGTCACCTGGTCTTTCACCCCGTGCATTTGTGCACAAATCTGGCATTTGGTCACAGTATAAACTAGTGGCCTCCTCATTGTATATTGTTTTTTTTAGAACTCTTGATCCAGCTCTGTCACTTGCCCTCCTCGCAAAAAAAAAAAAA
>LR738709.1:721171861-721201858 GCA_902687465.1 Secale cereale
GGGGGAAGACCAACTCCAAGAAGGAGGACAAGCGCGATGCGGCCTCGATTGCCTTGCATGTCACTTTGGAGGGCATGATGAGTAAGAAGGACACAAGGAAGGAGAAGCGCCGTCAAGACAAGGAAGAGCAAATGAATGCCTTCATAGAGATCCAGAGGGAGAGGCTTGAGCTCGATGCGGAGACGCAAGCGAAGATGCTCTAGATGGAGGCGGAGAAGCAAGCGAAGATGCCCGAGGTCGTGGCCGTCAATGCCAAGACCAAAAGAAGTGGCGCTCGCTAGCATGATGAGGGGGTGAAGATCATGAAAGTGGACTTGAGCACGGTGTCGGCGAGGAAGAGGCCATGGTTCGAGAAGATGCAGGCTGACATGCTCAAGTTCAATGATGAGCGATCTATGGCGGAGATGGCCATTCTTTTTTGGTATGCCAACAAGTGCGCTGGCATAACCACGACCGAGATGGCGTGATCCAACTGCCGTCCGTTTTTTGTGCTAGCTTGTGTATCAACCGCTGGCAATGTGAACGACATGGTGTTTTCGTATGCCGACAAAGCGCGCATCTATTTGGGTCGACGCGTTGAAGTTGCTTTAACTACTGAAATTCGTATTGATCATTTGACTAAATGTCCTTGGCCGTGCGTGGCAATTTTCAGCGCAGCCAAATGCAGAAATGGAGGACGCCGCGGCCATCGATGGGGAGCGTGGGACGGGCCACCGGAGCTACAGAAGGTGGGCCGGGGCGACGAGGCGTGTGCAGTACACATGTGGCCAGGGCCGGCGGGTCGCCTGCTGTGTGGGCGTACGGTGCGGCCATGCAGGCACAACGACGGCTGCGACACCCAGGCATGCTCTGCTGTAGCCGGGACGCACGTGTGCGAGACGTCAAGCTCACAGGCAGCTCTCGCCTCTCGGGAAGGAACGGAGTGCAGGCATTACTAGTGTTCCTCCGCCGCGTCCATGCCGGCATCGCTGGGTGATCTGATCAGTACGGCACGCATCTTATCGCTCGCGTCTCACGTCGCTATGTTGTTCCGGCAGGGACGGCGTGCAGATACTTGTAAGAGTACTTGCCACGCCACAGCGTACGCGACGTCATTCTATCGTTCCGTGTCGGGGGCACCGGCCGGCGACCCACTGTTAGTGAGTGAGTACATGTCGTACATGTGAGGGGCATGCGTGCATGCATGCTTAACTAGGAGTATTTTCTTTTGTCGATCTGACTCATGGCAACGCTGAAATCATAAGCATAAGAAAACCATTCTGAACCAGCATGCGCGCGGCCGGCTTCATTTACTTGGTGGAACGTGCTATAACTTGCTAGCACATGCATCACAAAAACGTCATGCATTTCTATCTTCTACTCCATCCGTTCCTAAATATAAGTCTTTTGAGAGATTCCACTATGAATTACATTATACGAAGCAAAATGAGTAAATCTACACTCTAAAATCTGTCTATATACATTCGTACGTAGTTTGTAGTGGCATCTCTAAAAAGACTTATATTTAGGAACGAAGGGAGTACTACGCTGGCACCTTCTTAGATGGCTACACTGTATTCTCATTCTTTTTAAACGGAGGCAAAATATCATCCATTAATTAAAGCATAAGGGAGTTGATCAGTTAATTAACGGGAAAGCAGATTAAACCGTCGAGCGGCACACATGATACCTGCACACACGCCTCAACAAAGACTGCCTCGTTAAGATACACTCTGGCGTCATCGTCATCACATCTCCCCAACAGGCGTCATTGCCCTCCCTAATCTCCAGCAAGCGACTCCGACTTCACCGAAGATGAACGTCGACCAAACCTCGCCGTAGAGGGGCCATGTGGAACACAAGAAGACCCATGCCGATCTTGCATTGTTCTTCTTCAAAACTCTCCATTAGTCGGAGTTGTGCCGCCCTTGGTGCAGGTGGCTGAGTTTGGCATCATCATACATGTCTAAATTTACGATTTATTACCAGAAAAACATACTTAGCATCTCGTTCATATTGGTGGGGGCATTAAGAACGTATCTACAAATCACTCATCCGGAGTTTAGCCAAAACAAATTCCAGAAGAACACTTATGCATGTAGGTTTCAGCCGGAACAAACCGTAAACCCTAGAAGAAGTGTCTCCCACGAGTCAGAAAAACATACATTGTAGGTAAAACAAAATGAAAAACATTGTCAAAGCCTAAATCCTTCGTCATGACCTATGACGTGTCTCATTTTTGTTCCACCATCCCAATCAGCGTAAAGAAAAGAAAAGTGCATGGAAGATGCAAGCGATCACTCGAACAACTATTATCTAGATTAGGAGATTCAGGGTCCAAAATTTTGGCGCAGAATTCAGCCACCAACAGGTCACCAATAATTTGGTTGCATATTGAGTAGGAGCAGCCGATGGGCAAGGGGCGAGCCAGAAAATCACAAGCCAACCAAAGAGAAATCTCTCCCCGCGGTTAGCACCAAATATTTGGTCGGGCGGATTGTCGGTGCGATCCAAAGAGCCCCTCGTAGCCATAAAGCCTGAAGACTATAATCCAAACCGATGGAATATGTACGCCTCGTTGCAACATGCAGGCACATTGACAATCAGTATAATTAGTGACCCTACGTTTTTTGGTTGCTGGCGTCGCTTTGGTGCCCTAAGCCAAGGAAGTGTCAGTCGTGCTCCAATTAATTAATAAATTAGATATCATAATAGCAATTAAGTGTCGGACGGAAATAAACAATGGATCTTAGGTCACATTGCACCAAATTGGAAAAAATTAATATAGAAAATTTGAAAAGAGTAAAAAAAAATTTGAAACCTTTTGAAATCAAATGTGATGAGGGATCACACTCGTGTGAAAGTTTCAAGAAGGAATAGATTCGACCGACTGCAGAGCCAAGAAAATAAATTTGAGATTGCAAAATCTGTGAATGATAACTTTTATATAATGTCGATTTTGTTTTTTCGCACAGAATACCACGAGAGTCATTCCTCCGCGAAACTTTTTACACAAGCATTACGCTAGAACATGTTTGTTACAAATTAAGTCCCATAATTTGTTGACTCTTTTTTACTCCCTCCGTCCCATAAATGAGTTATACAGAATAGTTTTTCCATTTCAGTCGCATTGAACCCAGGTTCCAAAGATCGGCGTCCGAGTGTCGTGGTACATACGTATATTTCATGTCGCAGGGCCGTGACGAATCGGTGGACGCACGTAGGGTGGATCCATGCGTGCTGTCCGGATCGATGCTCAACGAGAGCGTGCGCGCGTGACCGCAGGGAAAGCGCATGCATGCTCTGCTGTTGCCGGGCCGCCGTTCATGCGCGACATGTCAACTTGCCAACGGGTCGGCAATGCATGAGCGCGTGGTTTTCCCCGCTTGCATCCCGCCCGGCCGGCGGTCGACTTGCTCGCCGGAGCTGCGATCATCCCCGGCCATCCCCGGCCGGGCGCGGGAGGTCATCTGATTGTCCCCCGTCGGAGTGCACACCACTCCAATAGCCAACGAGGCGATAGGTCCTAACAATCGATGTTAATCGTGAAAAAATATCAGCACTTCACGATTAACATCGATTGTTATGGACAAGTGTCATTATCTCCTTTGCAAATATGCATGGCCGCCATGACGATGCTTGTATTAGGTACCACCGCTGATGCGTTGGTGCGGGTGAGGGAGAGTACATGCCTTGATACCATTGTGAGATTTGCCAACGCCGTAGTGAAGGTGTTTGGAGAGAGAACCTACTTGCAATTACAGAAAGATTGTTGGCTATTGGAGTGGCAAGATGTTTTCCAAATATGCTCGTTTTATTGATTGCATACATTGACAATGAAAGAACAGCTAAAAAAATTGGTGGGAGCTACCGAGGTCACACCAAAAAGGCCACCATTATATTAGAAGCGGTAGCATAAGGGACTTGTGGATTTGTAATGCGTTCTTTGGTATGTATTGTTCACACAACGACATCAATGTGCTCCAGCAACCTCAGTTGTTCAAGAGACTTTTTGATGGGGATGCGCCCTCGTGCAACTACATTATCAATGTGAACAACTACAACATGGGGCACTACCTTATCGATGGTATCTATCCTCAGTGACCGGCATTTGTGAAGACAATATCCCATCCCCATGGAAACAAACGATGCCAGTTTACAATGATCAAAGAAGCAGCTAGGAAGGATGTGGATAAGATACTCAGAGTGCTCCAAGCTCCAGGGCGTGGAGCTGCAATGATGTAGGAACGAGAGACCTTTTGGAAGCTGATGACATGTTGTGTCATATTACATAATATGACTATCGAGGATGAGCGTGAAAAGGCATCCCGGATACATGACTTTGAGAAGCCCGAAGTACATGTCTGCATTTCTGAACAAGATGCAGAGCATATTACTCCCTCCGTCACAGTTTATAAGGCTGGTCACAATGGGGTGGAACTTAGGAGTAACATCACATATTTTAATACAACGTTGCTTATGTGGCACATATTTAATGAAGAGTGAGGTGCTTGCGGTAACTAGCTAAGTTACCGGAACATCACACACTTCAAAAAACAATGAGTCTATAAGCTAATAAATGCATCGTTGTATGACACTACCTACATGTTCCTACCCATTGTGGAGGTAGTAACATAGTCTAGATAAGTGTGTATGTTACTACCTTATGTCCCTGCCCATTGTGACCAGCCTAACGTGCACATCAGAAATCTCTAGGATCAAGGTGATCCACGATTGGCTTCAGTTTCCTTTCCTCTCGACTAAAAATTAGCTACGTAAGTTAAAGCACATCGCCTAATTAATTAGCTGAGAAATCAATGGACAATAAGGCTCCTCCCAATGCTCCACCTTGTACAGGTGCTAAGGCTGTCATGTAGGCAAAAAATATGATGTGGCAAGGTAATTAAGAGGAGAGAGATGAGTGTGGTGACCCCAGGAAGAAACAATGCTAAGCGCGAGAACCTAGGCAAAAGGCTTAAATGGAAGAATTCCACCAATGCATGAAGAACTTTAGTTGCAAAATCATTAAATGAAGCATGCTTAGCACCAACAAGTTAAGCACCTATGCATTGGGGGCTTTGGTTGCTAAAGTTTTTAATGTGCTTAGCACCTCATGTTAGCACCAATGCATTGGAAGTAGCCTAACCCACCTAGCAAGTAAACGAGCCGTCCGCATGCATGCAGTGGTGGAGTTGTACGCCTGCCTAGTACTAGTCTAATTAACTACTCTAAGCAGTAAATGCCAATGCGTCTTAAACCTCACATATTTTGGAACTGCATGTAAACAGAAATGTGCCTTATAAACTGTGATGGAGGGAGTATGAAGTTTTCGGAGATGCATCAACAATTTTGATATCATCATGTGCGGGTGCAAGTACTCAATGATCTCGTGGAGCATATCTGGGCGCATAATAAAAACCAAAGAGTTATGTTTGAATTATGCACTTCGAATAAATTTTATGTTTGAACTATATTCTTTTAGCTATGAATAAATGCTATTTTGCGTATGATATTCATGTGTATAATCGACGTGCATGGATTTTTAGTATTCATACGAGGAGTGCTGTCGTGTACCAATAACACATTTGAGGGGTCGTCTAACGCTATTCGGGGTCGTGACCGGTGCCTCTGCGGATATGAAGGGGGGCAGATTTGTCAAGTTTGACTGTAGATGATCTTAGGGAATGCACATGTAAACATGATGGATCCATGGTCGATGTCAAATTAACCGGCGACCACGGGCTCCGAGAGGAAGAGATACAGCACTGGCTCAAGACTCATGGACCGGTGCACCCATGTCCTACTCTATCTTGCCGGCGACCACACCAAGACTCCGAGGGAAGCAACCGGCCATAGACATGGATACGGCGGATCCAAGCGAGGTCCGCTCAAGATTAGGTCCAACATTACATGTAATTGTATGGGTTTAAAGATTCACGATTGAGAATATCGGGTTGTGGAAACAATAATTTAAAGTTTTACTGGTCATTCTGGGCGGACGCATTCGGGCGTGTCGGCACATAGGATATCCGTGTACGCGCGCGAGCAACGTGCACACAGGATATCTGTGTCGCACGGCCACATGATGAGTCGATGCACATGCACGTCCAGTGCGGCACATGCACGCGCGCGGCAGCCAGGAGGCGCATGCATGCCCTGCGGTCGCCCGCCCGCCGTACGTGTGCCGCTTGTCAACTTTCAGCAATGTTTGGTTTCCGCCCGCTCGCGTCGATCCCGGCCGAACGCCGCTGGACATGCGCGCCGGAGCTGGATACATCCATTTTGCGACAAGTAATTTATCAGCCGCAGGTCGTGACCACGCGACGTCATTTGATTGTTCCTGTCGGGGGCCGGCTCCGGCAATAATTAATACGGCAGGCGAGACACTGCGAGTGAGTAACCTACGCCAGCCTGCAGCGACCACCGGCCGGCCGGATCGAGACGGTCAACATGCATTACACATGCATTACAAAATTGTGGCATACCCTTAAAAGACTATATGTGACATGTGTTTGAAGAAGTGTATACAATTTTAAAAATGTGTAACAATGTAAAAAAATATGTTCGTGTAGCTTATAAAATGTTTATTGTCGTTGAGAAAATGTAAACCGTGTATTTGGAAAAAAATATTACCGCGTATTCAAAAAGTATTGAAAACATGTATATTAAAAAATGTACGTAATGTATTTGAAAATTGTCGAAGGTGTGTCAAAAATATTGCATGTCTGCACTACTGGTGTACGCAACGGCGGGGTCGGAGAAGATGGATGCGGATGCAAAGCAAATGAGAAGGGGCGGATTGGAAGAGAATGAGACCGAGAGGGGGATTTTTGTGGGCCGAGGTGTTGGAGTTCTATGTGGTTGCCGTCCAAACTCCCACAAAGCTTCAACTTTGCTTCCATTTCGCATGAAAAAGTATGTCCAGAGGCGGCCGATGACCCGAGACTGATTCGTGTTGGATGACAAAACTCATCCGGAGCATGGATGTATGCGGACCGCTTGGGATGTCCCGCGTACACACGCGGGCAAGTTGCCGATAGGATACCCGTGTCGCACGGTCATGAAGAACCGATGCACGTACGGCGAGGCCGTGCCCACCGTCCGGATGCTCAACGACGGCGCGCAAGGGGGGCAGCCAGGAGGCGCATGCATGCCCTGCAGTCGCCTGGCCGCCGTACGTGTGCACCATGTCAACTTTCAGCAATGGTTGGCCGGCGCTCGACATGCGCGCCGGAGCTAGTTACCACCCGCACATCGTGGCCTTCGATTGTTCATTGTTCCTTGTCGGGGCAATAGTCAATACGGCAGGGGAAACACTGCGAGTGAGTGACGCCAGCCTGCTGGGATCTCCGGATCCAGACAGTCGACATGCATCGCCGGTGGCAGCCGTACGAGTACGGGACGTGCGTGCAGCGTGTCCCTCGGAGACAACAAGGACCTGCCTGTTTTATACTCCCTCCATTCCATAATGTAGTGCCTATAGATTTTTTGAGAAGTCAAGCCTCATAAACTTTGACCAAGTTTGTGGAGAAAAATATTTACATCTAGAGTGTGAAACATGTATCACTAGATTCATCATAAGATGTAGTTTCACATTATATATTTTTGCTATTGTAGATATAAATATTTTTCTCTACAAACTTGGTCAAAGTTTGCAAAGTTTGACTTCTCAAAAAATCTATAGGCACTACATTATGGAACGAAGGGAGTACTACTCGACGTACATCCTTTGGTTTTCGAAGTACAGTACTAGCATGTATGCAACTTTTTTTCTTTCTTTCTATATCACATGTGAGGGTCAAACCATATGGATATCCTATTATGGGTGGACTCGACGTACGTCCTTTGGTTTGGAAGGATATGCCATATTCCTGATAGGCAGATGCGTGTCAACGTGGTGGTGGGTAGGGTACGTACTATCACCATGTGAACGCTGAACCAGCAGTGTGATTGTGTGAATATATGTACGGCTCCGTTTTGTGGTGGTAGCATACATCTCATCATAGCAACGTCACACACCGACCTCTTTCAAAAACAAAACAAAAACGTCGATCACTGATCTATTATTTATTTTTTGCTTTTTGCGACATACCGATCTACTGTTAAACCGCGGCAACCCTGCACATCTCCAGAACTTATATGATCGATCGTGCATACATACACGTACGGAGGATACGGTACTCTGATGTCTGATCATTGATCATTAGTGAGAGAGAGAGCGAGAGGGCGGTCATGTACTGGAGCTGCATGCATTGGGAACGCACCAAAGCTCTTACAAAAACGAATGGGCAAAAGGATGAGGAGCAAAACGTACGCCCTCCTGTGTGGGGGTAGGGAAACAAAGTTAGAGCATCTCCACTAGCCTTCTCAGGACACCTTTTTAGGCTCGATTTTAGGTTCGGACGACGTTTTTCGCCGAAAAAGACCCAGCCAGGCCCCTAACGTCCCTCAGGACGTCAAAATAGCGCCGGCAAAACCAGGCGAAACCCAGTGCGTTGGGGGTCTCTTGGGTGCGCCGGCGAAAGTTTCGACGAATCGCGTCTCACCACATGTCCTTTTCTTGGCTCACTTAATCATTCTCCTCACAAACTTTTGTTTGGGGTGAGGTGTGACTGAAAAGATGCCCTCTTTATTTCACTAGAGTTCGCCGGATGATCCTCAAGACACCAAATTTTTTAGTTCGGTGATGTTCTTGGAGTGCCAACGGCTGGAGATGCTCTTAGTCCATGCCGGAGCTACCCCGACCTACCTACCAGCGCTACCACATTAAACAATTATTAATGCAACAGCTACCTACTAGTAACCAATTCGATAATGGCTTCAAAGCCTTAGCCGTGTCTGTCATCGACTAATAACCAGTCCACTCATTATCTTATCTTTTGCCCCTAGTGCACATCACACTACTACTATTATTAATCGCACTAGTTAATATACAACCCCAAACAAAGGTGCACGAGCTAGCTCGTGGCGCCGTGTGCCGTGCGCGTTTCCAGGAGCTCGTACGCACGTTCGTTCGTAACGCCTGACGTTTATCATACGGCACAAACGTAAATATAAGTGCCTTCTAGAATACATATTTTTTTTCTTCTTGCGAACGCCTTATAGAATACATAGAATGCACTGCACGGTCAGTACATACAGCGAGTCCTTTTTTCTTGCGTGGAAAAGATGAATGTAAGACAACACTACACACTTGCGACGGGGACTAGACCCATGATCCGTCTCACCTCCTGGCAGACCAAAGCGACTGCATCAGACAAGACAACCCAGTGGATTCACTCGTGAAAGTAATTACATATTCACGTTAATGTAAAAACACATATTCTTCCTGAATTAAACATGTGTGTGTGTGTGTGTGTGTGTGTGAGATTTATCACGAACTAATAGCTTTGCGCTTCAGTTCGATTGTCAGAGCGTCAAACTAGACGACATGTTTCATTAGTGATGAGATATAACTACTATCGCCTTTTAGATTGTATGGCCCAGACGCATCCCCAGATCGACAATTTGAACAACATAACTTGACTTATATGTCACAAAAATGATACCATTAGAAACTTCAAATGTATGTTTTTTTTATTGTGATCTACAATCCTTGTTATATTGGCCGAGCTTGTCGCTATGCATAACCATTATAATTCAGAAAAGAGAGAAACATATAGAAATGGAGCTTGACCACGGACAGAAAATAGAATAAAAATTATGGAAATCAAAATGGAAAGTCGTAAGGAAGGCAAAGCGTGTCCCACTCCCGCGAACCAGCTGGGGAGGAAATAACCAACCTACCCCAACCATGGCGGGCGCAACCGCATGCCTGTATGGCTCTCCTTTTCCATTGAACAAAAACAGGAGAAAATGAAAAGGTCACTTGAGGAAAAAAAAATAAACACGATAAGGATATTAAAACATGGTAGAAAAGTGTTGAAAAAGCAACATCCAACTAAACAGACAAAAGGGAGAGAGAGAAATCAACGATACAAACAAACCTCGGCAAGCCAAGACATGGCTGAATGAAACCACCCACTCAACCACAAGCCAATACAGAGGCCCTCACCACCTCTCTACCTAACTAACCATCCAACACGACCTATAACATAACTGATACCTGTTTTCGTAATTCCGATCATTGCTCAATAAAATAGTTGGAGTGCCAGACAAGACGAATGATTGGAACAATGGGTCAGTCGACAAAGAGGACAGGAACCATCGATCATGATCCTCTTCGCCATAGAAACATAACTTCTAACAAAAGGAAGAAAGATGTATGCCAAGACCACACACTCGAGACAACACGCAGATCTGTGATCTGTCCCGTTTCTCTGCCAACTAATTTCGTGTGACCTACTGGCATAAGAAGCTATGAAGAAAGACATGTAGTCTTTTACTGAATTGTCTATTTTTGCGCTAATTTGAAAACAAATATTCATCATGAATTAAACATATGTGTGCTTTGCCTCGGAAAGAGTAGGTGGGGCCTTGAGTAACCTCCTCTGAGGCCAAACAAGAAGACATTTCCCATTAGTGAGTTTTTTAGGGATTATTAGTGAGATATATCGTACTAATATATAAGTAAACAAACATGTGAACCCAAGAGAAAACGATGCTTGTAGAAAGAAAAGAACAATGGAAAGAGAAAAAAAGAAATAAATACAAATAAACATAAATAAATACAAAATGTAATAAGGGAAAAAAAGAAGGCTTGTAGGAGGATAGCAAAACAGGAAAACATAAAAAGAACATAAAATACAGGGTTAGAAAAGTGTTGAAAAAGCATGTCACATGAACCATAGAAAGAATCAAGGAACCAAACCTAGACGAAACAAGTCATGGATGGACGATGGGGACCGCACATGAACCACGCGTCTATATGGATGGCATCACCACCTGTCTCCCTAGACGGCGTATGACACATCACACATATTATCTTGGCTTTCATGTTTCCAATGACCGTTCGGCAAAAAAGTTGAGGTGCCCGACGTGAGCAACGATCGGATCAGTGTGTCACTCGACATAGAGGGAGGGAACCATCGAGCCAAAACACCATCTGTATCATGTCTTCTCCATCGTGTCAACATTGTACTAACAAAGAAATAAATGAACGTTTACTAAGACTACACATCTCGCCTTCCAGCCAACCAAAACCGCATCAAACAAAACAACCCAATGGACTTTTTGGCATAAGCAAATATGAAAAAAAGGACATGTAGCCATCTGTTATAAAGTCTAATTTAGAATCAATATTTGCCGCGAATTAAACAGATAAGAGTAGGTGCGGACTGGAGTTCCATTTTCCAAGGCCGAACCTGTAGACATTTCTCAGTAGTGCGATTTTTTTCCCTGAGCGATCCATTAGTATGATATACTAGAAGAACGTTCGTGCGTTGCAACGGGGCCACATTAATTTTAAGAGTTCAATATTAATCATGTTAATATTACATTTAATATTCTCATACACCCGTGACATTTGATTACCTGTTTTTACCATCAAATCATCACACACACACACTCTCCCTCCCTCTTCCTCACTCTCTCTCCCCCCTCTCTCTCTAACACACACACACACTGTTGGAAATATGCCCTAGAGGCAATAATAAAAGAGTTATTATTATATTTCCTTGTTCATGATAATCATTTATTATCCATGCTATAATTGTATTGATTGGAAACTTAAATACATGTGTGGATAAATAGACAAACTTTGTGTCCCTAGTAAGCCTCTTCAGGACTAGCTCGTTGATCAAAGATGACCGCGGTTTCCAGGTCATAGACATGAGTTGTCATTTGATAGCGGGATCACATCATTGGGAGAATGATGTGATGGACGAGACCCAAACGTTAAACATAGCTTATGAGCGTATCAGTTATCGCTATAGTTTTCTGCATGTCAAGTATAAGTTCCTATGACCATGAGATCATGTAACTCACTGACACCGTAGGAGTGCCTTGTGTGTGCCAAACGTCGCAACGTAACTGGGTGACTATAAAGGTACTCTACAGGTATCTCCGAAGGTGTCTGTTGAGTTGACATGGATCGAGACTGGGATTTGTCACTCCGTGTGACGGAGAGGTATCTCCGGGCCCACTCGGTAATACGTCATCTCAATGAGCTCAAAGTGACTAAGTAGTTAGTCACGGGATTATGTATTACGGAACGAGTAAAGAGACTTGCCGGTAACGAGATTGAACTAGGTATAGAGATACCGACGATCGAATCTCAGGCAAGTAACATACCGACGAGACAAAGGGAACTGCATACGGGATTACCTGAATCCTTGACATTGTGGTTCATCCGATGAGATCATCGAGGAACGTGTGGGAACCAATATGGATATCTAGATCCCGCTATTGGTTATTGACCTGGGAGTGTCTCGGTCATGTCTGCATAGTTTCCGAACCCGCAGGGTCTACACACTTAAGGTTCGGTGACGCTAGGGTTGTTAGTGAGAACAGTGCATGGTAACCGAAGGTTGTTCGGAGTCCCGGATGAGATCCCGGACGTGACGAGGGTCTCCGGAATGGTCCGGGGATGAACATTGATATATGGGATGAGAGTGAACGGAGTCCGGAATTGTTCCGGGGAACATCGGGAAGGAATCGGAGAACCGAAAGGTGTTTCGGGGGTCACGGTAAATGTTACGGGCCCTATGGGCCATAAGTGGGGAGACGCAACAGCCCACACAGGGGCTGTGCGCCCCCCTAGGCCCCTCCACCTGCGCCTAAGGGGCTGGGCCCCCCTAGGGCAGCCGCACCCCCTATGACTTGGGGGGCAAGGCGCCTGGGGGGGGAAACCCTAACCCTGGCCGCAGCCCCCCCCCTTGGCCGCCCCATCTGGCCTTGGCCGCCGCCCCCTAGGGGGAACCCTAGGGGCGCCCCCTTCCCTCTCTCCCCCCTATATAAAGAGAGGCAGAGGGAGGGCAGCAACACAAGTTCGTGCCTCGGCGCTGCCCTCTCTCTCCCACGAATATCTTCGTCTAGTTTGCAGTGCTTGGCGAAGCCCTGCTGGAATTCCTCCACCACCATCTCCACCACGCCGTCGTGCTGCTGGGTTTCTCCGTCAACTTCTCCTTCCCCCTTGCTGGATCAAGAAGGAGGAGACGTCTCCGAGTTGTACGTGTGTTGAACGCGGAGGCACCGTCCGTTCGGTGCTGGGATCTTCGGCGATTTGAATCGCGGCGAGTACGACTCCATCAACCGCGTTCTTGAACGCTTCCGCTTAGCGATCTACAAGGGTATGTGGATCCGACTCTTCCCTCGTAGATGCATCTCCTAGATTGATCTTGGTGAGCGTAGGAATTTTTTTTGTTTCTCATGCAACGTTCCCCAGCAGTGGTATCAGAGCTAGGATCTTGCGTAGATGTTTTCACGAGTAGAACACAAAGGGGTTTGTGGGCGTTGATGTTTAGATTGCTTCCCTCTTTGGTCTTTCTTGATTCAGCGGCATTATGGGATGAAGCGGCCCGGACCAACTTTACATGTCCACGTACATGAGACCGGTTCCATCGACAGACATGCGACTTTTGTTGCATAAGATGGCTGGCGGGTGTCTGTCTCTCCTATCTTAGTTGAATCGGATTCGACGAAGGCGGTCCTTGTAGAAGGTTAAATAGCAACTTAAATATCACCGTTGTGGCTTTGCGTAGGTAAGAAGCGTTCTTGCTAGATACCCATAGCAGCCACGTAAAACATGCAACAACAAATTAGAGGACGTCTAACTTGTTTTTGCAGGGTATGTATGTGATATGATATGGCCAAAGACATGATGAGATATATTTGATGTATGAGATGATCATGTTGTAATAGTTAATATCGACTTGCATGTCGATGTATACGGCAACCGGCAGGAGCCATAGGGTTGTCTTTAATTTTTGTATGACCTGCGTGTCAATCATTAAGCGCTATATAATGCTTTACTTTATCGCTAAACGGTAGCAATAGTAGTAAGAGCATGGTGGGCGCGCGACAACCCCGATGGCGACACGATGATGGAGATCATGATGATGGGGATCATGGTGTTACGCCGGTGACGGTGGATATCATGCCGGTGCTTTGGAGATGGAGATCAAAAGCACGAGTTGATGGCCATATCATGTCACTTATGATTTGCATGTGATGTTAATCCTTTTATGCATCTTATTTTGCTTAGGACGACGGTAGCATTATAAGATGATCCCTCACTAAAATTTCAAGATAAAATTGTGTTCCCCCCGAGTGTGCGCTGTTGCGAAGGTTCGTCGTTTCGAAGCACCACGTGATGATCGGGTGTGATAGACTCTACGTTCGCATACAACGGGTGCAAGCCAGTTTTGCACATGCAGAACACTCGGGTTAGACTTGACGGGCCTAGCATGTACAGACATGGCCTCGGAACACGGAAGACCGAAAGGTCGAGCATGAGTCATATAGTAGATATGATCAACATGAAGATGTTCACCATTGACACCACCTCATCTCACGTGATGATCGGATTTGGGTTGGTGGATTTGGATCATGTCACGCTCGGATGACCAGAGGGATGTCAATTTGAGTGGGAGTTATAAGTAATTTGATTAGTTAAAACTCACTTATCATGAACAATAGTCTAAGATGTCTTTGCAAATCTTTTGTTGTAGATGGCTCCCGCAGTAGCTCCCCTGAATTTTAATGCGTTCCTAGAGAAAACTAAGCTGAAAGATGATGGGAGCAACTTTGTGGACTGGCTCCGCAATCTGAGGATCATCCTCACAGCTGCCCAAAAGGTTTATGTCCTAAATGCACCGCTAGGTGAACCCCCCGCTCCGGCCTCTGTGGACGTTATGAACGCCTGGCAGTCGCATGCGGATGACTACTCAGTAGTGCAGTGTGCCATGTTGTATAGCTTGGAAGGAGGACTTCAAAGGCGTTTTGAACGTCATGGAGCATATGAGATGTTCCAGGAGTTGAAGTTCATCTTTGAGAAGAATGCCAAGATCGAGAGGTATGAGACCTCCGATAAATTCTTTGCTTGCAAGATGGAGGAGAATTCGTCTGTCAGTGAGCACTTACTGAAGATGTCTGGGTACTATACCCGCATAGCTGATCTGGGACTTGTGTTCCCGGAGGAGGCTATCATTGACAAAATTCTCCAGTCACTCCCACCTAGCTACAAGAGCTTCGTGCAGCATTATAACATGCAAGGGATGAACAAAACCATCGCCGAGCTGTTTGCGATGCTAAAAGTCGCTGAGTCAGACATCCAGAAGGAGCATCAAGTGTTGATGGTCAATAAAACTACCAGTTTCAAGAAGAATGGCAAGGGCAAGAAGGGTAACTCTAAGAAGGGTGGCAAGGCAGTTGCTCATCCAGTGAAGAAACCCAAGGCTGGGCCCAAGCCAGAGACTGAGTGTTTCTATTGCAAGGGGAACGGCCACTGGAAGCGGAACTGCCCCAAGTATCTGGCAGACAAGAAGGGGGCCAACAACAACAACAAGCAAGGTATATGTGATATACATGTTATTGATGTGTACCTTACCAACTCTCGTTGTAGTGCCTGGGTATTTGATACCGGTTCGGTTGCTCACATTTGCAACTCTAAACAGGAACTGCGGAATAAACGGAGGCTGGCGAAGGACGAAGTGATGATGCGCGTGGGAAATGGTTCCAAGGTTGATGTGATCGCCGTCGGCACGCTCGCTCTTCGATTACCATCGGGATTAGTTATGAACCTGAATAATTGTTATTTAGTGCCTGCGTTAAGCATGAACATTATATCTGGATCTTGTTTATTGCGAGACGGTTACTCATTTAAGTCAGAGAATAATGGTTGTTCTATTTATATGAGTAATATCTTTTATGGTCATGCACCCGAAGTTAGGGGTTTATTCTTATTGAATCTCGATAGTGATGATACACATGTTCATAACATTGATGCCAAAAGATGTAGAGTAGATAATGATAATACCACTTTCTTGTGGCACTGCCGTCTCGGTCATATCGGCGTGAAACGCATGAGGAAGCTCCATGCTGATGGACTTTTGGAGTCTCTTGATTTTGAATCACTTGACACGTGCGAGCCGTGCCTCATGGGCAAGATGACAAGGACCCCGTTCTCAGGGACAATGGAACGGGCAAGTGACTTATTGGAAATCATACATACTGATGTGTGCGGTCCGATGAGTGTAACGGCGCGCGGTGGATATCGTTATTTCCTCACCTTCACTGACGACTTAAGTAGATATGGGTATATTTACTTAATGAAGCATAAGTCTGAAACTTTTGAAAAGTTCAAGCAATTTCAGAGTGAAGTTGAAAATCATCGTAACAAGAAGATCAAGTTCCTACGATCTGATCGAGGGGGAGAATATCTGAGTTATGAGTTTGGTGATCACTTGAGAAAATGTGGAATTGTTTCACAGTTGACGCCACCTGGAACACCACAGCGTAATGGTGTGTCCGAACGTCGTAATCGAACCCTATTAGATATGGTACGTTCTATGATGTCTCTTGCCGATTTGCCACTATCGTTTTGGGGATATGCGTTAGAGACAGCTGCATTCACTTTAAATAGGGCTCCATCTAAGTCCGTTGAGACAACACCGTATGAACTATGGTTTAGTAAGAAACCGAAGTTGTCTTTTCTCAAGGTTTGGGGTTGCGATGCTTATGTCAAACGGCTTCAGCCAGAAAAGCTCGAACCCAAAGCGGACAAATGTGTCTTCATAGGATACCCAAAAGAAACAGTTGGGTACTGAAGGAAATATGCCCTAGAGGCAATAATAAAGTTGTTATTTATATTTCCTTATATCATGATAAATGTTTATTATTCATGCTAGAATTGTATTAACCGGAAACTTAGTACATGTGTGAATACATAGACAAAACAGAGTGTCCCTAGTATGCCTCTACTAGACTAGCTCATTGATCAAAGATGGTTATGTTTCCTAACCATAGACATGAGTTGTCATTTGATCAATGGGGTCACACCATTAGGAGAATGATGTGATGGACAAGACCCATCCGTTAGCTTAGCAACTTGATCGTTTAGTATGTTGCTATTGCTTTCTTCATGACTTATACATGTTCCTATGACTATGAGATTATGCAACTCCCGTTTACCAGAGGAACACTTTGTGTGCTACCAAACGTCACAACGTAACTGGGTGATTATAAAGGTGCTCTACAGGTGTCTCCGAAGGTACTTGTTGGGTTGGCGTATTTCGAGATTAGGATTTGTCACTCCGATTGTCGGAGAGGTATCTCTGGGCCCTCTCGGTAATGCACATCATAATAAGCCTTGCAAGCAAATGACTAATGAGTTAGTCACGAGATGATGTATTACGGAACGAGTAAAGAGACTTGCCGGTAACGAGATTGAACTAGGTATGATGATACCAACGATCGAATCTCGGGCAAGTAACATACCGATGACAAAGGGAATAACGTATGTTGTTATGCGGTTCGACCGATAAAGATCTTCGTAGAATATGTAGGAGCCAATATGGACATCCAGGTTCCGCTATTGGTTATTGACCAGAGAAGTGTCTCGGTCATGTCTACATAGTTCTCGAACCCGTAGGGTCCGCACGCTTAACGTTTCGTTGACGATATAGTATTGAATGAGTTATGTATGTTGGTGACCGAATGTTGTTCGGAGTCCCGGATAAGATCACAGACATGACGAGGAACTCCGGAATGGTCCGGAGATAAAGATTAATATATGGGATAATAGTGTTTGACCTCCGGAAGGGTTCCGGAATTCACCGGAAGGGGTTCCGGATGTTTCCCGAAGTGTTTGGGTACGAGAACACTTTATTTGGGCCAAAGGGGAAAGCCCACGAGGCTTTAGGAAAGTGCAAAAGGAAGTTTTGCGGAGACCAGAGGCTAGACGCCAGGAACCCTGGCGTCTAGGGGGTAGACGCCGGGAACCCTGGCGTCTAGCCCTGGAGTCCGAGTGGGACTCTTTCCTTTCGGGCAAAACCGACTTTGAGGAGGCTTTTGCTCCAAGTTTCGACCCCAGGGCTCAACATATAAATAGAGGGGTAGGGCTAGCACCCAAGACACATCAAGATACACCAAGCCGTGTGCCGGCTACCCCGACCCTCTAGTTTATCCTCCGTCTAGTTTCTGTAGTGCTTGGCGAAGCCCTGCAGAGATTGTTCTTCATCAACAACCGTCACCACGCCGTCGTGCTGCCGGAACTCATCTACTACTTCGCCCGTCTTGCTGGATCAAGAAGGCGAGGACGTCATCGAGCTGAACGTGTGCTGAACGCGGAGGTGCCGTACGTTCGGTACTAGATCGGGACGGATCGTGAAGGTGCACGACTACATCAACCGCGTTGATAAACGCTTCCGCTTTAGGTCTACGAGGGTACGTAGACACACTCTCCCCTCTCGTTGCTATACATCTAGTAGATAGATCTTGCGTGATCGTAGGAAAATTTTGAAAATACTACGTTCCCCAACAGTGGCATCAGAGCCAGGTCTATGCGTAGATGATATGCACGAGTAGAACACAATAAGATTGTGGACGATACTAGTCATACTGCTTACCAGCATGTCATACTTTGCTTCGGCGGTATTGTGAGATGAAGCGGCCCGGACCGACATTACGCGTACGCTTACGCGAGACTGGTTTCACCGTTACGAGCACTCGTTGCTTAAAGGTGACTGGCGGGTGTCTGTCTCTCTCACTTTAGCTGAATCAAGTGTGGCTACGCCCGGTCCTTGTGAAGGTTAAAACAGCACATACTTGACGAAACATCGTTGTGGTTTTGTATGCGTAGGTAAGAACGGTTCTTGCTAAGCCCGTAGCAGCCACGTAAAACTTGCAACAAACAAAGTAGAGGACGTCTAACTTGTTTTTGCAGGGCATGTTGTGATGTGATATGGTCAAGACATGATGAGTTATACGGTTTTGTATGAGATGATCATGTTTTGTAAAGTTATCGGCAACTAGCAGGAGCCATAAGGTTGTCGCTTTATTGTATGAAATGCAATCGCCATGTAATTGCTTTAGTTTATCACTAAGCGGTAGCGATAGTCGTAGAAGCAATAGTTGGCGAGACGACAACGATGCTACGATGGAGATCAAGGTGTCGCGCCGGTGACGAAGGTGATCATGACGGTGCTTTGGAGATGGAGATCAAAAGCACAAGATGATGATGGCCATATCATGTCACATATTTTGATTGCATGTGATGTTTATCTTATTATGCTTCTTATTTTGCTTAGAACGACGGTAGCATTATAAGATGATCCCTTACAAAATTTCAAGGTATAAGTGTTCTCCCTGAGTATGCACCGTTGCGAAAGTTCGTCGTGCCGAGACACCACGTGATGATCGGGTGTGATAAGCTCTACGTTCAAATACAACGGGTGTAAGCCAGTTTTGCACACGCAGAATACTCGGGTTAAACTTGACGAGCCTAGCATATGCAGATATGGCCTCGGAACACTGGAGACCGAAAGGTCGAGCGTGAATCATATAGTAAGATATGATCAACATAAGATGTTCACCATTGATACTACTCCATCTCACGTGATGATCGGACATGGTTTAGTTGATTTGGATCACGTGATCATTTAGATGACCGTAGGGATGTCTATCTAAGTGGGAGTTCTTAAGTAATATGATTAATTGAACTTTAATTTATCATGAACTTAGTCCTGGTAGTATTAGCATATCTATGTTGTAGATCAATAGCTCGCGATGTTGCTCCCCGTTTATTTTTCATATGTTCCTAGAGAAAACCAAGTTGAAAGATGTTAGTAGCAATGATGCGGAATTGTTCCGTGATCTGAGGATTATCCTCATTGCTGCACAGAGAAATATGTCCTTGATGCACCGCTAGGTGACAGACCTATTGCAGGAGCAGATGTAGACGTTATGAACGTTTTGACAAAAGCTCAGTATGATGACTAATTGATAGTTTAGTGCACCATGCTTTACGGCTTATAACCGGGATTTCAAAAACGTTTTGAACGCCACGGAGCATATAAGATGTTCCAAGAGCTGAAATTAGTATTTCATACTCATACCCGTGTCGAGAGGTATAAGACCTCTGACAGTACTTTGCCTACAAGATGGAGGAGAATAGCTCAACCAGTGAGCATGTGCTCAGATTGTCTGGGTACTACAATTACTTGAATCAAGTGGAAGTTAATCTTCCAGATAAGATAGTAATTGACAAAGTTCTCTAGTCACTATCACCAAGTTAGTAGAACTTCGTGATGAACTATAATATGCAAGGGATGACGAAAGTAATTACCGAGCTCTTCGCGATGATGAAATCGGCGAAGGTAGAAATCAAGAAAGAGCATCAAGTGTTGATGGTTAACAAGACCACTTGTTTCAAGTAAAGGGCAAAGGGATAGAAGGGGAACTTCAAGAAGAATGACAAGCAAGTTGTCACTCCCGTGAAGAAACCCAAAGCTAAACTCAAGCCTGAAACAAGTGCTTCTACTGCAAAGGAAATGGTCACTGGAAGTGGAACTGCCCTAGATACTTGGCAGATAAGAAGGATGGCAAAGTGAACAAAGGTATATTTGATATACAGATTATTGATGTGTATTTTACTAGTGTTCATAGCAACCCCTCGGTATTTGATACTGATTTAGTTGCTAAAGAGTAGTAACTCAAAGTGGGAGTTGCATAATGAACAGAAACTAGTTAAAGGATGAAGTGACGATGTATATTGGAAATAATTCCAAGATTGATATGATCATCATCGCACACTCCCTATACTTTCGGGATTAGTGTTGAACCTAAATAACTGTTATTTGGTGTTTGTGTTGAGCATGAATGTGATTTGATCATGTTTATTGCAATACGGTTATTCATGTAAGTTAGAGAATAATTGTTGTTCTGTTTACATGAATAAAACCTTCTATGGTCATACACCCAATGAAAATAGTTTATTGGATCTCGATCGTGTGATACACATATTCATAATATTGAAGCCAAAAGATGCAAGGTTAATAATGATAGTGCAACTTATTTGTAGCACTGCCGTTTAGGTCATATTGGTGTAAAGCGCATGAAGAAACTCCATAGTGATGGACTTTTGGAATCACTTGATTATGAATCACTTGGTGCTTGCGAACCATGCCTCATGGGCAAGATGACTAAAACTCCGTTCTCCGGAACTGTGGAGCAAGCAACAGATTTGTTGGAGATCATACATACAGATGTATGTGGACCAATGAGTGTTGAAGCTCGCGGCGGGTATCATTATTTTCTGACCTTCACTGATGATTTGAGCAGATATGGGTATATCTACTTAATGAAGCACAAGTCTGAAACATTTGAAAAGTTCAAAGAATTTCAGAGTGAAGTGGAGAATCATCGTAACAAGAAAATAAGAGTTTCTACGATATGATCGTGGAAGTAAATTATTTGAGTTAGCGAGTTTGGCCTTCAGTAAAAACAATGTGAAATAGTTTCACTACTCACGCCATCTGGAACACCATAGTGTAATGGTGTGTCCGAACGTCATAACCGTACTTTATTAGATATGGTGCGATCGATGATGTCTCTTACCGATCTACTACTATCGCTTTTGGGGTTATGCATTAGAGACAGCTACATTCACGTTAAATAGGGCACCATCTAAATCCGTGGAGATGACACCGTATGAACTGTGGTTTGACGAGAAACCTAAGCTGTCATTTCTTTAAGTTTGGGAATGCGATGCTTATGTGAAAAAGTTTCAACATGATAAGCTCGAACCCAAATTGGAGAAGTAAATCTTCATAGGATACCCAAAAGAGACTGTTGGGTACACCTTCTATCACAGATCCGAAGGCAAAATATTCGTTGCTAAGAACGGATCCTTTCTAGAGAAGGAGTTTCTCTCGAAAGAAGTGAGTGGGAGGAAAGTAGAACTTGATGAGGTAATTGTACCTTCTCCCGAATTGGAAAGTGGAACATCACAGAAACTAGTTCCAGTAATTCCTACACCAATTAGTGAGGAAGTTAATGATGATGATCATGAAACTTCGGATCAAGTTTCTGCTGAACGTCGTAGATCAACCAGAGTACGTTCCGCACCAGAGTGGCACGGCAACCCAGTTCTGGAAATCATGTTACTAGACCATGATGAACCTACGAACTATGAGGAAGCGATGATGAGCCCAGATTCCGCAAAATGGCTTGAGGCCATGAAATCTGAGATGGGATCCATGTATGAGAACAAAGTATGGACTTTGGTTGACTTGCCCGATGGTCGGCAAGCCATCAAAAATAAATGGATCTTCAAGAGGAAGACTGACGCTGACGGTAATGTTACTGTTTACAAAGCTCGACTTGTTGCGAAAGGTTTTCGACAAGTTCAAGGTGTTGACTACGATGAGATTTTCTCACCCGTAGCGATGCTTAAGTCTGTCCGAATCATGTTAGCAATTGCCACATTTTATGAAATCTGGCAAATGGATAACAAAACTGCATTCCTGAATGGATATCTCAAAGAAGAGTTGTATATGATGCAACCGGAAGGTTTTGTCGATCCAAAAGGTGCTAACAAAGTATGCAAGCTCCAGCGATCCATCTATGGACTGGTGCAAGCATCTCGGAGTTGGAATATACGCTTTGATGAGGTGATCAAAGCATATGGTTTTATACAGACTTTTGGAGAAGCCTGTATTTACAAGAAAGTGAGTGGGAGCTCTGTAGCATTTCTAATATTATATGTGGATGACATATTGTTGATTGGAAATGATATAAAATTTCTGGATAGCATAAAAGGATACTTGAAAGACCTCGATAAAGCTGCTTATATATTAGGCATCAAGATCTATAGAGATAGATCAAGACACTTAATTGGACTTTCACAAAGCACATACCTTGATAAGATTTTGAAGAAGTTCAAAATGGATCAGTCAAAGAAAGGGTTCTTACCTGTATTACAAGGTATGAAGTTAAGTAAGACTCAATGCCCGACCACTGCAGAAAAATATAGAGAGAATGAAAGTCATTCCCTATGCCTCAGCCATAGGTTCTATAAAGTATGCCATGCTGTGTAGCAAACATGTTGTGTACCTTGCCATGAGTTTGTCAAGGGGGTACAATAGTGATCCAGGAGTAGATCACTGTACAGCGGTCAAAATTATCCTTAGTAACTGGATGACTAAGGAAATGTTTCTCGATTATGGAGGTGATAAAGAGTTCGTCGTAAAGGGTTACGTCGATGCAAGCTTTGACACTAAATCCAGATGACTCTAAGTATCAATCTGGATGCATATTGTAAGTGGGAGCAATTTGCTAGAGTAGTTCTATGCAGAGCATTGTAGACATAAAAATTTGCAAAATACATACGGATCTGAATGTGACAGACCCGTTGACTAAACTTCTCTCACAAGCAAAACATGATCACACCTGATTACTCTTGGGTATTAATCACATAGCGATGTGAACTAGATTATTGACTCTAGTAAACCCTTTGGGTGTTGGTCACATAGGTGATGTGAACTAAGGGTGATATTCACATAAGGATGTGAACTATCGGTATTAAATCACATGGCGATGTGAGCTAGATTATTGACTCTAGTGCAAGTGGGAGACTGAAGGAAATATGCCCTAGAGGCAATAATAAAGTTATTATTTATTTCCTTATATCATGATAAATGTTTATTATTCATGCTAGAATTGTATTAACGGGAAACTTAATACATGTGTGAATACATAGACAAAACAGAGTGTCCCTAGTATGCCTCTACTAGACTAGCTTATTGATCAAAGATGGTTATGTTTCCTAAACCATAGACATGAGTTGTCATTTGATCAACGGGATCACATCATTAGGAGAATGATGTGATGGACAAGACCCATCCGTTAGCATAGCACTATGATCGTTTAGTTTAACTGCTATTGCTTTCTTCATGACTTATACATGTTCCTATGACTATGAGATTATGCAACTCCCGAATACCGTAGGAACACCTTGTGTGCTATCAAACGTCACAACGTAACTGGGTGATCATAAAGATGCTCTACAGGTGTCTCCGAAAGTATTCGTGGTGTTGGCATAGATCAAGATTAGGATTTGTCACTCCGAGTGTCGGAGAGGTATCTCTGGGCCCTCTCGGTAATGCACATCATAATAAGCCTTGCAAGCAAAGACTAATGAGTTAGTCACGAGATGATGTGTTACGGAACGAGTAAAGAGACTTGCCGGTAACGAGATTGAACTAGGTATAGAGATACCGACGATCGAATCTCGGGCAAGTAACATACCGTTTGACAAAAGGAACAACGTATGTTGTTATGCGGTTCGACCGATAAAGATCTTCGTAGAATATGTAGGAGCCAATATGGGCATCCAGGTTCCGCTATTGGTTATTGACCGGAGAGATGTCTCGGTCATGTCTACATAGTTCTCGAACCCGTAGGGTCCGCACGCTTAAACGTTCATTGACGATATAGTATTTAATGAGTTATGTATGTTGGTGACCGAATGTTATTCGGAGTCCCTGATGTGATCACGGACATGACGAGGAACTCCGGAATGGTCTGGAGATAAAGATTAATATATGAGATAATAGTGTTTGACCTCCGGAAGGGTTCCGGAATTCACCGGAAGGGGTTCCGGATGTTTCCCGAAGTGTTTGGGTACAAGAACACTTTATTTGGGCCAAAAGGGAAAGCACACAAGGTTTTTGGAAAGCGCAAAAGGAAGTTTTGCGGAGTCCAGGGGCCAGACGCCAGGGTCCCTGGCGTCTGGGTCCAGACGCCGGGAACCCTGGCGTCTGGCCCTGGAGTCCGAGAAGGACTCTTGCCTTTCGGGTGAAACCGACTTTGTGAAGGCTTTTACTCCAAGTTTCGACCCCAAGGCTCAACATATAAATAGAGGGGTAGGGCTAGCACCCAAGACACATCAAGATACACCAAGCCGTGTGCCGGCTACCCCGACCCTCTAGTTTATCCTCCGTCTAGTTTCTGTAGTGCTTGGCGAAGCCCTGCAGAGATTGTTCTTCATCAACAACCGTCACCACGCCGTCGTGCTGCCGGAACTCATCTACTACTTCGCCCGTCTTGCTGGATCAAGAAGGCGAGGACGTCATCGAGCTGAACGTGTGCTGAACGCGGAGGTGCCGTACGTTCGGTACTAGATCGGGACGGATCGTGAAGGTGCACGACTACATCAACCGCGTTGATAAACGCTTCCGCTTTCGGTCTACGAGGGTACGTAGACACACTCTCCCCTCTCGTTGCTATGCATCTAGTAGATAGATCTTGCGTGATCGTAGGAAAATTTTGAAAATACTACGTTCCCCTACAACTATACCCGCATAGCTGATCTGGGACTTGTGTTCCCGGAGGAGGCTATCATTGACAGAATTCTCCAGTCACTCCCACCTAGCTACAAGAGCTTCGTGCAGCATTATAACATGCAAGGGATGAACAAAACCATCGCCGAGCTGTTTGCGATGCTGAAAGTCGCTGAGTCAGACATCCAGAAGGAGTATCAAGTGTTGATGGTCAATAAAACTACCAGTTTCAAGAAGAATGGCAAGGGCAAGAAGGGTAACTCTAAGAAGGGTGGCAAGGCAGTTGCTCATCCAGTGAAGAAACCCAAGGCTGGGCCCAAGCCAGAGACTGAGTGTTTCTATTGCAAGGGGAACGGCCACTGGAAGCGGAACTGCCCCAAGTATCTGGCAGACAAGAAGGGGGCCAACAACAACAACAAGCAAGGTATATGTGATATACATGTTATTGATGTGTACCTTACCAACTCTCGTTGTAGTGCCTGGGTATTTGATACCGGTTCGGTTGCTCACATTTGCAACTCTAAACAGGAACTACGGAATAGACGGAGGCTGGCGAAGGACGAAGTGACGATGCGCGTGGGGAATGGTTCCAAGGTTGATGTGATCGCCGTCGGCACGCTCGCTCTTCGATTACCATCGGGATTAGTTATGAACCTGAATAATTGTTATTTAGTGCCTGCGTTGAGCATGAACATTATATCTGGATCTTGTTTAATGCGAGACGGTTACTCATTTAAATCAGAGAATAAAGGTTGTTCTATTTATATGGGTAATATCTCTTATGGTCATGCACCCGAAGTAGGGGGTTTATTCTTATTGAATCTCGATAGTGATGATACACATGTTCATAACATTGATGCCAAAAGATGTAGAGTTGATAACAATAGTACCACTTTCTTGTGGCACTCCTGTCTGGGTCATATCGGCGTGAAACGCATGAGGAAGCTCCATGCTGATGGACTTTTGGAGTCTCTTGATTTTGAATCACTTGACACATGCGAGCCGTGCCTCATGGGCAAGATGACTAAGACCCCGTTTTCAGGAACAATGGAACGGGCAAGTGACTTATTGGAAATCATACATACTGATGTGTGTGGCCCGATGAGTGTCACGGCGCGCGGTGGATATCGTTATTTTCTCACCTTCACTGACGACTTAAGTAGATATGGGTATATTTACTTGATGAAGCATAAGTCTGAAACGTTTGAAAAGTTCAAGCAATTTCAGAGTGAAGTTGAGAATCATCGTAACAAGAAGATCAAGTTCCTACGATCTGATCGAGGGGGAGAGTATCTGAGTTATGAATTTGGCAATCACTTAAGACAATGTGGAATTGTTTCACAGTTGACGCCACCTGGAACACCACAGCGTAATGGTGTGTCCGAACGTCGTAATCGAACCCTATTAGATATGGTGCGTTCTATGATGTCTCTTGCCGATTTGCCACTATCATTTTGGGGATATGCGTTAGAGACGGTGCATTCACTTTAAATAGGGCTCCATCCAAGTCCGTTGAGACAACACCGTATGAACTGTGGTTTGGTAAGAAACCTAAGTTGTCTTTTCGCAAAGTTTGGGGTTGCGATGCTTATGTCAAAAGGCTTCAGCCAGAAAAGCTCGAACCCAAAGCGGACAAATGTGTCTTCATAGGATACCCAAAAGAGACGGTTGGGTACACCTTCTATCTCAGATCCGAGGGCAAAGTGTTTGTCGCTAAGAACGGGTCCTTTCTCGAGAAAGAGTTTCTCTCGAAAGAATTGAGTGGGAGGAAGGTAGAACTTGATGAGGTTATTGAACCTCTGCTTCAACCAGAGAGTAGCGCAGCACAGAAAGATGTTTTTGTGGAGCCTGCAACGGTTGAAGAGGAAGCCGATGATGATGATCAAGAAGCTTCTGATCAAGTTACTACCGAACCTCGTAGGTCGACAAGGGTACGCACTGCACCTGAGTGGTATGGTAACCCTGTCTTGGAGGTCATGTTGTTGGACAACAGTGAACCTGCGAGCTATGGAGAAGCGATGGTGGGCCAGGATTCCGACAAATGGTTAGAGGCCATGAAATCCGAGATGGGATCCATGTATGAAAACAAAGTATGGACTTTGGAAGTATTACCTGAAGGGCGGAAGGCCATTCAGAATAAATGGATTTTTAAGAGAAAGACGGACGCTGACGGCAATGTCACCGTGTATAAAGCTCGACTTGTGGCAAAGGGTTTTTCACAAGTTCAAGGAGTTGACTACGATGAGACTTTCTCACCCGTAGCGATGCTTAAATCCGTCCGAATCATGTTAGCAATAGCTGCATATTTCGATTATGAAATTTGGCAGATGGATGTCAAAACAGCGTTCCTTAACGGTTTTCTTAAGGAAGAGTTGTATATGATACAACCGGAAGGTTTTGTCGATCCAGAGAATGCTGACAAAGTTTGCAAACTCCAGCGTTCCATTTATGGGCTGGTGCAAGCATCTCGGAGTTGGAATCTTCACTTTGATGAGGTGATCAAAGCGTTTGGGTTTGTACAAGTTTACGGAGAAGCTTGTATTTACAAGAAAGTGAGTGGGAGCTCTATAGCGTTTCTAATATTATATGTGGATGACATATTGCTGATTGGAAACAATATAGAACTTTTGGATAGCGTGAAGGGGTATTTGAACAAGAGTTTTTCGATGAAGGACCTCGGTGAAGCTGCTTTCATATTGGGCATCAAGATCTATAGAGATAGATCGAGACGCTTGATAGGACTTTCACAAAGTACATACCTTGATAAAGTTTTGAAGAAGTTCAAAATGGATCAATCCAAGAAGGGGTTCTTGCCGGTATTGCAAGGTACAAAGTTGAGTAAGACTCAATGCCCAGTAACTGCGGAAGATAGAGAAAAGATGAGTGTCATCCCCTATGCTTCAGCCATAGGCTCTATCATGTATGCAATGCTGTGCACAAGACCAGATGTCAGCCTTGCCATAAGTATGGCCGGAAGGTTTCAAAGTAATCCTGGTTTGGATCACTGGACAGCGGTCAAGAATATCCTGAAGTACCTGAAAAGGACTAAGGAAATGTTTCTCGTTTATGGAGGTGATCAAGAGCTCGTCGTAAAGGGTTACGTCGATGCAAGCTTTGACACTGATCCGGATGACTCAAAGTCTCAAACCGGATACGTATATATTCTCAACGGGGGAGCGGTAAGCTGGTGCAGTTCCAAGCAAAGCGTGGTAGCCGATTCTACATGCGAAGCGGAGTACATAGCTGCCTCGGAGGCGGCAAAGGAAGGTGTCTGGATGAAGGAGTTCATAACAGATCTTGGAGTTGTGCCTAGTGCATTGAACCCAATGACTCTGTTTTGTGACAACACTGGTGCCATTGCTCTAGCCAAGGAACCAAGGTTTCACAAGAGGACCAGACACATAAAGCGACGCTTCAATTCCATCCGCGATTCAGTCAAGGAGGAGGACATAAGCATTTGCAAAGTACACACGGATTTGAATGTTGCAGATCCGTTGACTAAGCCTCTTCCACGGGCTAAGCATGATCAACACCAAGACTCTATGGGTGTTAGATTCATTACCTTGTAATGCTAGATTATTGACTCTAGTGCAAGTGGGAGACTGTTGGAAATATGCCCTAGAGGCAATAATAAAAGAGTTATTATTATATTTCCTTGTTCATGATAGTCGTTTATTATCCATGCTATAATTGTATTGATTGGAAACTTAAATACATGTGTGGATAAATAGACAAACTTTGTGTCCCTAGTAAGCCTCTTCAGGACTAGCTCGTTGATCAAAGATGACCGCGGTTTCCAGGTCATAGACACGAGTTGTCATTTGATAGCGGGATCACATCATTGGGAGAATGATGTGATGGACGAGACCCAAACGTTAAACATAGCTTATGATCGTATCAGTTATCGCTATAGTTTTCTGCATGTCAAGTATAAGTTCCTATGACCATGAGATCATGTAACTCACTGACACCGTAGGAGTGCCTTGTGTGTGCCAAACGTCGCAACGTAACTGGGTGACTATAAAGGTACTCTACAGGTATCTCCGAAGGTGTCTGTTGAGTTGACATGGATCGAGACTGGGATTTGTCACTCCGTGTGACGGAGAGGTATCTCCGGGCCCACTCGGTAATACGTCATCTCAATGAGCTCAAAGTGACTAAGTAGTTAGTCACGGGATTATGTATTACGGAACAAGTAAAGAGACTTGCCGGTAACGAGATTGAACTAGGTATAGAGATACCGACGATCGAATCTCAGGCAAGTAACATACCGACGAGACAAAGGGAACTGCATACGGGATTACCTGAATCCTTGACATTGTGGTTCATCCGATGAGATCATCGAGGAACGTGTGGGAACCAATATGGATATCCAGATCCAGCTATTGGTTATTGACCTGGGAGTGTCTCGGTCATGTCTGCATAGTTTCCGAACCCGCAGGGTCTACACACTTAAGGTTCGGTGACGCTAGGGTTGTTAGTGAGAACAGTGCATGGTAACCGAAGGTTGTTCGGAGTCCCGGATGAGATCCCGGACGTGACGAGGGTCTCCGGAATGGTCCGGGGATGAAGATTGATATATGGGATGAGAGTGAACGGAGTCCGGAATTGTTCCGGGGAACATCGGGAAGGAATCGGAGAACCGAAAGGTGTTTCGGGGGTCACGGTAAATGTTACGGGCCCTATGGGCCATAAGTGGGGAGACGCAACAGCCCACACAGGGGCTGTGCGCCCCCCCTAGGCCCCTCCACCTGCGCCTAAGGGGCTGGGCCCCCCTAGGGCAGCCGCACCCCCTATG
>LR738709.1:721201868-721277905 GCA_902687465.1 Secale cereale
CCCCCCCCCTTGGCCGCCCCATCTGGCCTTGGCCGCCGCCCCCTAGGGGGAACCCTAGGGGCGCCCCCTTCCCTCTCTCCCCCCTATATAAAGAGAGGCAGAGGGAGGGCAGCAACACAAGTTCGTGCCTCGGCGCTGCCCTCTCTCTCCCACGAATATCTTCGTCTAGTTTGCAGTGCTTGGCGAAGCCCTGCTGGAATTCCTCCACCACCATCTCCACCACGCCGTCGTGCTACTGGGTTTCTCCGTCAACTTCTCCTTCCCCCTTGCTGGATCAAGAAGGAGGAGACGTCTCCGAGTTGTACGTGTGTTGAACGCGGAGGCACCGTCCGTTCGGTGCTGGGATCTTCGGCGATTTGAATCGCGGCGAGTACGACTCCATCAACCGCGTTCTTGAACGCTTCCGCTTAGCGATCTACAAGGGTATGTGGATCCGACTCTTCCCTCGTAGATGCATCTCCTAGATTGATCTTGGTGAGCGTAGGAAAATTTTTTGTTTCCCATGCAACGTTCCCCAACACACACATATCCATCTTATTGGGTACGGGACCATAATTCATCTATTTCACACACACGCTAGTGCATAACAATATGGATTATGTCTATTATATTTGCCACCACAGCTCCATGACAAACAATACATTTAAATTCTCAGCGTTATTTTTATGTACTTCCTCCGTTCCTAAATATAAGTCTTTCTAGACATTTCAACAAGTGACTACATACAAAGCAAAATGAGTGAATCTACACTCTAAAATATATCTACATACATCCGTATGTTGTAGCTCATTTGAAATGCTAAAAAGACTTATATTTAGGAACGGAGGGAGTAATATGCATTATCTTTATCTAAATTCTCTCTCTCTCCCCCCCCCCTCTCTCTCTCAGACACACACACTCTCTCTCTCCCACACACACAAACACACACACACACACACTCTGATATTATAGGACCAAAAACTTTTACCAATTACCATACTCTAGAACACCACACTCCTCACTGCATCGATGGGCTTTGGGTGGTGTCTCTCCTCTACCTGGTCACCTGGCATCCTCTAATTCTGCGCCACCATCTCGATTATCTTCCTTGGCACCGAATTGTAAACACCTGCCCACCTTCTCCTCCTCCCCTGTTCTCCACAACACCCGAGCTGATCGGGAATCAAATCTGGACTGCTGGTACGGGCGCCCATGAGCTAATACAACGATTCTCAATCAGAAATGACAAGAATGTAAAAAAGAGCACAAACCTTGATGCGGAAACTGTTGTCGCCTACCAAGTGAAGACCAGCAGGGCGCTGCTCCGCCGTGGACCTGTGCTGGCTTGAGTCCATGTCCGTCGTTGGCCGCTGCTCGCATTCGTCCGACCCATCTCCCAAGACGGCGTTAGAAGCAAACTCAATAGCCTTGCCCACCTTCATGGCTCCAGTCCACGAGATCGAATCAAGCATCATAGAGTTCGGGGAGGAGTAGCATTTCCACCGTCAGCTTCTCGCTGATGTATCAGCATAGAGTGCGGGGAGGACATGAAACATAAATACCTGGGGTTTAGCGCTGGTGATGGGAACGACCGACACAGCCTCCTTGCGCCGCTCCTCGCTGCCCACCCTGCTCTGGGGATCCTAGTGCCCTACCCTAGGGTTCCGCGCTGGTGGCGGCGGCGTGGTAGTACGGTGAACTGGAGTTTCGCCTGCGTCGGATGTGATGGCGCGGACGGAGTACCGAGGAGTCGCCGAGGTCGGCCAGGGCCTGGGGCACAGAGGAGTCCTCCTGGTCAAGGAAATCGGAGAGAAGCAGAGGATGGCGGCGCGCCGGCGCGAGGACACATGAGGGCAGGAGTCGAGAGGATCGTTCGTCTAGGCTCGTGAGGAGGGCAGCGATGGGAGGATCGCGTTAATGGTACCGTGTACAAAAATCCCATCAAAGCAAGTAAAATATACCAGGAATGCTTGATTGATTCTGATTTATTTTTTGTAGGCATTTTTAGATTTGTAGGGCATGTGCCCACGATCCCCGCACGACCTACCTTTTTTTGACGTGTATGATTCATGATAAGAAATGAAAATCACATCAATGCTTGATTGATTGTGATTAAATTTTTTATATGGTAACTAATCCGATGGTATTATGTGGGCGGTGAAGCGAAAAGGCAGGTGGGAGAGGAGACGAAAAATAACCGGTCAGAAAAAAATGAATTGATTGTTGCCCTGTATGTTTGGTTTGGTATTTGAAGATTGATTACTATCCGTTAGTTGGGTTATCAAAAAAGAAATTAATCAAGATATATCCGTAATGTGCTATCAGTTCCTGTCGTTTATAACGTGTCTAGTTAGGAAACTAAATTTTATTGATTGATAATGTGCTATCAGTTCCTGCCGTTTATAACGTGTCTAGTTAGGAAACTTTGGAAATGTTAGGAAAGTATTTTACATGGGCGGTGAAGAGAAAAAGCAGGTGGGAGAGGAGACGAAAAATAACCGGTCTGAAAAAAATGAATTGATTGTTGCCATGTACGTTTGGTTTTGGTATTTGAAGATTGATTACCATCCGTTAGTTGGGTTACCAAAAAAGAAATCAATCAAGATATATCCATAATATGCTATCAGTTCCTGCCGTTTATAACGTGTCTAGTTAGGAAACTAAATTTTATTGATTGGCAATGTGCTATCAGTTCCTGCTGTTTATAACGTGTCTAGTTAGGAAACTTTGGAAATGTTAGGAAAGTTTTTATTGTGAGGGTAAAAAAATCAACGTGAGGAGATATGGTGGTGGGATGCGAGACGAAAATAAACCAGACGAAATATAACCAGACAAAGTGGAAGGTAGGACGGAAAAAAAACCTGAAACAAAGACTACCAACTGTTCCATTAAGAGTAGAGATGTTGTACTAAGGTTGAAAATTAGCGCGGGTACACTAGGAAAAAAATGCTTCTAGAAAGAAAATAAAAATGGAAAAGAGTAATGTGCAGATGGATATCCGTGTCACACGGCGTGATGAGACCAGAGTCCATGCGCATACGTCCCGTACGGGTGCGGCCGTGTGCCCAACGTCCGTCTGCTCAACGAAGGCGCATGCATGCTGTGCTGTCGCCGGGCCGACGTAGTGGTGCAGTGCGACATGCCAACTTGTCAACTGTTGTCAGTGCACGCATATATGGTTGGATCTCTTCCGCTTGCATCCGTCTCCCGGCCACAGTGGCCGGCGCTCGACATGGGCGCCGGAGCTAGTTCCACAGTTCCCAGGCGCACGTTGTCACGGCGCAACGTCATTCCATTGTCCCCTGTCTGTCGGGGCTAGCTCCGGCTATATTTAAGACGGCAGGGGGAGACACTGCGAGTGAGTGACGATCGACAGGCAGTACATGCACCGAGAGAACTTCGCCGGCGGCAGCCGTACGAGTACGAGACGTGCAGCGTGTCCCTCAGAGAGTAACATGCATGCATCTTTTTTTTTTTCTTTCTCTTTTGAAGCTGCATGCAGCTTATTAACTTAGCACGGAGTATACCATATGTTACTAATTTGAAAAAATATTGACGGACTCATCTTAGCCCTCGTATTAAAAATGATGTGTACATCCCTAGTTAATGCAGAGGCCGGGAAGTTAAATTCTCTATCTATTTCAGATGCCACGGTTCCCACATATTAGAAACAAACCAGGCGATCCTCGTGTCGCCTCCTCTAGGGTGACCGGGGTGTGTGTGGGGGGGCGGGGGCGTTGCCACTTCCTGCTCTCTCCACCCCACCCCGTCTCTAGAGGTGGACGGCGAGGATCTGGGGTCTCGTGGCCGTGGCGCGGCTGTCAGGAGGGGCGGTGCACGGTGGTGCTAGATCTTCCTCATGCGGTCGCTCCTCCCGGCGGTGCGGCGTCACTTTGGTGATTTCGCAGGGACGACGGACTCGGCGGAGGTTGTGACCAAACTATGGTGCAAGGCCCCCGGAGCAACACCTCCAGACACCGCGGCAGCAATGCCCCCTCTGTTGTGGATGACGGACAGGAGGCAGCTTCATGTGGCGCTGTGTGGGGCGGCGGATCAAGGGATCTCGTACTTGGAATCTTCGTTGGAGGCGTGTGGCGCCCGGAGCTTTCTTTGGCTTCTACAGCGTTTGATGAGGGAAATCCACAGCCCTCTGGGGATTGTAGATCGCAAGCCGACTGTGGGTTCGGGAAGGTCCGGTTGCCAGTGTAAACCATGCCGGCTTTGGTCATGGCATACGATGGCGGCATATTTGCATTGGTTACTTACTAAAGGCATCGTTGTTGCAACGGCCATCTTCCCGCCCAAGCAGCTCTTCTTGGGGAAACCCTTGATCTATGTCTCCTAGATTGGACAATGGGCATGCAATGCCATTTCCCTCTTTTCGAGCATTGTTTTTCGGGAGCAGGTACTTTCTCTAGGAGTCCTGTGGTGGAGTGGCGTGGTCTTCCGATTCAAAGACGACGAGTCTCAGCGGTGTGGTGTGTAGCCTGGTCTCGGCGTTGGACTCATGATGATGTGCAAGCGCGGGGCGGGCGATGTCTGGTGTTGTAGTGATGTCAGGCCTGCCAATATCATTTCATTGATCTCCGCCCAGAAGAAGGGTTTGCGAAAGATGACGGCAGTGACGTCGGGAGCGTGCATAGTCGGTGTGAGCTAATGGTCTGCTGGACCGGTGCTTTCGTTTTAGATCATGCAGAGGTCGGTGTGAGGTATGGGCAAGCGGCCCTGGTCATGACCACCATTATCATCAAGCTTGTAGGTGAAGTGACTTTTCTTGCCTAGAAGAGAGATTCGGAAGCATTGATGTTTTATCTTGTAAGTCATTGTTAAATAATAACGTGAGGGTTAAACTATATATATACTGTTCGAATAGATATCCTATTGTCGATAAATTCTTTTTCTTTAAGGATATTTTGAATCGGCTCATGTCAACGTATTGGTGGAGGTATGCAGCAGTGTGAACATGCATGCATACGTACGGCTCAGTTGCGGTGCATCTCATCACAACAACGGGACGAAAGAGGGATGGCAACGTTCCTCGTAGTGCGGCGTCGTTCGGGGAGGCCTCATGGTTCCTTCGTCAATTCTTCTCGGAGCACCGTGCTCTCCGGTTTCCCGAGGTGTCATCGTCGACTCATCTCTCATCCGTAAAACGGGACGAAAACTGGTTTCTCCGAATCCGATACTCTGATCGGTTACCAGTGATCGAGTGGATAGCGATCGGATCGGTCAGCTAACAATGACCAACAATGGAGAGGGAGAAAGACAGAGTAGAGCTAGTGCTGGAGCTGACTCGGGAAGGGACAATGATGAGCAGCAAACGTAATCCCCTGGAGCTGCCGCTGTCTGGGCTACAGAAGCAAGCTAGTGCTACTACTCCATTACATTAATCGATGTTCATGCCTGTCAGGACCCCGATCCTAAGTCACACAGGTCTAGCCTGTAACACACCATATCACTTTGCGGCCTCACGCACGGTATTCTACGGGTGCCACCTTACCTGGCCCGGGACCGTTTGCGCATTTTGACACACGTATATGATAGTGTCGCTAGCATCCATATGACAGAGAACCCGGGCCGACATGACCAGTTATAAACCAAAAGTGGCACTAAATTACAGAGACAGACATACATGACCCAGCAACGAACGTGTCGGTCATCAACGTATGAACCCAAGTCGTAGCAAGCTACAAGGACTTAAAGGAACAACGCGTGACATTTCCCCTAAGGGACAGACACAAGAACGAAGAAGGACACATGCCGGCCAGCCTAAGTGTTCCGGAGCAGTAGCAAGCTACCAAGGCTCAGTGGAAGCACTAGGAGACATTTCCCTGTAAGATAGGCTACCAAAGGTAAACAACTAGGTGTCGGATCCCACACATAGCAATACACATTACACGTACGCATAACATGCAAGTATGTGCTGTACAACATGGCATCACAACATAACTCAACGACTCGTATAGATAAAGGCCCAGAAGAGCCATCATAGCATTTATTACATACAGAGGTCACATGACCCAACATACAGAGCATACAGGCAACGGAAGCATAACATGTCTGAGTACAGACAACTACAAATGAAAAAGGCTGAGAAGCCTGACTATCTACCAGACCCTCCCAAGGGTACAAGATCGTAGCTGAGGTAACAAGCTAAACGTCGAAGTCCACGCGGAACCACTAGCGAGACTGAAGTCTCTCTGCAAAACATAAATTAAGCAAACGTGAGTACAAAGGTACTCAGCAAGACTTACATCAGAACTAGCTACATATGCATCAGTATCAACAAAGGGGGTGGTGGTGTTTGACTGCAGCAAGCCAGCTTTGACTCGGTGGCTATCCTGAACTACGACTGCAAGTAACTCTTCTGAGGTGGCGCACACGAGTCCACATATTCACCAATCAATACACCACTATGGATCCGCTCCCGTCTCCCTACGAGAAGGCCATCCATAACACTCACGCTTATCTTGCGCGTTTTAGAGTATCCACTTTCACTTGTCTATGAACTGTAATAGGCAACCCAGAAGTCCATTACCGCGGACACGGCTATTCGAATAGATTATATATATAACCCTGCAGGGGTGTACTTCTTCACACACGCTCTCACCACTTACCGCCGTTTACACGACATGTACTCGGCAACCTTCAAGCGGAGGCCCAGCGAGGGTGTCGGCCACGACCTGACTAACCACACAAGTCTCTCGTCCAGGTTTATCGCCTATTTGGGTTCCATCCGTGGGGAGATCCGGCCGGGGTGTCGCTCACGGCCCCAAACGATGTGTACAGGGTTCCCGCATCACCAAACGGGCAATCGGTACACCGTGCCACGTACCTGCCGCGTCACAGCCCACCCCGAGGGTCAGCGCTGCGCACGACCTCCAGTAAACTACAAACACCAGAAACTAGTTGCAACTCCTGGACAGAGATCATGTTGATTAATAAGTCGAGAGAGTTAATTAAGGATCCCAATGTGTGGTAGTAGCTGTTTCATGGACCAACCAACACAGAACTCAGTTCCTGAGGACGGCTGCAATGAGACAACCCACCATGTACTCCTACATGGCCTCTCATCGCTACCTTTATCAAATCGTGTTCACACACTTAGCTCACACACAGTAGGACATGTTCATCACATTCCAATTCATCCCCGATGAATCAGACCTGACACAACTCTAAGCAATAGCAGGCATAACCAGAAAGCATCAATGAGTAGGCACAACATGGCTCAAACAACTCCTACTCATACTAGTGGGTTTCAACTATTTACTGTGGCAATGACGGGTCATGCAGTGGAAAGGGGTTCAACTACCGCAGCAAGTAACAGTTGAAGCGTTGTTGTCCTAATGCAGTAAAAGAGAGCAAGAGCGAGAGAGTGGGATTGTATCGGAATGCTCAATGGGGTTTTGCTTGCCTGGCACTTCCGAAGATAACATTGGGTCTTCATCGGTGTCATCGAACACATCGTCGGAACACGTCTACTGAAAGGGAACAAACACCGTCAACAAGAGAGAACACAATCAATGCAATGCAACAATATGATGCATGATCATGACATGGCAATATGCTGTTGATTGAGCTAATGCAACTAGCAACACAATTAAATGAAGTTGGTTTGAACCAAAGGTTCAAATTCAAACTCCATATGTGATTATTTAATTGTCATTTAATTGATTTGACCTGATCAGTAGGCTTAGCTTGTTAAAACATGCATGAAAGTGCCATAAACAGATTCCTTGGATTTTTCTTATCATTTTTCATATATAAATTATTTTCATCTGAGCTACGGTTGATTTTATATGATTTTTACAAGTTTTGGCTATTTTCTGAAATAAATAAATCATTTAGATTTATATAAAATTCCAGAAAGGCTTTATTGCATCAGCATGACGTCTGTGTGACGTCAGCAGGTCAACAGGGGCTGTTCGGGTCAAACCTGACCAGTGGGTCCCACTGGTCAGTCTCTCAGGGCTAACTAAACGTTTTAAAACTAAACTAAAGATTAACAGAGTTTGGGCCCCACGTGTCAGTGACACATCTAACTAACAGGGTTAGTTAGCCTTACGTTAATACTAACTAAACTGTCAGTGGGCCCAGGGCCCACATGTCAGTGTCCAATCTAACTAACAGAGATTAATAACACTAAACTAAATCTAAACCTTAATTAGTTAGGGACCTGGATCCACCTGTCATTGAGAGAGAGGGGTCAAACCTCTGGACAGACGGGGTCAAACCTCGCCGGTCAAAGCTGTCAACCCACCGGCGTTTAGCCGCCGGCGAGACTAGACGCGGCGGAGCGCGTCGGGTTTCACCTACAGGGGTTCTTTTGGCGCGCAGAGAGCAGCTACGGGAAGAGGGCGGAGTGGCGCATCCAACGGTGGTGATGCCGGAGGCTGGGGTGGCCGGAACCGTCGGCGGCGAGCTCAGGGGCGGCGGCCGGAATCGGGCCTCGGTGGTTTCGGTGATACGGGGCACGGGAGGAGCAACGGGAGGGGTTTTTGGGCCTCTGGTGTTGCGCTGAGCACGTCTGTGTGCTCGGTTGCCGCCCTGGGTGATGGTGGCCACGGCTGCAACAACGCCGGCGGCGAGAAGCTCACGACCACGGCGGAACGACGCTACGGCAAGGGGCAAGCGAAAAGGAGAGAGGGGAAACGCAGTGGAGCTCACAGCGAGGACGACGGGGGTCTCAGGAAGCTCGGGGAGGCGCCAACCATCGCGAAATCGACGGTGAGGTTGTCGGCGGCCGAAGGTTGAAGAAGACGAAGACGGCGACGTTTCGGGGCTCCCGGCTTCGGGCGGCTCGGCGAGGAGGAAGAGAGGGACGAGGCGGAGCTACTGGGCGCTCCGGCGAGGCGAGAGGGGGACGTTGGCTGCGGTGGTGACGAGCGGCGGCGACGAGCTCCGCTCGGTGGCTGCGTGTGAGAGAACAGAGGGGAGGGAGATAGATCGAGGGGGAGTGAGAGGGGCCTGGGGGCGTGCGTGGCGTCTCCAGGGGGGTCGGGGAGGAAGCAAGCAGGCAGGAGGTGGCCGGAGTGCGGCGACCACGCGCCGGCACGCGCGCTCGTCCTTCTGTCACGAGGAAGACGACAGGGGGAGGCCAGGTGGGCTGGGCCGAGCTGCTGGGCCACCAGGCTACAGGGAGACCAGGTAAGTGGCTCAGGTGGGCTTCCTTTCTCTCTGTCTTTTCTTTCTGTTACTGTTATTTATTTTATCTTCTGTTTTCTAATTCTTTTGTAACTTTGTGGCTTTTCTAAAAAGGCTTAGGCATTTTCAAAAATCACCAAACTGCTCATGCCCACTGTTTAGCATATAACCAACATGGAACATTTCAGTTTGGGATTATTTGAGCATTTAAAATAATATATAAAATTTAAATGCCCAAATGCAAATAAGATATGATTTAACCCAAAAATCCAGAATGGTCCTAGAAATGTGTGCAGCATTTTTGGCAGAGGTTTTTAATCAATCCAAAAATGATGAACTTTTCCAAGGGGCATTTTGGGTTCATTGAAAAGATTTCAATTGACCCTAGTTGAATTACTTTACTGCTAGGGTTTAGGCAATCCCCATTTCAAGTTTCTGAGAAATTGAAACATGATGCAACAGGCAAATGCTATCTTAGGGCAAGGTGAAATTGGGGATGTGACAACTCACCCCCACTAAACAAGAATCTCGTCCCGAGATTCAGGACGTGAGATAAAAAATCAGAGGGGACACTATCTAACACAATCTTCTCGATCCAGTTTCCCTCCTCGAAATTGTTGATTCATTGCATCTTGTAATTCTTGGCATCCTTGATTTCGAGATCTTTGTCCAAACGGTGACGATGAGAGAAACTCTACAAAATTGATCTTCCGAAAGATCGAGCAATTCAAGATCATCTTATGGAGTGAGACGTTGAAACATCTCTTTAGCCGAGACACGGAGTACACCTCCAGGGGGATGGAGTGAAACAAACGATGAAGGTTCACCTAGTGGCAATAATTCCACATCTAAGAAGATGGTGATCGATGTCACCAGGCGGGGTACCTTAGAGAAGGTGACTCGTAGAGTTACTCCCTTAAGTGGCAAAATAATTACTTTTGATATAGAGATAATTGAAATTCCCTTTACCAGCCTAAGGCAACACAATCGATCGTTTGACGGAGCTCGAGATAATGACATTCTCGGCCAGAATGGATGATGTGGACTACCTTGTAAAGGACAATGCCAAGGTTGATTTTTTTTATCACCGGAAATGGATGGAACTTATGGTAGGACCACTTTTGAAGATAATCCTGAACATCAGTGATTGAGAATGGTAACCCATGGAGAATTGGCACATTGGTGGTGCAAGCTGGTAACAAAATGCAAATGCTGGGAATGATTCTGGTAACTGGGAAGAATCCCAACAGTAGAGAGTAAATCTACTCTTGAGGGTGTATAATATAATCAAGAACACTAGAAGCAATCCCGGTTAGTGTCGAGGATAACACCTAGTGCTGGTGCGTGCTCTCAAGAACTTGAGTATTCCCATATTCACCAAGGTTTCACCAATATCCGTGTCAAGGATCCTGGCAACACCACATACTACCATGATGAATAATGATGGACGATGCAGATGCAAAGGAAGATAACACTTTCTCAGATTTCACCTTAGCGAGGCCAAGGAACGAAATCTGGAGGATCGACCGAGAGACATTTAGCACTCCACTTCTAATGTTCTCCTTGATGTGTTAGCGTAAATCATTCATAGATATGTTTGGTATCTTGAACATCAAGTAAAGGTCGGACTTCGGGAGCACAAGAATCCATAAGGAACAACTAGGGAGTAAATCCTACGAAGTCCTTATGGGGAGGTGGCCAACTTCTTCAATCAAGATACTACATCAATAGGTCTTCCGGCTAGGTGTGTTGGCCACGACATCCACTTTACCGGTAATCGAGAGACCAATATTATAGTTCTTGGAAAATGCACCAACCATCATATCTGCCTGAGATTCAGTTCTGGTTGGTGTCAGGATATTCCAGACTCATCTAGTCTAGAAGGAAAAATGAAAGTTTGCAACACAATTCGTCGAGACGACGTTGCGAGATTCTCGGGAATGAACTACGATAGCAAGCTCCAAAACATGAGCTGGTTTTGCTACAAACATGTGAACACGTTGTCCAAGACAAGCATGACCACATAGCAGTCTTATGATAAAACACTACCGAGTTCTGGTTGGGAACCATCGTCTAGGATATCGAAGTCCTTACATAAGTCATATGATTAGTTCTTATGATGGAACTTTTCTCCTTGAACAAATCAATCAGTGGCTTGGGGCGCTAGGAATACATATAGAGTGAAGGTTGCAAGTCTCCAAACCACAGAATACTTCGCACGTATGCATGACTGACTTGAGATGAATCCACAGGAAGCCAAAACAACTTTCTCAAACTCACGGTGGCAACTTACATCAATTACACATGAATTAGGGAAAATCTCTCCTCTCATCCAACATATACCTCATGAACGGGACACGAAGGCAATGCTTACAAAGTTTCCAACACTAGCTTAAATGTTCAGCATGAATCGTGGTCAAGATAAACGATGTTGATGGGCTCAACAACGGGTCATCGAGATATCCATGAAGATGGAATTCCACAATTTATATGAACAAGGTGGTAGCATTGGTCAGACCAAGGGGATATAATGGTGTAGGCTCGAGGAATCATCCCCGAGTAAGACAACATTATGAACATCGTTGGTTCTGATTTGATTTGATGATAGCCCATACTCAAATCAAAGTTTTGGACAAGACAATAGATCCAGCAATTGATCACGGGGATCAATTGGAGAATATATCATCTATCTTCAATTCACACACAAGATATCCCTTTGGAGTGAGCTATGTGGGTTAGGCTTTTATCTTCCAACTCTCCAAGTTGTTGTTTAGCTTAGCCAACCAGTTCAGGGTATCCAACACATATTCTTGGAGAAGTGGTGGTTTATAAGGAACCAACTTGATCACGAACTCAACATAGCGGTCAGGTGACAACCTGGTAATACTTCCGAGAAGATGTTCGGAAATCGCGAACCACCGACATGTTGCTAAGCTCGAGATCAACCTTGCTTTTCAGGGCAAGACGATATGATCAAATGAGCAAGGACTTAACAAAATCCTAACTCATCAATCAAGGAGTGCACCAAGAAAGTGGACTAGGTAGCACGATCAATCTTAGGATGATGATTCGGTAACGATCATGCTAAGAACGACATTATCGTCCATTAACTACCAAGCAACGAAGTTGCTAGTAGAATTGATTTCACACATCACAATTTACTTGTCAGCATTACGGTTACAATAACACGGAAACCGAGGGATGGACAATGATGGCAAGAAGTATTACTACATCAAGAATTCATAAGAGATAGTGCAATTCTCACAACATTCTTGACATAAAGATGATAATATTCCAAGATAGAACAGATTAGAAGCTGCATTAGCATTCTTCATCTGCGAGGTACAACTTCTTTGACCAAATCCGGGATATGGATAGGGTACTGAGGTTTGTTTCTCCTAGTCATTCCAGAATAGAATGGCTTGACGGACCACAAGAGTAAAAGGCATCGATGAACACAAGTGCACGACTACTCCTGACTATCAATTGATAGACGAAGGTCATAAAACAACTGAAAAGGGACAACTCAAAGGAACATATATCTTTCTGAGTTGTGGATGCATAGGTTAGTATGTCGAACGAGTTCCACATATTTCTTCCGGATAACCCATGCAGAAAGGTAGGACTGGCAGAGTCACAATATGAATGGAGTACCACTCAGGAGCACTCTGGTTGTGATCTTTTGGTTCGGAAGAACTTCTGCCAAGATGGTTCATGGTATTGGAAGAACGATAACCACGGACCTCGAGGACTATCGCAAGGTTACTAATAACCTAAAGGAACGAGCAAATACTATCAACATGAAGTAAGTAGGGTGAAGCTCGGGTTCAAGAACCCAGGAATAGATTACCTACCAACTAATTAGCATCACGGGATGCTTTCGAGAATGATGGCCAAAATCAACACACTGGAATATAAAACATTGCTGGATTACTGGGTGATCTTCTAAGATACTTAGGGCCATAATAATAACTCCAACATATGTGTCGAGGTAACAGAGTACCACAACACCCTGACTAGTGTGCTTAGTCTGGCCCAAAGGTACATCGGAACATGAAGGAAAGGTTTATAAATGCATCAGATTATTTAGAAACCTAGAATGACTCGGACAGCATAACTACTGTAATTGCTCGAAAATACTTTGAGATCCAAGAAAAATAGTATCATATCCACCTAACATCATAATGTCAAGGTTCTGAGACCAACAGTTGAACAAACAGAAGTAGTAGAAACTGAACTGAGGGTTGAATCCACAATAACGTGATCCTGATAGACATAAGAGAAAGCCTAGTTCCTAATCCCCGTGGAATAGAAGAAGGTGACTCAGATCAGAAGGTCATAAGGTAAAGGAGTAAAAAGAGCCTTACGTTCCCTTCCACAATCAATTCCCTTATATAACTAAAGAGTTTCTAGACACAACTTCGACCAGTTTGGCTTGCTAATCCTACAGGCAACCTGGCTCTGATACCAAAGCTGTCAGGACCCCGATCCTAAGTCACATAGGTCTAGCCTGTAACACACCATATCACTTTGCGGCCTCACGCACGGTATTCCACGGGTGCCACCTTACCTGGCCCGGGACCGTTTGCGCATTTTGACACACGTATATGATAGTGTCGCTAGCATCCATATGACAGAGAACCCGAGCCGACATGACCAGTTATAAACCAAAAGTGGCACTAAATTACAGAGACAGGCATACATGACCCAGCAACGAACGTGTCGGTCATCAACGTATGAACCCAAGTCGTAGCAAGCTACAAGGACTTAAAGGAACAACGCGTGACATTTCCCCTAAGGGACAGACACAAGAACGAAGAAGGACACATGCCGGCCAGCCTAAGTGTTCCGGAGCAGTAGCAAGCTACCAAGGCTCAGTGGAAGCACTAGGAGACATTTCCCCGTAAGATAGGATACCAAAGGTAAACAACTAGGTGTCGGATCCCACACATAGCAATACACATTACACGTACGCATAACATGCAAGTATGTGCTGTACAACATGGCATCACAACATAACTCAACAACTCGTATAGATAAAGGCCCAGAAGAGCCATCATAGCATTTATTACATACAGAGGTCACATGACCCAACATACAGAGCATACAGGCAACAGAAGCATAACATGTCTGAGTACAGACAACTACAAATGAAAAAGGCTGAGAAGCCTGACTATCTACCAGACCCTCCCAAGGGTACAAGATCGTAGCTGAGGTAACAAGCTAAACGTCGAAGTCCACGCGGAACCACTAGCGAGACTGAAGTCTCTCTGCAAAACATAAATTAAGCAAACGTGAGTACAAAGGTACTCAGCAAGACTTACATCAGAACTAGCTACATATGCATCAGTATCAACAAAGGGGGTGGTGGTGTTTGACTGCAGCAAGCCAGCTTTGACTCGGTGGCTATCCTGAACTACGACTGCAAGTAACTCTTCTGAGGTGGCGCACACGAGTCCACATATTCACCAATCAATACACCACTATGGATCCGCTCCCGTCTCCCTACGAGAAGGCCATCCATAGCACTCACGCTTATCTTGCGCGTTTTAGAGTATCCACTTTCACTTGTGTATGAACTGTAATAGGCAACCCAGAAGTCCATTACCGCGGACACGGCTATTCGAATATATTATATATATAACCCTGCAGGGGTGTACTTCTTCACACACGCTCTCACCACTTACCGCCGTTTACACGACATGTACTCGGCAACCTTCAAGCGGAGGCCCAGCGAGGGTGTCGGCCACGACCTGACTAACCACACAAGTCTCTCGTCCAGGTTTATCGCCTATTTGGGTTCCATCCGTGGGGAGATCCGGCCGGGGTGTCGCTCACGGCCCCAAACGATGTGTACAGGGTTCCCGCATCACCAAACGGGCAATCGGTACACCGTGCCACGTACCTGCCGCGTCACAGCCCACCCCGAGGGTCAGCGCTGCGCACGACCTCCAGTAAACTACAAACACCAGAAACTAGTTGCAACTCCTGGACAGAGATCATGTTGATTAATAAGTCGAGAGAGTCAATTAAGGATCCCAATGTGTGGTAGTAGCTGTTTCATGGACCAACCAACACAGAACTCAGTTCCTGAGGACGGCTGCAATGAGACAACCCACCATGTACTCCTACATGGCCTCTCATCGCTACCTTTACCAAATCGTGTTCACACACTTAGCTCACACACAGTAGGACATGTTCATCACATTCCAATTCATCCCCGATGAATCAGACTTGACACAACTCTAAGCAATAGCAGGCATAACCAGAAAGCATCAATGAGTAGGCACAACATGGCTCAAACAACTCCTACTCATACTAGTGGGTTTCAACTATTTACTGTGGCAATGACGGGTCATGCAGTGGAAAGGGGTTCAACTACCGCAGCAAGTAACAGTTGAAGCGTTGTTGTCCTAATGCAGTAAAAGAGAGCAAGAGCGAGAGAGTGGGATTGTATCGGAATGCTCAATGGGGTTTTGCTTGCCTGGCACTTCTGAAGATAACATTGAGTCTTCATCGGTGTCATCGAACACATCGTCGGAACACGTCTACTGAAAGGGAACAAACACCGGCAACAAGAGAGAACACAATCAATGCAATGCAACAATATGATGCATGATCATGACATGGCAATATGCTGTTGATTGAGCTAATGCAACTAGCAACACAATTAAATGAAGTTGGTTTGAACCAAAGGTTCAAATTCAAACTCCATATGTGATTATTTAATTGTCATTTAATTGATTTGACCTGATCAGTAGGCTTAGCTTGTTCAAACATGCATGAAAGTGCCATAAACAGATTCCTTGGATTTTTCTGATCATTTTTCATATATAAATTATTTTCATCTGAGCTACGGTTGATTTTATATGATTTTTACAAGTTTTGGCTATTTTCTGGAAAAAAAATCATTTAGATTTATATAAAATTCCAGAAAGGCTTTATTGCATCAGCATGACGTCTGTGTGACGTCAGCAGGTCAACAGGGGTTGTTCGGGTCAAACCTGACCAGTGGGTCCCACTGGTCAGTCTCTTAGGGCTAACTAAACGTTTTAAAACTAAACTAAAGATTAACAGAGTTTGGACCCCACGTGTCAGTGACACATCTAACTAACAGGGTTAGTTAGCCTTACGTTAATACTAACTAAACTGTCAGTGGGCCCAGGGCCCACATGTCAGTGTCCAATCTAACTAACAGAGATTAATAACACTAAACTAAATCTAAACCTTAATTAGTTAGGGACCTGGGTCCACCTGTCATTGAGAGAGAGGGGTCAAACCTCTGGACAGACGGGGTCAAACCTCGCCGGTCAAAGCGGTCAACCCGCCGGCGTTTAGCCGCCGGCGAGACTAGACGCGACGGAGCGCGTCGGGTTTCACCTACAGGGGTTCTTTGGGCGCGCAGAGAGCAGCTACGGGAAGAGGGCGGAGTGGCGCATCCAATGGTGGTGATGCCGGAGGCTGGGGTGGCCGGAATCGTCGGCGGCGAGCTCAGGGGCGGCGGCCGGAATCGGGCCTCGGTGGTTTCGGTGATACGGGGCACGGGAGGAGCAACGGGAGGGGTTTTTGGGCCTCTGGTGTTGCGCTGAGCACGTCTGTGTGCTCGGTTGCCGCCCTGGGTGACGGTGGCCACGGCTGCAACATCGCCGGCGGCGAGAAGCTCACGGCCACGGCGGAACGACGCTACGGCAAGGTGTTGGAAATATGCCCTAGAGGCAATAATAAATTGGTTATTATTATATTTCCTTGTTCATGATAATCGTTTATTATCCATGCTAGAATTGTATTGATAGGAAACTCAGATACATGTGTGGATACATAGACAAACACCATGTCCCTAGTGAGCCTCTAGACGACTAGCTCGTTGATCAATAGATGGTTACGGTTTCCTAACCATGGACATTGGATGTCGTTGATAACGGGATCACATCATTAGGAGAATGATGTGATGGACAAGACCCAATCCTAAGCCTAGCACAGATCGTGTAGTTCGTATGCTAAAGCTTTTCTATATGTCAAGTATACTTTCCTTAGACCATGAGATTGTGCAACTCCCGGATACCGTAGGAATGCTTTGGGTGTACCAAACGTCACAACGTAACTGGGTGGCTATAAAGGTGCACTACATGTATCTCCGAAAGTGTCTGTTGGGTTGGCACGAATCGAGACTGGGATTTGTCACTCCGTATGACGGAGAGGTATCTCTGGGCCCACTCGGTAGGACATCATCATAATGTGCACAATATGTGATCAAGGAGTTGATCACGGGATGATGTGTTACGGAACGAGTAAAGAGACTTGCCGGTAACGAGATTGAGCAAGGTATCGGTATACCGACGATCGAATCTCGGGCAAGTGCTATACCGATAGACAAAGGGAATCGTATACGGGATTGATTGAATCCTTGACATCGTGGTTCATCCGATGAGATCATCGTGGAACATGTGGGAGCCAACATGGGTATCCAGATCCCGCTGTTGGTTATTGGCCGGAGAGTTGTCTCGGTCATGTCTACATGGTTCCCGAGCCCGTAGGGTCTACACACTTAAGGTTTGATGACGCTAGGGTTATCGGGAAAGTATGTACGCGGTTACCGAATGTTGTTCGGAGTCCCGGATGAGATCCCGGACATCACGAGGAGTTCCGGAATGGTCCGGAGGTAAAGATTCATATATGGGAAGTCCCGTTTTGGTCACCGGAAAAGTTTCGGGTGATATCGGTAATGTACCGGGACCACCGGGAGGGTCCCGGGGGTCCACCAGGTGGGGCCACCAGCCCCAGAAGGCTGCGTGGGCTGAGTGTGGGAGGGAACCAGCCCCAAGGGGGCTGGTGCGCCCCCCCACCAGGTCCCTAGGCGCATGGAGAGGGGAAGGGGGCAAACCCTAGGTCCAGATGGGCCTTAAGGCCCACCCTAGGGCGCCCCCTCTCTCTCCCTCCCCTTGGCCGCACCCTAGATGGGTTTTCTAGGGCTGGCCGCACCCCTAGGGGTGGGAAACCCTAAAGGGGGCGCAGCCCTCCCTTCCCCCTATATATATGTGAGGTTTTGGGGCTGCTAGACACACGAGAACGTCTCCCTCTTGGCGCAGCCCTACCCCTCTCCCTCCTCGTCTCTTGCAGCGCTTGGCGAAGCCCTGCTGGAATCCCGCACTCCTCCACCACCACCACGCCGTCGTGCTGCTGTTGGATGGAGTCTTCCCAACCTCTCCCTCTCTCCTTGCTGGATCAAGGCGTGGGAGACGTCACCGGGCTGCACGTGTGTTGAACGCGGAGGCGCCGTCCGTTCGGCGCTAGATCGGATCTTCCGCGATTTGAATCGCCGCGAGTACGACTCCTTCATCCGCGTTCTTGCAACGCTTCCGCATCGCGATCTACAAGGGTATGTGGATCCAACTCTCCTCTCGTAGATGTGCATCTCCTAAATTGATCTTGGTGAGCGTAGGAAATTTTTTTGTTTCCCATGCAACGTTCTCCAACAGTGGTATCAGAGCTAGGTCTTTGCGTAGATGCAATCACGAGTAGAACACAAAGGAGTTTGTGGGCGTTGATGTTTAGATTGCTTCCCTCCTTGGTCTTTTCTTGATTCAGCGGTATTGTGGGATGAAGCGGCTCGGACCAACCTTACATGTCCTCGTACATGAGAACGGTTCCATCGACAGACATGTGACTTTTGTTGCATAAGATGGCTAGCGGGTGTCTGTCTCTCCCACCTTAGTTGAATCGGATTCGACAAAGGCGGTCCTTGTAGAAGGTTAAATAGCAACTTAAATATCACCGTTGTGGCTTTGCGTAGGTAAGAAGCGTCCTTGCTAGATACCCATAGCAGCCACGTAAAACATGCAACAACAAATTAGAGGACGTCTAACTTGTTTTTGCAGGGTATGTTTGTGATATGATATGGCCAATGACATGATGAGATATATTTGATGTATGAGATGATCATGTTGTAATAGTTAATATTGACTTGCATGTCGATGTATACGGCAACCGGCAGGAGCCATAGGGTTGTCTTTAATTTTTGTATGACCTGCGTGTCAATCATTAAGCGCTATGTAATGCTTTACTTTATCGCTAAACGGTAGCAATAGTAGTAAGAGCATGGTGGGCGCGCGACAACCCCGATGGCGACACGATGATGGAGATCATGATGATGGGGATCATGGTGTTACGCCGGTGACGATGGAGATCATGCCGGTGCTTTGGAGATGGAGATCAAAAGCACGAGTTGATGGCCATATCATGTCACTTATGATTTGCATGTGATGTTAATCCTTTTATGCATCTTATTTTGCTTAGGACGACGGTAGCATTATAAGATGATCCCTCACTAAAATTTCAAGATAAAATTGTGTTCCCCCCGAGTGTGCGCCGTTGCGAAGGTTCGTCGTTTCGAAGCACCACGTGATGATCGGGTGTGATAGACTCTACGTTCGCATACAACGGGTGCAAGCCAGTTTTGCACATGCAGAACACTCGGGTTAGACTTGACGGGCCTAGCATGTACAGACATGGCCTCGGAACACGGAAGACCGAAAGGTCGAGCATGAGTCATATAGTAGATATGATCAACATGAAGATGTTCACCATTGACACCACCTCATCTCACGTGATGATCGGACTTGGGTTGGTGGATTTGGATCATGTCACGCTCGGATGACCAGAGGGATGTCAATTTGAGTGGGAGTTATAAGTAATTTGATTAGTTAAAACTCACTTGTCATGAACAATAGTCTAAGTTGTCTTTTGCAAATTATGTAGTAGACCAATAACTGCGTTGTAGCTCCCTGTTTAATACGATCCTAGAGAAAGACTAAGTTGAAAGATATTGTAAGCAATGATGCGGACTGGGTCCGTAATCCGAGGAGTGTCCTCACTGCTGCACAGAAAGCTTACGTCTTTGATGCACCGCTAGATGTGCAAACCCCTACAACGTTGTCTGTGGATGTTGTGAACACCTGACAGAGACGTCCTGATGACTACTTGATAGTTTAGTGCACCATACTTTACGGCTTAGAATCGGGATTCCAATGACGTTTTGAACGCCATAGAACATATGAGATGTTCTAAGAGCTGAAATTGGGATTTCAGGCTCATGCCCGTGTTGAGAGGTATGAGACCTCTGACAAGTTCTTTTGCCAAAAAGATGGAGGAGAATGGCTCAACTAATGAGCATGTGCTCAGAATGTCTGGGTGCTGAAATCACTTGAACCAAGTGGGAGTTAATCTTCCAGGTGAGATAGTGGTTGACGGAATTCTCTAGACACTATCACCAAGCTACTAGAACTTCGTGATGAACTATGACATGCAAAGGATGGTGATAATCCCGGTACTGTCAGTGGTTCTTAGTACCGCAAAAGTAGAGATCAAGAAGGAGCATCAAGTGTTGATGGTTTAACAAGACCACTGGTTTCAAAAGGGTAAAGGGCTAGAAGGGAAACTTCATGAATGGCAAACCTGTTGTCGCTCTGATGAAGGAACCCATGGTTGAACCCAAACCTCGAGACTAAGTGCTTCTATTGTAAGGGGAACGGTCACATGGTAGCGGAACCACCCCAAATACATGGTAGATATGATAGCTGGCAACTTCAACAAAGTATATTTGATATACGTGTTATTGATGTGTACCTTACTAGTACTCCTTGTAGCACCTGGGTATTGGATACCGGTTCAGTTGTTATTAGTAACTTGAAGCAAAAGCTACGGACTAAATGGAGACTAGCTAAGGGTGAGGTGACGATGTGTGTTGGAAGTATTTCCAAGGATGATAAGATCACCATCGCACGCTCCCTCTATTTTCGGGATTAGTGTTGAACCTAGATAAATGTTATCAGATGTTCGCGTTGAGCATGAATATGATTAGATCATGTTCATTGCAATACGGTTATTCATTTAAGTCAGAGAATAATGGTTATTCTGTTTACATGAATAATACCTTTATGGTCATGCACCCAATGGTTTGTTGAATCTCGATCATAGTAATACACATGATGATAATATTAATGCCAAAAGATGAAGAGTTAATAATGATAGTACCACTTTCTTGTGGCACTGCCGCTTAAGTCATTTTGGCATAAAATGCATGAAGAAACTCCATGCTGATGGACGTTTTTGAGTCACTTGATTTTGAATCGCTTGACACATGCGAGCCATGCCTCATGGGCAGGATGACTGAGATCTCGTTTTCAGGTACAATGAAACGGGTAAGTGACTTATTGGAAATCATACATGCTGATGTATGTGATCCAATGAGAATTAAGGCGTGTGGTGGATATCGTTATTTTCTCATCTTCACTGACGATTTGAGTAGATATGGTATATTTACTTAATGAAGCAAAAGTCTGAAACGTTTGAAAGGTTCAAAAATTTCAGAGTGAAGATTAAGAATCATCATAACAAGAAGATCATGTTCCTACGATCTGATCAAGGGGATATTATATGAATTATGAGTTTGGCAATCACTTAAGACATTGTGGAATTGTTTCGCAGTTGAAGCCCCCTGGAACACCACAGCGTAATGGTGTGTCCGGACATCGTAATCGAACCTTATGAGATATGGTGCGATCTATGATGTATCTTACCGATCTACCACTATTATTTTGAGGTTATGCATTAGAGACAGCTGCATTCACTTTATATAGGGCACCATCTAAGTCCGTTGAGACAACGCCATATGAACTAAGGTTTGGCAAGAAACCGTAGTTGTCGTTTCTCAATGTTTGGGGCTGCGAGGCTTATGGCTTCAGCCGGGAAAAGCTCGAACCCAAAGCGGACAAATACATCTTCATATGATACCCAAAGGTAACAGTTGGGTATACCTCCTATCTCAGATCCAAGGGCAAAAATGTTTGTCCCTAAGAACGGGTCCTTTCTCGAGAAGGAGTTTCTCTCGAAAGAATTGAGTGGGAGGAAGATAGAACTTGATGAGGTCGTCGAACCCTCACTTCAACCGGAGAGTAGTGCAACACAGAAAGATGTTTCTGTGGAACCTACGACGTTGAAGAGGAAACTAATGATAGTCATCATGAAGCTCCAGATCAAGTTGCTATCGAACCTCGTAGGTCGACAAGGATATGTACTACTCCTGAGTGGTACGGTGATCCTGTCTTAGAGGTCATGTTGTTGGACAACGATGAACCTACGAACTATGGAGAAGCGATGGTGGGCCCATATTCCGACAAATGGTTAGAAGCCGAGAAATCCGAGATAGGATCCATGTATCGAAACAAAGTATGGACTTTGTGTTGGAAATATGCCCTAGAGGCAATAATAAAAGAGTTATTATTATATTTCCTTGTTCATGATAATCGTTTATTATCCATGCTATAACTGTATTGATTGGAAACTCAAATACACGTGTGGATGAATAGACAGACTTTGTGTCCCTAGTGAGCCTCTACAGGACTAGCTCGTTGATCAAAGATGACCGCGGTTTCCAGGTCATAGACATGAGTTGTCATTTGATAACGGGATCACATCATTAGGAGAATGATGTGATGGACGAGACCCAAACGTTAACATAGCTTTTGATCGTGTCAGTTATCGCTATAGTTTTCTGCATGTCAAGTATAAGTTCCTATGACCATGAGATCATGTAACTCACTGACACCGTAGGAGTGCTTTGTGTGTGCCAAACGTCGCAACGTAACTGGGTGACTATAAAGGTACTCTACAGGTATCTCCGAGGGTGTCTGTTGAGTTGACATGGATCGAGACTGGGATTTGTCACTCCGTATGACGGAGAGGTATCTCCGGGCCCACTCGGTAATACGTCATCTCAATGAGCTCAAAGTGACTAAGTAGTTGGTCACGGGATTATGTATTATGGTAACGAGTAAAGAGACTTGCCGATAACGAGATTGAACTAGGTATAGAGATACCGACGATCGAATCTCGGGCAAGTAACATACCGACGAGACAAAGGGAACTGTATACGGGATTGCCTGAATCCTTGACATCGTGGTTCATCCGATGAGATCATCGAGAAACATGTAGGAACCAATATGGGTATCCAGATCCCGCTATTGGTTATTGACCTGAGAGTGTCTCGGTCATGTCTACATGGTTTCCGAACCCGCAGGGTCTACACACTTAACGTTCGGTGACGCTAGGGTTGTTAGTGAGAAGAGTGCATGGTTACCGAAGGTTGTTCGGAGTCCCGGATGAGATCCCGGACATGACGAGGGTCTCCGGAATGGTCCGGAGACGAAGATTGATATATAGGATGAAAGGTTTCGGAGTACCGGAAGTGTTCCGGGGAGCATCGGGAAATCGGCGGAGTACCGGGAAGGTTTTCGGGGGGTCCGGAAGGTGTTCTGGGCCTATTGGGCCACAAGGGGGGACACCACAGCCCTCAGGGGGCTGTGCGCCCCCCCTGGGCCCTCTCCCCATGCGGCTAAGGGGGTGGGACCCCCTAGGGCTGGCCGCACCCCTTGGGACTTGGGGGGCAAGGCACCTAGGGGGGAAACCCTAGGGCCTGGGCGCCTTCCCCTGCCCTGGCCGCCGCCCCCCTCCCCTTGCCCTGGCCGCCGGCCCCTAGGGGGAAACCCTAGGGCGCCCTAGCCTCTCCACCCCCCCTATATATAGTGGGGCAAAGGGAGGGCAGCAAACACAGTTCGTGCCTCGGTGCTGCCCTCCCTCTCCCGTCATATCTTCTTCTCCCGCGGTGCTTAGGCGAAGCCCTGCTGGAGTTCTTCTCCACCATCACCACCACGCCGTCGTGCTGCCGGTTCTCCATCAACCTCTCCTCCACCCCTTGCTGGATCAAGAAGGAGGAGACGTCCCCGAGCCGTACGTGTGAAGAACGCGGAGGCACCGTTGCTTCGGTGCTAGGTCTTCGGCGATCTGAATCGCGACGAGTACGACTCCATCATCCGCGTTCATAACGCTTCCGCTTAGCGATCTACAAGGGTACGTAGATCACACTCCTTCCTCGTAGTTGCATCTACTAGATTGATCTTGGTGAACGGTAGGAAAAATTTTTGTTTCCCATGCAACGTTCCCCAACAGAACTGTTGGAAATATGCCCTAGAGGCAATAATAAAAGAGTTATTATTATATTTCCTTGTTCATGATAATCGTTTATTATCCATGCTATAACTGTATTGATTGGAAACTCAGATACACGTGTGGATGAATAGACAGACTTTGTGTCCCTAGTGTGCCTCTACAGGACTAGCTCGTTAATCAAAGATGACCGCGGTTTCCAGGTCATAAGACATGAGTTGTCATTTGATAACGGGATCACATCATTAGGAGAATGATGTGATGGACGAGACCCAAACGTTAACATAGCTTTTGATCGTGTCAGTTATCGCTATAGTTTTCTGCATGTCAAGTATAAGTTCCTATGACCATGAGATCATGTAACTCACTGACACCGTAGGAGTGCTTTGTGTGTGCCAAACGTCGCAACGTAACTGGGTGACTATAAAGGTACTCTACAGGTATCTCCGAGGGTGTCTGTTGAGTTGACATGGATCGAGACTGGGATTTGTCACTCCGTGTGACGGAGAGGTATCTCCGGGCCCACTCGGTAATACGTCATCTCAATGAGCTCAAAGTGACTAAGTAGTTGGTCACGGGATTATGTATTACGGTAACGAGTAAAGAGACTTGCCGGTAACGGGATTGAACTAGGTATAGAGATACCGACGATCGAATCTCGGGCAAGTAACATACCGACGAGACAAAGGGAACTGTATACGGGATTGCCTGAATCCTTGACATCGTGGTTCATCCGATGAGATCATCGAGAAACATGTAGGAACCAATATGGGTATCCAGATCCCGCTATTGGTTATTGACCTGGGAGTGTCTCGGTCATGTCTACATGGTTTCCGAACCCGCAGGGTCTACACACTTAACGTTCGGTGACGCTAGGGTTGTTAGTGAGAAAAGTGTATGGTTACCGAAGGTTGTTCGGAGTCCCGGATGAGATCCCGGACAAGACGAGGGTCTCCGGAATGGTCCGGAGACGAAGATTGATATATAGGATGAAAGGTTTCGGAGTACCGGAAGTGTTCCGGGGAGCATCGGGAAATCGGCGGAGTACCGGAAGGGTTTTCGGGGGGTCCGGAAGTGGTTTTGGGCCTAGTGGGCCACAAGGGGAAACACCACAGCCCTCAGGGGGCTGTGCGCCCCCCCTGGGCCCTCTCCTCATGCGGCTAAGGGGGTGGGACCCCCTAGGGCTGGCCGCACCCCTTGGCCTTGGGGGGCAAGGCACCTAGGGGGGGAAACCCTAGGGCCTGGCCGCCCCCCCTGCCCTGGCCGCCGCCCCCTCCCCTTGCCCTGGCCGCCGGCCCCTAGGGGGGAAACCCTAGGGCGCCCTCACCTCTCCACCCCCCCTATATATAGTGGGGCAAAGGGAGGGCAGCCAACACAGTTTGTGCCTCGGTGCTGCCCTCCCTCTCCCGTTACATCTTCTTCTCCCGCGGTGCTTAGGCGAAGCCCTGCTGGAGTTCTTCTCCACCATCACCACCACGCCGTCGTGCTGCCGGTTCTCCATCAACCTCTCCTCCACCCCTTGCTGGATCAAGAAGGAGGAGACGTCCCCGAGCCGTACGTGTGAAGAACGCGGAGGCACCGTTGCTTCGGTGCTAGGTCTTCGGCGATCTGAATCGCGACGAGTACGACTCCATCATCCGCGTTCATAACGCTTCCGCTTAGCGATCTACAAGGGTACGTAGATCACACTCTCCCCTCGTAGTTGCATCTACTAGATTGATCTTGGTGAACGGTAGGAAAATTTTTGTTTCCCATGCAACGTTCCCTAACAGTGGTATCAGAGCTAGGATCTTGCGTAGATGCTTTCTCGAGTAGAACACAAAAGGGTTTGTGGCGTTGATGTTTAAATTGCTGCCCTCCTTAGTCTTTCTTGATTCAGCGGTATTATAGGATGAAGCGGCCCGGACCAACTTTACATGTCCACGTACATGAGACCGGTTCCATCGACAGACATGTGACTTTTGTTGCATAAGATGGCTGGCGGGTGTCTGTCTCTCCTATCTTAGTTGAATCGGAATAGAACAAGGCGGTCCTTGTAGAAGGTTAAATAGCAACTTGAATATCACCGTTGTGGTTTTGCGTAGGTAAGAAACGTTCTTGCTAGATACCCATAGCAGCCACGTAAAACATGCAACAACAAATTAGAGGACGTCTAACTTGTTTTTGCAGGGTATGCATGTGATATGATATGGCCAATGACATGATGAATTATATTTGATGTATGAGATGATCATGTTGTAATAGTTAATATCGACTTGCATGTCGATGCATACGGCAACCGGCAGGAGCCATAGGGTTGTCTTTAATTTTTGTATGACCTGCGTGTCAATCCTCAAGCGCTTTGTAATGCTTTACTTTATCGCTAAACGGTAGCAATAGTAGTAAGAGCATGGTGGGCGCCGACAACCCCGATGGCGACACGATGATGGAGATCATGATGATGGAGATCATGGTGTGGCGCCGGTGACGATGGAGATCATGCCGGTGCTTTGAAGATGGAGATCAAAAGCACGAGTTGATGGCCATATCATGTCACTTATGATTTGCATGTGATGTTAATCCTTTTATGCATCTTATTTTGCTTAGGACGACGGTAGCATTATAAGATGATCCTTCACTAAAATTTCAAGATAAAATTGTGTTCCCCCCGAGTGTGCGCCGTTGCGAAGGTTCGTCGTTTCGAAGCACCACGTGATGATAGGGTGTGATAGACTCTACGTTCGCATACAACGGGTGCAAGCCAGTTTTGCACATGCAGAACACTCGGGTTAGACTTGACGAGCCTAGCATGTACAGACATGGCCTCGGAACACGGAAGACCGAAAGGTCGAGCATGAGTCATATAGTAGATATGATCAACATGAAGATGTTCACCATTGACACCACCTCATCTCACGTGATGATCGGACTTGGGTTGGTGGATTTGGATCATGTCACGCTCGGATGACCAGAGGGATGTCAATTTGAGTGGGAGTTATAAGTAATTTGATTAGTTAAACTCACTTATCATGAACAATAGTCTAAGTTGCCTTTGCAAATTATGTTGTAGATCAATAGCTTGCGTTGTAGCTCCCTGTTTAATACGATCCTAGAGAAAGACTAAGTTGAAAGATATTGTAAGCAAGGATGCGGACTGGGTCCGTAGTCCGAGGAGTGTCCTCACTGTTGCACAGAAAGCTTACGTCTTTGATGCACCGCTCGATGTGCAAACCCCTACAACGTTGTCTGTGGATGTTGTGAACACCTGACAGAAACGTCCTGATGACTACTTGATAGTTTAGTGCACCATACTTCACGGCTTAGAATCGGGATTCCAATGACGTTTTGAACGCCATAGAACATATGAGATGTTCTAAGAGCTGAAATTGGGATTTCAGGCTCATGCCCGTGCTGAGAGGTGTGAGACCTCTGACAAGTTCTTTTGCCAAAAATATGGAGGAGAATAGCTCAACTAGTGAGCGTGTGCTCAGAATGTCTGGGTGCTGAAATCACTTGAACCAAGTGGGAGTTAATCTTCCAGGTGAGATAGTGGTTGACGGAATTCTCTAGACACTATCACCAAGCTACTAGAACTTCGTGATGAACTATGACATGCAAAGGATGGTGATAATCCCGGTGCTGTCAGCGGTTCTTAGTACCGCAAAAGTAGAGATCAAGAAGGAGCATCAAGTGTTGATGGTTTAACAAGACCACTAGTTTCAAAAGGGTAAGGGCTAGAAGGGAAACTTCATGAATGGCAAACCTGTTGTCGCTCTGATGAAGGAACCCATGGTTGAACCCAAACCTCGAGACTAAGTGCTTCGATTGTAAGGGTAACGGTCACATGGTAGCGGAACCACCCCAAATACATGGTAGATATGATAGCTGGCAACTTCAACAAAGTATATTTGATATACGTGTTATTGATGTGTACCTTAGTAGTACTCCTTGTAGCACCTGGGTATTGGATACCGGTTCAGTTGCTATTATTAGTGACTTGAAGCAAAGGCTACGGACTGAACGGAGACTAGCTAAGGACGAGGTGACGATGTGTGTTGGAAGTGTTTCCAAGGTTGATGAGATCACCATCGCACACTTCCTCTATTTTCGAGATTAGTGTTGAACCTAGATAAATGTTATCAGGTGTCTACGTTGAGCATGAAAATGATTAGATCATGTTCATCGCAATACGGTTATTCATTTGAGTTAGAGAATAATGGTTATTCTGTTTACATGAATAATACCTTTATGGTCATGCACCCAATGGTTCGTTGAATCTCGATCATGGTAATACACATAATGATAATATTAATGCCAAAAGATGTAGAGTTAATAATGATAGTACCACTTTCTTGTGGCACTGCCGCTTAGGTCATTTTGGCATAAAATGTATGAAGAAACTCCATGCTGATGGATGTTTGGAGTCACTTGATTTTGAATCGCTTGACACATGCGAGCCATGCCTCTTGGGCAGGATGACTGAGATCCCGTTTTCAGGTACAATGAAACGGGCAAGTGACTTGTTGGAAATCATACATGCTGATGTATGTGATCCAATGAGAATTAAGGCGTGTGGTGGATATCGTTATTTTCTCATCTTCACTGACGATTTGAGTAGATATGGTATATTTACTTAATGAAGCAAAAGTCTGAAACGTTTGAAAGGTTCAAAATTTCAGAGTGAAGATTAAGAATCATCATAACAAGAAGATCATGTTCCTACGATCTGATCAAGGGGATATTATCTTAATTATGAGTTTGGCAATCACTTAAGACATTGTGGAATTGTTTCGCAGTTGAAGTCCCCTGGAACACCACAGCGTGATGGTGTGTCCGGACATCGTAATCGAACCTTATGAGATATGGTGCGATCTATGGTATGTCTTACCGATCTACCGCTATTATTTTGAGGTTATGCATTAGAGACAGCTGCATTCACTTTATATAGGGCACCATCTAAGTCCGTTGAGACGACGTCGTATGGTTTGGCAAGAAACCAAAGTTGTCGTTTTCTTAAATGTTTGGGGCTGCGATGCTTATGGCTTCAGCCAGGAAAAGCTCGAACCCAAAGCGGACAAATACATCTTCATGGAATACCCACTGGTAACGGTTGGGTATACCTTCTATCTCAGATCCAAGGACAAAAATGTTTGTCGCTAAGAATGGGTCCTTTCTCGAGAAGGAGTTTCTCTCGAAAGAATTGAGTGGGAGGAAGATAGAACTTGATGAGGTTGTCGAACCCTCACTTCAACCGGAGAGTAGTGCAACACAGAAAGATGTTTCTGTGGAATCTACAACAGTTGAAGAGGAAACTAATGATAGTGATCATGAAACTCCAGATCAAGTTGCTATCGAACCTCTTAGGTTGACAAGGATATGTACTACTCCTGAGTGGTACGTTGATCCTGTCTTAGAGGTCATGTTGTTGGACAACGATGAACCTACGAACTATGGAGAAGCGATGGTGGGCCCATATTCCGACAAATGGTTAGAAGCCGATAAATCCGAGATAGGATCCATGTATCAAAACAAAGTATGGACTTTGGTGGACTTGCCCTGTGATCGACAAGCCATTGAGACAAATGGATCTTTAAGACTAAGACGGATGTAGACGGTAATGTCACCGTCTATGAAGCTCGACTTGTGGCGAAGAGTTTTCCACAAGTTCAAGGAGTTGACTACGATGAGATTTTCTCACCCGTAGCGATGCTTAAGTCCGTCGGAATCATGTTAGCATTAGCTGCATTTATGAAATCTGGCAGATGGATGACAAAACAAGTTTCCTTACCAGTTTTCGTAAGGAAAGGTTGTATGTGATACAATCAGAAAGGTTTTGTCGATCCTAACGATCCTTCCATGGACTAGAGCAAGCATCTCGGAGTCGGAATATACACTTTGATGGAGTGATCAAAGTTTTTGGGTATACAAAGTTTGGTGGAAACTTGTATTTACAATAAAGTGAGTGGGAGCACTACAACATTTCTGATAAGTATATGTGAATGACATATTGTTGATCCGAAATGATGTAGAATTTCTGGAAAGCATAAAGGGTTGTTTGAAATGAGTTTTTCAAAGGAAGACCTGGATAAAGCTGCTTACATATTGGGCATCAAGAGCTATACAGATAGATCAAGACGCCTGATGATACTTTCAAAAGATCACACACCTTGGCATGATTTTGAAGAAGTTCAAAATAGATCAGTCAAAGAAGGAGTTCTTACCTGAGTTGTAAGGTGTGAAGTTGAGTAAGACTCAAAGCTTGACCACGGCAGAAGAAAGAGGAAGGACGAAGGTCGTCCCCTATGGTTTTGTCATAGGCTCTATACGATATGCCATGCTAAGTACCGCACCTGATGTGTGCCTTGCCACATGTCTGGCAAGAGGGTACAAAGGTGATCCAGGAGTGGATTACTAGATAGTGGTCAAAATTATCCTTAGAGGAATAAGGAAATGTTTCTTGGTTATGGAGGTGATAAAGAGTTCGACGTAAAGAGTTACGTCGATGCAAGCTTAACACCTATCCGGATAACTCTAAGTGGAGATACCGGATACGTATAATGGAGCAACAGTTTGGAATAGCTCCAAGTGGAACGTGGTAGCAGCATCTACGATATGACATAAAGTTTTGCGAAGTACATAGGGATCTGAATGTTGCAGACCCGTTGACTACAACCTCTCTCACAAGCATAACATAATCAAACACAGAACACATTGAGTGTTAATCACATATTGATGTGAACTAGATTGCTGACTCTAGTAAACTCTTTGGATGTTGATCACATGGCGATGTGACCTGTAAGTGTTAATCACATGGCGATGTGAACTAGATTATTGACTCTAGTGCAAGTGGGAGACTGTTGGAAATATGCCCTAGAGGCAATAATAAAAGAGTTATTATTATATTTCCTTGTTCATGATAATCGTTTATTATCCATGCTATAACTGTATTGATTGGAAACTCAGATACACGTGTGGATGAATAGACAGACTTTGTGTCCCTAGTGTGCCTCTACAGGACTAGCTCGTTGATCAAAGATGACCGCGGTTTCCAGGTCATAAGACATGAGTTGTCATTTGATAACGGGATCACATCATTAGAAGAATGATGTGATGGACGAGACCCAAACGTTAACATAGCTTTTGATCGTGTCAGTTATCGCTATAGTTTTCTGCATGTCAAGTATAAGTTCCTATGACCATGAGATCATGTAACTCACTGACACCGTAGGAGTGCTTTGTGTGTGCCAAACGTCGCAACGTAACTGGGTGACTATAAAGGTACTCTACAGGTATCTCCGAGGGTGTCTGTTGAGTTGACATGGATCGAGACTGGGATTTGTCACTCCGTGTGACGGAGAGGTATCTCCGGGCCCACTCGGTAATACGTCATCTCAATGAGCTCAAAGTGACTAAGTAGTTGGTCACGGGATTATGTATTACGGTAACGAGTAAAGAGACTTGCCGGTAACGAGATTGAACTAGGTATAGAGATACCGACGATCGAATCTCGGGCAAGTAACATACCGACGAGACAAAGGGAACTGTATACGGGATTGCCTGAATCCTTGACATCGTGGTTCATCTGATGAGATCATCGAGAAACATGTGGGAACCAATATGGGTATCCAGATCCCGCTATTGGTTATTGACCTGGGAGTGTCTCGGTCATGTCTACATGGTTTCCGAACCCGCAGGGTCTACACACTTAACGTTCGGTGACGCTAGTGTTGTTAGTGAGAAAAGTGTATGGTTACCGAAGGTTGTTCGGAGTCCCGGATGAGATCCCGGACACAACGAGGGTCTCCGGAATGGTCCGGAGACGAAGATTGATATATAGGATGAAAGGTTTCGGAGTCCGGAAGTGTTCCGGGGAGCATCGGGAAATCGGCGGAGTACCGGAAAGGTTTTCGGGGGGTCCGGAAGTAGTTCTGGGCCTAATGGGCCACAAGGGGGGACACCACAGCCCTCAGGGGGCTGTGCGCCCCCCCCCCTGGGCCCTCTCCTCATGCGGCTAAGGGGGTGGGACCCCCTAGGGCAGCCGCACCCCTTTGGAGTGGGGGGCAAGGCACCTAGGGGGGGAAACCCTAGGGCCTGGCCCTGGCCGCCGCCCCCCCCTGCCTTGGCCGCCGCCCCCCCTTGCCCTGGCCGCCGGCCCCCTAGGGGGGAAACCCTAGGGCGCCCTCACCTCTCCACCCCCCCTATATATAGTGAGGCAAAGGGAGGGCAGCAAACACAAGTTCGTGCCTCGGTGCTGCCCTCCCTCTCCCACAACATCTTCTTCTCCCGCGGTGCTTAGGCGAAGCCCTGCTGGAATTCTCCTCCACCATCACCACCACGCCGTCGTGCTGCCAGTTCTCCATCAACCTCTCCTCCACCCCTTGCTGGATCAAGAAGGAGGAGACGTCCCCGAGCCGTACGTGTGAAGAACGCGGAGGCACCGTTGCTTCGGTGCTAGGATCTTCGGCGATCTGAATCGCGGCGAGTACGACTCCATCATCCGCGTTCATAACGCTTCCGCTTAGCGATCTACAAGGGTATGTGGATCCTACTCTCCCCTCGTAGTTGCATCTACTAGATTGATCTTGGTGAACGTAGAGAAATTTTTTTGTTTTCCATGCAATGTTCCCCAACAGTGGCATCATGAGCTAGGATCTTGCGTAGATGCTTTCTCGAGTAGAACACAAAAGGGTTTGTGGCGTTGATGTTTAAATTGCTGCCCTCCTTAGTCTTTCTTGATTCAGCGGTATTATAGGATGAAGCGGCCCGGACCAACTTTACATGTCCACGTACATGAGACCGGTTCCATCGACAGACATGTGACTTTTGTTGCATAAGATGGCTGGCGGGTGTCTGTCTCTCCTATCTTAGTTGAATCGGAATAGAACAAGGCGGTCCTTGTAGAAGGTTAAATGGCAACTTGAATATCACCGTTGTGGTTTTGCGTAGGTAAGAAACGTTCTTGCTAGATACCCATAGCAGCCACGTAAAACATGCAACAACAAATTAGAGGACGTCTAACTTGTTTTTGCAGGGTATGCATGTGATATGATATGGCCAATGACATGATGAATTATATTTGATGTATGAGATGATCATGTTGTAATAGTTAATATCGACTTGCATGTCGATGCATACGGCAACCGGCAGGAGCCATAGGGTTGTCTTTAATTTTTGTATGACCTGCGTGTCAATCTTCAAGCGCTTTGTAATGCTTTACTTTATCGCTAAACGGTAGCAATAGTAGTAAGAGCATGGTGGGCGCCGACAACCCCGATGGCGACACGATGATGGAGATCATGATGATGGAGATCATGGTGTGGCGCCGGTGACGATGGAGATCATGCCGGTGCTTTGGAGATGGAGATCAAAAGCACGAGTTGATGGCCATATCATGTCACTTATGATTTGCATGTGATGTTAATCCTTTTTTGCATCTTATTTTGCTTAGGACGACGGTAGCATTATAAGATGATCCTTCACTAAAATTTCAAGATAAAATTGTGTTCCCCCCGAGTGTGCGCCGTTGCGAAGGTTCGTCGTTTCGAAGCACCACGTGATGATCGGGTGTGATAGACTCTACGTTCGCATACAACGGGTGCAAGCCAGTTTTGCACATGCAGAACACTCGGGTTAGACTTGACGAGCCTAGCATGTACAGACATGGCCTCGGAACACGGAAGATCGAAAGGTCGAGCATGAGTCATATAGTAGATATGATCAACATGTAGATGTTCACCATTGACACCACCTCATCTCACGTGATGATCGGACTTGGGTTGGTGGATTTGGATCATGTCACGCTCGAATGACCGGAGGGATGTCAATTTGAGTGGGAGTTATAAGTAATTTGATTAGTTAAAACTCACTTATCATGAACAATAGTCTAAGATGTCTTTGCAAATCTTTTGTTGTAGATGTCTCGCGCAGTAGCTCCCCTGAATTTTAATGCGTTCCTAGAGAAAGCTAAACTGAAAGATGATGGGAGCAACTTTGTGGACTAGCTCCGCAATCTGAGGATCATCCTCACAGCTGCCCAAAAGGTTTATGTCTTAAATGCACCGCTAGGTGAACCCCCCGCTCCTCAGGCCTCTGCGGACGTTATGAACGCCTGGCAGTCGCGTTCGGATGACTACTCAATAGTGCAGTGTGCCATATTGTATAGCTTGGAAGGAGGACTTCAAAGGCGTTTTGAACGTCATGGAGCATATGAGATGTTCCAGGAGTTGAAGTTCATCTTTGAAAAGAATGCCAAGATCGAGAGGTATGAGACCACCGATAAATTCTTTGCTTGCAAGATGGAGGAGAATTCGTCTGTCAGTGAGCACTTACTGAAGATGTCTGGGTACTATACCCGCATAGCTGATCTGGGACTTGTGTTCCCGGACGAGGCTATCATTGACAGAATTCTCCAGTCACTCCCGCCTAGCTACAAGAGCTTCGTACAGCAGTATAACATGCAAGGGATGAACAAAACCATCGCCGAGCTGTTTTCGATGCTGAAAGTCGCTGAGGAAGACATCCAGAAGGAGTATCAAGTGTTGATGGTCAATAAAACCACCAGTTTCAAGAAGAATGGCAAGGGCAAGAAGGGTAACTCTAAGAAGGGTGGCAAGGCAGTTGCTCATCCAGTGAAGAAACCCAAGGCTGGGCCCAAGCCAGAGACTGAGTGTTTCTATTGCAAGGGGAACGGCCACTGGAAGCGGAACTGCCCCAAGTATCTGGCAGACAAGAAGGGGGCCAACAACAACAACAAGCAAGGTATATGTGATATACATGTTATTGATGTGTACCTTACCAACTCTCGTTGTAGTGCCTGGGTATTTGATACCGGTTCGGTTGCTCACATTTGCAACTCTAAACAGGAACTGCGGAATAAACGGAGGCTGGCGAAGGACGAAGTGACGATGCGCGTGGGAAATGGTTCCAAGGTTGATGTGATCGCCGTCGGCACGCTCGCTCTTCGATTACCATCGGGATTAGTTATGAACCTGAATAATTGTTATTTAGTGCCTGCGTTAAGCATGAATATTATATCTGGATCTTGTTTATTGCGAGACGGTTACTCATTTAAGTCAGAGAATAATGGTTGTTCTATTTATATGAGTAATATCTTTTATGGTCATGCACCCGAAGTTAGGGGTTTATTCTTATTGAATCTCGATAGTGATGATACACATGTTCATAACATTGATGCCAAAAGATGTAGAGTAGATAATGATAATACCACTTTCTTGTGGCACTGCCGTCTCGGTCATATCGGCGTGAAACGCATGAGGAAGCTCCATGCTGATGGACTTTTGGCGTCTCTTGATTTTGAATCACTTGACACGTGCGAGCCGTGCCTCATGGGCAAGATGACAAGGACCCCGTTTTCAGGGACAATGGAACGGGCAAGTGACTTATTGGAAATCATACATACTGATGTGTGCGGTCCGATGAGTGTAACGGCGCGCGGTGGATATCGTTATTTTCTCACCTTCACTGACGACTTAAGTAGATATGGGTATATTTACTTGATGAAGCATAAGTCTGAAACTTTTGAAAAGTTCAAGCAATTTCAGAGTGAAGTTGAAAATCATCGTAACAAGAAGATCAAGTTCCTACGATCTGATCGAGGGGGAGAATATCTGAGTTATGAGTTTGGTGATCACTTAAGAAAATGTGGAATTGTTTCACAGTTGACACCACCTGGAACACCACAGCGTAATGGTGTGTCCGAACGTCGTAATCGAACCCTATTAGATATGGTACGTTCTATGATATCTCTTGCCGACTTGCCACTATCGTTTTGGGGATATGCGTTAGAGACAGCTGCATTCACTTTAAATAGGGCTCCATCTAAGTCCGTTGAGACAACACCGTATGAACTGTGGTTTGGTAAGAAACCTAAGTTGTCTTTTCTCAAGGTTTGGGGTTGCGATGCTTATGTCAAAAGGCTTCAGCCAGAAAAGCTCGAACCCAAAGCGGACAAATGTGTCTTCATAGGATACCCAAAAGAAACAGTTGGGTACACCTTCTATCTCAGATCCGAGGGCAAAGTGTTTGTCGCTAAGAACGGGTCCTTCCTCGAGAAAGAGTTTCTCTCGAAAGAATTGAGTGGGAGGAAGGTAGAACTTGATGAGGTTATTGAACCTCTGCTTCAACCAGAAAGTAGCGCAGCACAGAAAGATGTTTTTGTGGAGCCTACAGAGGTTGAAGAGGAAGCCAATGATGATGATCAAGAAGCTTCCGATCAAGTTACTACCGAACCTCGTAGGTCGACAAGGGTACGCACTGCACCTGAGTGGTATGGTAACCCTGTCTTGGAGGTCATGTTGTTAGACAACGGTGAACCTACGAGCTATGGAGAAGCGATGGTAGGCCCAGATTCCGACAAATGGTTAGAGGCCATGAAATCCGAGATGGGATCCATGTATGAAAACAAAGTATGGACTTTGGAAGTATTACCTGAAGGGCGGAAGGCCATTCAGAATAAATGGATTTTTAAGAGGAAGACGGACGCTGACGGTAATGTCACCGTGTATAAAGCTCGACTTGTGGCAAAGGGTTTTTCACAAGTTCAAGGGATTGACTACGATGAGACTTTCTCACCCGTAGCGATGCTTAAATCCGTCCGAATCATGTTAGCAATAACTGCATTTTTTGATTATGAAATTTGGCAGATGGATGTCAAAACAGCGTTCCTTAACGGTTTTCTTAAGGAAGAGTTGTATATGATGCAACCAGAAGGTTTTGTCGATCCAGAGAATGCTGACAAAGTATGCAAGCTCCAGCGTTCCATTTATGGGCTGGTGCAAGCATCTCGGAGTTGGAATCTTCGCTTTGATGAGGTGATCAAAGCATTTGGGTTTATACAAGTTTACAATGAAGCTTGTATTTACAAGAAAGTGAGTGGGAGCTCTATAGCGTTTCTAATATTATATGTGGATGACATATTGCTGATTGGAAACAATATAGAATTTTTGGATAGCGTGAAGGGGTATTTGAACAAGAGTTTTTCGATGAAAGATCTCGGTGAAGCTGCTTTCATATTGGGCATCAAGATCTATAGAGATAGATCAAGACGCTTGATAGGACTTTCACAAAGCACGTACCTTGATAAAGTTTTGAAGAAGTTCAAAATGGATCAATCCAAGAAGGGGTTCTTGCCGGTATTGCAAGGTACAAAGTTGAGTAAGACTCAATGCCCAGTGACTGCGGAAGATAGAGAAAAGATGAGTGTCGTCCCCTATGCTTTAGCCATAGGCTCTATCATGTATGCAATGCTGTGCACAAGACCAGATGTCAGCCTTGCCATAAGTATGGCCGGAAGGTTTCAAAGTAATCCTGGTATGGATCACTGGACAGCGGTCAAGAATATCCTGAAGTACCTGAAAAGGACTAAGGATATGTTTCTCGTTTATGGAGGTGATCAAGAGCTCGTCGTAAAGGGTTACGTCGATGCAAGCTTTGACACTGATCCGGATGACTCTAAGTCACAAACCGGATACGTATATATTCTCAACGGGGGAGCGGTAAGCTGGTGCAGTTCCAAGCAGAGCGTGGTAGCTGATTCTACATGTGAAGCGGAGTATATAGCTGCCTCGGAGGCGGCTAAGGAAGGTGTCTGGATGAAGGAGTTCATGACAGATCTTGGAGTTGTGCCTAGTGCACTGAACCCAATGACTCTGTTCTGTGACAACACTGGTGCCATTGCTCTAGCCAAGGAACCAAGGTTTCACAAGAGGACCAGACACATAAAGCGACACTTCAATTCCATCCGCGATTCGGTCAAGGAGGAGGACATAAACATTTGCAAAGTACACACGGATTTGAATGTTGCAGATCCGTTGACTAAGCCTCTTCCACGGGCTAAGCACGATCAACACCAAGACTCTATGGGTGTTAGATTCATTACCTTGTAATGCTAGATTATTGACTCTAGTGCAAGTGGGAGACTGTTGGAAATATGCCCTAGAGGCAATAATAAAAGAGTTATTATTATATTTCCTTGTTCATGATAATCGTTTATTATCCATGCTATAACTGTATTGATTGGAAACTCAAATAAACGTGTGGATGAATAGACAGACTTTGTGTCCCTAGTGAGCCTCTACAGGACTAGCTCGTTGATCAAAGATGACCGCGGTTTCCAGGTCATAGACATGAGTTGTCATTTGATAACGGGATCACATCATTAGGAGAATGATGTGATGGACGAGACCCAAACGTTAACATAGCTTTTGATCGTGTCAGTTATCGCTATAGTTTTCTGCATGTCAAGTATAAGTTCCTATGACCATGAGATCATGTAACTCACTGACACCGTAGGAGTGCTTTGTGTGTGCCAAACGTCGCAACGTAACTGGGTGACTATAAAGGTACTCTACAGGTATCTCCGAGGGTGTCTGTTGAGTTGACATGGATCGAGACTGGGATTTGTCACTCCGTATGACGGAGAGGTATCTCCGGGCCCACTCGGTAATACGTCATCTCAATGAGCTCAAAGTGACTAAGTAGTTGGTCACGGGATTATGTATTACGGTAACGAGTAAAGAGACTTGCCGATAACGAGGTTGAACTAGGTATAGAGATACCGACGATCGAATCTCGGGCAAGTAACATACCGACGAGACAAAGAGAACTGTATACGGGATTGCCTGAATCCTTGACATCGTGGTTCATCCGATGAGATCATCGAGAAACATGTAGGAGCCAATATGGGTATCCAGATCCCGCTATTGGTTATTGACCTGGGAGTGTCTCGGTCATGTCTACATGGTTTCCGAACCCGCAGGGTCTACACACTTAACGTTCGGTGACGCTAGGGTTGTTAGTGAGAAGAGTGCATGGTTACCGAAGGTTGTTCGGAGTCCCGGATGAGATCCCGGACATGACGAGGGTCTCCGGAATGGTCCGGAGACGAAGATTGATATATAGGATGAAAGGTTTCGGAGTACCGGAAGTGTTCCGGGGAGCATCGGGAAATCGGCGGAGTACCGGGAAGGTTTTCGGGGGGTCCGGAAGGTGTTCTGGGCCTATTGGGCCACAAGGGGGAACACCACAGCCCTCAGGGGGCTGTGCGCCCCCCCTGGGCCCTCTCCCCATGCGGCTAAGGGGGTGGGACCCCCTAGGGCTGGCCGCACCCTTTGGGCTTGGGGGGCAAGGCACCTAGGGGGGAAACCCTAGGGCCTGGGCGCCTCCCCCTGCCCTGGCCGCCGCCCCCTCCCCTTGCCCTGGCCGCCGGCCCCTAGGGGGAAACCCTAGGGCGCCCTAGCCTCTCCACCCCCCCTATATATAGTGGGGCAAAGGGAGGGCAGCCAATACAGTTTGTGCCTCGGTGCTGCCCTCCCTCTCCCGTCATATCTTCTCCTCCCGCAGTGCTTAGGCGAAGCCCTGCTGGAGTTCTTCTCCACCATCACCACCACGCCGTCGTGCTGCCGGTTCTCCATCAACCTCTCCTCCACCCCTTGCTGGATCAAGAAGGAGGAGACGTCCCCGAGCCGTACGTGTGAAGAACGCGGAGGCACCGTTGCTTCGGTGCTAGGTCATCGGCGATCTGAATCGCGACGAGTACGACTCCATCATCCGCGTTCATAACGCTTCCGCTTAGCGATCTACAAGGGTACGTAGATCACACTCCCCTCTCGTAGTTGCTTCTACTAGATTGATCTTGGTGAACGGTAGGAAAATTTTTGTTTCCCATGCAACGTTCCCCAACAGTGGCATCATGAGCTAGGATCTTGCGTAGATGCTTTCTCGAGTAGAACACAAAGAAGTTTGTGGCGTTGATGTTTAAATTGCTGCCCTCCTTAGTCTTTCTTGATTCAGCGGTATTATAGGATGAAGCGGCCCGGACCAACTTTACATGTCCACGTACATGAGACCGGTTCCATCGACAGACATGTGACTTTTGTTGCATAAGATGGCTGGCGGGTGTCTGTCTCTCCTATCTTAGTTGAATCGGAATAGAACAAGGCGGTCCTTGTAGAAGGTCAAATAGCAACTTGAATATCACCGTTGTGGTTTTGCGTAGGTAAGAAGCGTTCTTGCTAGATACCCATAGCAGCCACGTAAAACATGCAACAACAAATTAGAGGACGTCTAACTTGTTTTTGCAGGGTATGTATGTGATATGATATGGCCAATGACATGATGAAATATATTTTGATGTATGAGATGATCATGTTGTAATAGTTAACATCGACTTGCATGTCGATGCATACGGCAACCGGCAGGAGCCATAGGGCTGTCTTTATTTTTTGTATGACCTGCGTGTCAATCATTAAGCGCTTTGTAATGCTTTACTTTATCGCTAAACGGTAGCAATAGTAGTAAGAGCATGGTGGGGCGCCGACAACCCCGATGGCAACACGATGATGGAGATCATGATGATGGAGATCATGGTGTGGCGCCGGTGACGATGGAGATCATGCCGGTGCTTTGGAGATGGAGATCAAAAGCACGAGTTGATGGCCATATCATGTCACTTATGATTTGCATGTGATGTTAATCCTTTTATGCATCTTATTTTGCTTAGGACGACGGTAGCATTATAAGGTGATCCTTCACTAAAATTTCAAGATAAAATTGTGTTCCCCCCGAGTGTGCGCCGTTGCGAAGGTTCGTCGTTTCGAAGCACCACGTGATGATCGGGTGTGATAGACCCTACGTTCGCATACAACGGGTGCAAGCCAGTTTTGCACGTGCAGAACACTCGGGTTAGACTTGACGAGCCTAGCATGTACAGACATGGCCTCGGAACACGGAGGACCGAAAGGTCGAGCATGAGTCATATAGTAGATATGATCAACATGTTGATGTTCACCATTGACACCACCTCATCTCACGTGATGATCGGACTTGGGTTGGTGAATTTGGATCATGTCACGCTCGAATGACCGGAGGGATGTCAATTTGAGTGGGAGTTATAATTAATTTGATTAGGTAATAACTCACTTATCATGAACAATAGTCTAAAAATGTCTTTGCAAATTTATGTTGTAGATGGCTCGCGCAGGAGTTCCCCTGAATTTTAATGCGTTCCTAGAGAAAGCTAAACTGAAAGATGATGGGAGCAACTTTGTGGACTGGCTCCGCAATCTGAGGATCATCCTCACAGCTGCCCAAAAGGTTTATGTCCTAAATGCACCGCTAGGTCAACCCCCCGCTCCTGGAGCCTCTGCAGACGATATGAACGTCTGGCAGACGCGTTCGGATGACTATTCGATAGTACAATGTGCCATGTTGTACGGCTTGGAAGGAGGACTCCAAAGGCGTTTTGAACGTCATGGTGCATATGAGATGTACACGGAGTTGAAATTCATCTTTGAGAAGAATGCTAAGATCGAGAGGTATGAGACCACTGATAAATTCTTCGCTTGCAAGATGGAGGAGAATTCGTCTGTCAGTGAGCACTTACTGAAGATGTCTGGGTACTATACCCGCATAGCTGATCTGGGACTTGTGTTCCCGGATGAGGCTATCATTGACAGAATTCTCCAGTCACTCCCTCCAAGCTACAAGAGCTTCGTCCAGCAGTACAACATGCAAGGGATGAATAAAACCATCGCCGAGCTGTTTTCGATGCTGAAAGTCGCTGAGGCAGACATCCAGAAGGAGTATCAAGTGTTGATGGTCAATAAGACCACCAGTTTCAAGAAGAATGGCAAGGGCAAGAAGGGTAACTCTAAGAAGGGTGGCAAAGCAGTTGCTAATCCAGTGAAGAAACCCAAGGCTGGGCCCAAGCCAGAGACTGAGTGTTTCTATTGCAAGGGGAATGGCCACTGGAAGCGGAACTGCCCCAAGTATCTGGCGGACAAGAAGGGGGCCAACAACAACAAAGGTATATATGATATACATGTTATTGATGTGTACCTTAACAACTCTCGTTGTAGTGCCTGGGTATTTGATACCGGTTCGGTTGCTCACATTTGCAACTCTAAACAGGAACTGCGGAATAAACGGAGGCTGGCGAAGGACGAAGTGACGATGCGCGTGGGAAATGGTTCCAAGGTTGATGTGATCGCCGTCGGCACGCTCGCTCTTCGATTACCATCGGGATTAGTTATGAACCTGAATAATTGTTATTTAGTGCCTGCGTTAAGCATGAACATTATATCTGGATCTTGTTTATTGCGAGACGGTTACTCATTTAAGTCAGAGAATAATGGTTGTTCTATTTATATGAGTAATATCTTTTATGGTCATGCACCCGAAGTTAGGGGTTTATTCTTATTGAATCTCGATAGTGATGATACACATGTTCATAACATTGATGCCAAAAGATGTAGAGTAGATAATGATAATACCACTTTCTTGTGGCACTGCCGTCTCGGTCATATCGGCGTGAAACGCATGAGGAAGCTCCATGCTGATGGACTTTTGGAGTCTCTTGATTTTGAATCACTTCACACGTGCGAGCCGTGCCTCATGGGCAAGATGACAAGGACCCCGTTTTCAGGGACAATGGAACGGGCAAGTGACTTATTGGAAATCATACATACCGATGTGTGCGGTCCGATGAGTGTAACGGCGCGCGGTGGATATCGTTATTTTCTCACCTTCACTGACGACTTAAGTAGATATGGGTATATTTACTTGATGAAGCATAAGTCTGAAACTTTTGAAAAGTTCAAGCAATTTCAGAGTGAAGTTGAAAATCATCGTAACAAGAAGATCAAGTTCCTACGATCTGATCGAGGGGGAGAATATCTGAGTTATGAGTTTGGTGATCACTTAAGAAAATGTGGAATTGTTTCACAGTTGACACCACCTGGAACACCGCAGCGTAATGGTGTGTCCGAACGTCGTAATCGAACCCTATTAGATATGGTACGTTCTATGATGTCTCTTGCCGACTTGCCACTATCGTTTTGGGGATATGCGTTAGAGACAGCTGCATTCACTTTAAATAGGGCTCCATCTTAGTCCGTTGAGACAACACCGTATGAACTGTGGTTTGGTAAGAAACCTAAGTTGTCTTTTCTCAAGGTTTGGGGTTGCGATGCTTATGTCAAAAGGCTTCAGCCAGAAAAGCTCGAACCCAAAGCGGACAAATGTGTCTTCATAGGATACCCAAAAGAAACAGTTGGGTACACCTTCTATCTCAGATCCGAGGGCAAAGTGTTTGTCGCTAAGAACGGGTCCTTCCTCGAGAAAGAGTTTCTCTCGAAAGAATTGAGTGGGAGGAAGGTAGAACTTGATGAGGTTATTGAACCTCTGCTTCAACCAGAAAGTAGCGCAGCACAGAAAGATGTTTTTGTGGAGCCTACAGAGGTTGAAGAGGAAGCCAATGATGATGATCAAGAAGCTTCCGATCAAGTTACTACCGAACCTCGTAGGTCGACAAGGGTACGCACTGCACCTGAGTGGTATGGTAACCCTGTCTTGGAGGTCATGTTGTTAGAAAACGGTGAACCTACGAGCTATGGAGAAGCGATGGTGGGCCCAGATTCCGACAAATGGTTAGAGGCCATGAAATCCGAGATGGGATCCATGTATGAAAACAAAGTATGGACTTTGGAAGTATTACCTGAAGGGCGGAAGGCCATTCAGAATAAATGGATTTTTAAGAGGAAGACGGACGCTGACGGTAATGTCACCGTGTATAAAGCTCGACTTGTGGCAAAGGGTTTTTCACAAGTTCAAGGGATTGACTACGATGAGACTTTCTCACCCGTAGCGATGCTTAAATCCGTCCGAATCATGTTAGCAATAGCTGCATATTTCGATTATGAAATTTGGCAGATGGATGTCAAAACAGCGTTCCTTAACGGTTTTCTTAAGGAAGAGTTGTATATGATGCAACCAGAGGGTTTTGTCGATCCAGAGAATGCTGACAAAGTATGCAAGCTCCAGCGTTCCATTTATGGGCTGGTGCAAGCATCTCGGAGTTGGAATCTTCGCTTTGATGAGGTGATCAAAGCGTTTGGGTTTATACAAGTTTACAATGAAGCTTGTATTTACAAGAAAGTGAGTGGGAGCTCTATAGCGTTTCTAATATTATATGTGGACGACATATTGCTGATTGGAAACAATATAGAATTTTTGGATAGCGTGAAGGGGTATTTGAACAAGAGTTTTTCGATGAAAGATCTCGGTGAAGCTGCTTTCATATTGGGCATCAAGATCTATAGAGATAGATCAAGACGCTTGATAGGACTTTCACAAAGCACATACCTTGATAAAGTTTTGAAGAAGTTCAAAATGGATCAATCCAAGAAGGGGTTCTTGCCGGTATTGCAAGGTACGAAGTTGAGTAAGACTCAATGCCCAGTGACTGCGGATGACAGAGAAAAGATGAGTGTCGTCCCCTATGCTTCAGCCATAGGCTCTATCATGTATGCAATGCTGTGCACAAGACCAGATGTCAGCCTTGCCATAAGTATGGCCGGAAGGTTTCAAAGTAATCCTGGTATGGATCACTGGATAGCGGTCAAGAATATCCTAAAGTACCTGAAAAGGACTAAGGATATGTTTCTCGTTTATGGAGGTGATCAAGAGCTCGTCGTAAAGGGTTACGTCGATGCAAGCTTTGACACTGATCCGGATGACTCTAAGTCTCAAACCGGATACGTATATATTCTCAACGGGGGAGCGGTAAGCTGGTGCAGTTCCAAGCAGAGCGTGGTAGCTGATTCTACATGTGAAGCGGAGTATATAGCTGCCTCGGAGGCGGCGAAGGAAGGTGTCTGGATGAAGGAGTTCATGACAGATCTTGGAGTTGTGCCTAGTGCACTGAACCCAATGACTCTGTTCTGTGACAACACTGGTGCCATTGCTCTAGCCAAGGAACCAAGGTTTCACAAGAGGACCAGACACATAAAGCGACGCTTCAATTCCATCCGCGATTCGGTCAAGGAGGAGGACATAAACATTTGCAAAGTACACACGGATTCGAATGTTGCAGATCCGTTGACTAAGCCTCTTCCACGGGCTAAGCACGATCAACACCAAGACTCTATGGGTGTTAGATTCATTACCTTGTAATGCTAGATTATTGACTCTAGTGCAAGTGGGAGACTGTTGGAAATATGCCCTAGAGGCAATAATAAAAGAGTTATTATTATATTTCCTTGTTCATGATAATCGTTTATTATCCATGCTATAACTGTATTGATTGGAAACTCAAATACACGTGTGGATGAATAGACAGACTTTGTGTCCCTAGTGAGCCTCTACAGGACTAGCTCGTTGATCAAAGATGACCGCGGTTTCCAGGTCATAGACATGAGTTGTCATTTGATAACGGGATCACATCATTAGGAGAATGATGTGATGGACGAGACCCAAACGTTAAACATAGCTATTGATCGTGTCAGTTATCGCTATAGTTTTCTGCATGTCAAGTATAAGTTCCTATGACCATGAGATCATGTAACTCACTGACACCGTAGGAGTGCTTTGTGTGTGCCAAACGTCGCAACGTAACTGGGTGACTATAAAGGTACTCTACAGGTATCTCCGAGGGTGTCTGTTGAGTTGACATGGATCGAGACTGGGATTTGTCACTCCGTATGACGGAGAGGTATCTCCGGGCCCACTCGGTAATACGTCATCTCAATGAGCTCAAAGTGACTAAGTAGTTGGTCACGGGATTATGTATTACAGTAACGAGTAAAGAGACTTGCCAGTAACGAGATTGAACTAGGTATAGAGATACCGACGATCGAATCTCGGGCAAGTAACATACCGACGAGACAAAGGGAACTGTATACGGGATTGCCTGAATCCTTGACATCGTGGTTCATCCGATGAGATCATCGAGAAACATGTGGGAACCAATATGGGTATCCAGATCCCGCTATTGGTTATTGACCTGGGAGTGTCTCGGTCATGTCTACATGGTTTCCGAACCCGCAGGGTCTACACACTTAACGTTCGGTGACGCTAGGGTTGTTAGTGAGAAAAGTGTATGGTTACCGAAGGTTGTTCGGAGTCCCGGATGAGATCCCGGACATGACGAGGGTCTCCGGAATGGTCCGGAGACGAAGATTGATATATAGGATGAAAGGTTTCGGAGTCCGGAAGTGTTCCGGAGAGCATCGGGAAATCGGCGGAGTACCGAAAAGGGGTTTCGGGGGTTCCGGAAGCAGTTCTGGGCCTAATGGGCCACAAAGGGGAACACCACAGCCCTCAAGGGGCTGTGCGCCCCCCTTGGGCCCTCTCCTTGTGCGCCAAGGGGGGTGGACCCCTCTAGGGTGGCCGCACCCCCTAAGCCTTGGGGGGCAAGGCACCTAGGGGGGGAAACCCTAGGGCCTGCCCTGGCCGCCGCCCCCCCATGCCCTGGCCGCCGGCCCCCTAGGGGAAACCCTAGGGCGCCCCCCCTCTCCTCCTTCCCCCTATATATAGAGGGGTAGAGGGAGGGCAGCCAAGACAAGTTCGTGCCTCGGTGCTGCCCTCCCTCTCCCACAACATCTTCTTCTCCCGCGGTGCTTAGGCGAAGCCCTGCCGGAGTTCTTCTCCACCATCACCACCACGCCGTCGTGCTGCCGGTTCTCCATCAACTTCTCCTCCACCCCTTGCTGGATCAAGAAGGAGGAGACGTCCCCGAGCCGTACGTGTGAAGAACGCGGAGGCACCGTTGCTTCGGTGCTAGGATCTTCAGCGATCTGAATCGCGGCGAGTACGACTCCATCATCCGCGTTCATAACGCTTCCGCTTAGCGATCTACAAGGGTATGTGGATCCTACTCTCCCCTCGTAGTTGCATCTACTAGATTGATCTTGGTGAACGTAGAGAAAATTTTTGTTTTCCATGCAACGTTCCCCAACAGTGGCATCATGAGCTAGGATCTTGCGTAGATGCTTTCTCGAGTAGAACACAAAAGGGTTTGTGGCGTTGATGTTTAAATTGCTGCCCTCCTTAGTCTTTCTTGATTCAGCGGTATTATAGGATGAAGCGGCCCGGACCAACTTTACATGTCCACGTACATGAGACCGGTTCCATCGACAGACATGTGACTTTTGTTGCATAAGATGGCTGGCGGGTGTCTGTCTCTCCTATCTTAGTTGAATCGGAATAGAACAAGGCGGTCCTTGTAGAAGGTTAAATAGCAACTTGAATATCACCGTTGTGGTTTTGCGTAGGTAAGAAGCGGTCTTGCTAGATACCCATAGCAGCCACGTAAAACATGCAACAACAAATTAGAGGACGTCTAACTTGTTTTTGCAGGGTATGTATGTGATATGATATGGCCAATGACATGATGAAATATATTTTGATGTATGAGATGATCATGTTGTAATAGTTAACATCGACTTGCATGTCGATGCATACGGCAACCGGCAGGAGCCATAGGGTTGTCTTTATTTTTTGTATGACCTGCGTGTCAATCATTAAGCGCTTTGTAATGCTTTACTTTATCGCTAAACGGTAGCAATCGTAGTAAGAGCATGGTGGGGCGCCGACAACCCCGATGGCAACACGATGATGGAGATCATGATGATGGAGATCATGGTGTGGCGCCGGTGACGATGGAGATCATGCCGGTGCTTTGGAGATGGAGATCAAAAGCACGAGTTGATGGCCATATCATGTCACTTATGATTTGCATGTGATGTTAATCCTTTTATGCATCTTATTTTGCTTAGGACGACGGTAGCATTATAAGGTGATCCTTCACTAAAATTTCAAAATAAAATTGTGTTCCCCCCGAGTGTGCGCCGTTGCGAAGGTTCGTCGTTTCGAAGCACCACGTGATGATCGGGTGTGATAGACTCTACGTTCGCATACAACGGGTGCAAGCCAGTTTTGCACGTGCAGAACACTCGGGTTAGACTTGACGAGCCTAGCATGTACAGACATGGCCTCGGAACACGGAGGACCGAAAGGTCGAGCATGAGTCATATAGTAGATATGATCAACATGTTGATGTTCACCATTGACACCACCCCATCTCACGTGATGATCGGACTTGGGTTGGTGAATTTGGATCATGTCACGCTCGAATGACCGGAGGGATGTCAATTTGAGTGGGAGTTATAATTAATTTGATTAGGTAATAACTCACTTATCATGAACAATAGTCTAAAATGTCTTTGCAAATTTTGGTTGTAGATGGCTCGCGCAGTAGCTCCCCTGAATTTTAATGCGTTCCTAGAGAAAGCTAAACTGAAAGATGACGGGAGCAACTTTGTGGACTGGCTCCGCAATCTGAGGATCATCCTCACAGCTGCCCAGAAGGTTTATGTCCTAAATGCACCGCTAGGTGACCCCCCGCTCCTGGAGCCTCTGCGGACGTTATGAACGTTTGGCAGACGCGTTCGGATGACTATTCGATAGTGCAGTGTGCCATGTTGTACGGCTTGGAAGGAGGACTTCAAAGACGTTTTGAACGTCATGGTGCATATGAGATGTACACGGAGTTGAAGTTCATCTTTGAGAAGAATGCTAAGATCGAGAGGTATGAGACCACCGATAAATTCTTCGCTTGCAAGATGGAGGAGAATTCGTCTGTAAGTGAGCACTTACTGAAGATGTCTGGGTACTATACCCGCATAGCTGATCTGGGACTTGTGTTCCCGGATGAGGCTATCATTGACAGAATTCTCCAGTCACTCCCTCCAAGCTACAAGAGCTTCGTGCAGCAGTATAACATGCAAGGGATGAACAAGACCATCGCCGAGCTGTTTTCGATGCTGAAAGTCGCTGAGGCATACATCCAGAAGGAGTATCAAGTGTTGATGGTCAATAAGACCACCAGTTTCAAGAAGAATGGCAAGGGCAAGAAGGGTAACTCTAAGAAGGGTGGCAAAGCAGTTGCTAATCCAGTGAAGAAACCCAAGGCTGGGCCCAAGCCAGAGACTGAGTGTTTCTATTGCAAGGGGAATGGCCACTGGAAGCGGAACTGCCCCAAGTATCTGGTGGACAAGAAGGGGGCCAACAACAACAAAGGTATATGTGATATACATGTTATTGATGTGTACCTTACCAACTCTCGTTGTAGTGCCTGGGTATTTGATACCGGTTCGGTTGCTCACATTTGCAACTCTAAACAGGAACTGCGGAATAAACGGAGGCTGGCGAAGGACGAAGTGACGATGCGCGTGGGAAACGGTTCCAAGGTTGATGTGATCGCCGTCGGCACGCTCGCTCTTCGATTACCATCGGGATTAGTTATGAACCTGAATAATTGTTATTTAGTGCCTGCGTTAAGCATGAACATTATATCTGGATCTTGTTTATTGCGAGACGGTTACTCATTTAAGTCAGAGAATAATGGTTGTTCTATTTATATGAGTAATATCTTTTATGGTCATGCACCCGAAGTTAGGGGTTTATTCTTATTGAATCTCGATAGTGATGATACACATGTTCATAACATTGATGCCAAAAGATGTAGAGTAGATAATGATAATACCACTTTCTTGTGGCACTGCCGTCTCGGTCATATCGGCGTGAAACGCATGAGGAAGCTCCATGCTGATGGACTTTTGGAGTCTCTTGATTTTGAATCACTTGACACGTGCGATCCGTGCCTCATGGGCAAGATGACAAGGACCCCGTTTTCAGGGACAATGGAACGGGCAAGTGACTTATTGGAAATCATACATACTGATGTGTGCGGTCCGATGAGTGTAACGGCGCGCGGTGGATATCGTTATTTTCTCACCTTCACTGACGACTTAAGTAGATATGGATATATTTACTTGATGAAGCATAAGTCTGAAACTTTTGAAAAGTTCAAGCAATTTCAGAGTGAAGTTGAAAATCATCGTAACAAGAAGATCAAGTTCCTACGATCTGATCGAGGGGGAGAATATCTGAGTTATGAGTTTGGTGATCACTTAAGAAAATGTGGAATTGTTTCACAGTTGACACCACCTGGAACACCACAGCGTAATGGTGTGTCCGAACGTCGTAATCGAACCCTATTAGATATGGTACGTTCTATGATGTCTCTTGCCGACTTGCCACTATCGTTTTGGGGATATGCGTTAGAGACAGCTGCATTCACTTTAAATAGGGCTCCATCTAAGTCCGTTGAGACAACACCGTATGAACTGTGGTTTAGTAAGAAACCTAAGTTGTCTTTTCTCAAGGTTTGGGGTTGCGATGCTTATGTCAAAAGGCTTCAGCCAGAAAAGCTCGAACCCAAAGCGGACAAATGTGTCTTCATAGGATACCCAAAAGAAACAGTTGGGTACACCTTCTATCTCAGATCCGAGGGCAAAGTGTTTGTCGCTAAGAACGGGTCCTTCCTCGAGAAAGAGTTTCTCTCGAAAGAATTGAGTGGGAGGAAGGTAGAACTTGATGAGGTTATTGAACCTCTGCTTCAACCAGAAAGTAGCGCAGCACAGAAAGATGTTTTTGTGGAGCCTACAGAGGTTGAAGAGGAAGCCAATGATGATGATCAAGAAGCTTCCGATCAAGTTACTACCGAACCTCGTAGGTCGACAAGGGTACGCACTGCACCTGAGTGGTATGGTAACCCTGTCTTGGAGGTCATGTTGTTAGACAACGGTGAACCTACGAGCTATGGAGAAGCGATGGTGGGCCCAGATTCCGACAAATGGTTAGAGGCCATGAAATCCGAGATGGGATCCATGTATGAAAACAAAGTATGGACTTTGGAAGTATTACCTGAAGGGCGGAAGGCCATTCAGAATAAATGGATTTTTAAGAGGAAGACGGACGCTGACGATAATGTCACCGTGTATAAAGCTCGACTTGTGGCAAAGGGTTTTTCACAAGTTCAAGGGATTGACTACGATGAGACTTTCTCACCCGTAGCGATGCTTAAATCCGTCCGAATCATGTTAGCAATAGCTGCATTTTTCGATTATGAAATTTGGCAGATGGATGTCAAAACAGCGTTCCTTAACGGTTTTCTTAAGGAAGAGTTGTATATGATGCAACCAGAAGGTTTTGTCGATCCAGAGAATGCTGACAAAGTATGCAAGCTCCAGCGTTCCATTTATGGGCTGGTGCAAGCATCTCGGAGTTGGAATCTTCGTTTTGATGAGGTGATCAAAGCGTTTGGGTTTATACAAGTTTACAATGAAGCTTGTATTTACAAGAAAGTGAGTGGGAGCTCTATAGCGTTTCTAATATTATATGTGGATGACATATTGCTGATTGGAAACAATATAGAATTTTTGGATAGCGTGAAGGGGTATTTGAACAAGAGTTTTTCGATGAAAGATCTCGGTGAAGCTGCTTTCATATTGGGCATCAAGATCTATAGAGATAGATCAAGACGCTTGATAGGACTTTCACAAAGCACGTACCTTGATAAAGTTTTGAAGAAGTTCAAAATGGATCAATCCAAGAAGGGGTTCTTGCCGGTATTGCAAGGTACAAAGTTAAGTAAGACTCAATGCCCAGTGACTGCGGAAGATAGAGAAAAGATGAGTGTCGTCCCCTATGCTTCAGCCATAGGCTCTATCATGTATGCAATGCTGTGCACAAGACCAGATGTCAGCCTTGCCATAAGTATGGCCGGAAGGTTTCAAAGTAATCCTGGTATGGATCACTGGACAGCGGTCAAGAATATCCTGAAGTACCTGAAAAGGACTAAGGATATGTTTCTCGTTTATGGAGGTGATCAAGAGCTCGTCGTAAAGGGTTACGTCGATGCAAGCTTTGACACTGATCCGGATGACTCTAAGTCTCAAATCGGATACGTATATATTCTCAACGGGGGAGCGGTAAGCTGGTGCAGTTCCAAGCAGAGCGTGGTAGCTGATTCTACATGTGAAGCGGAGTATATAGCTGCCTCGGAGGCGGCGAAGGAAGGTGTCTGGATGAAGGAGTTCATGACAGATCTTGGAGTTGTGCCTAGTGCACTGAACCCAATGACTCTGTTCTGTGACAACACTGGTGCCATTGCTCTAGCCAAGGAACCAAGGTTTCACAAGAGGACCAGACACATAAAGCGACGCTTCAATTCCATCCGCGATTCAGTCAAGGAGGAGGACATAAACATTTGCAAAGTACACACGGATTTGAATGTTGCAGATCCGTTGACTAAGCCTCTTCCACGGGCTAAGCACGATCAACACCAAGACTCTATGGGTGTTAGATTCATTACCTTGTAATACTAGATTATTGACTCTAGTGCAAGTGGGAGACTGTTGGAAATATGCCCTAGAGGCAATAATAAAAGAGTTATTATTATATTTCCTTGTTCATGATAATCGTTTATTATCCATGCTATAACTGTATTGATTGGAAACTCAAATACACGTGTGGATGAATAGACAGACTTTGTGTCCCTAGTGAGCCTCTACAGGACTAGTTCGTTGATCAAAGATGACCGCGGTTTCCAGGTCATAGACATGAGTTGTCATTTGATAACGGGATCACATCATTAGGAGAATGATGTGATGGACGAGACCCAAACGTTAACATAGCTTTTGATCGTGTCAGTTATCGCTATAGTTTTCTGCATGTCAAGTATAAGTTCCTATGACCATGAGATCATGTAACTCACTGACACCGTAGGAGTGCTTTGTGTGTGCCAAACGTCGCAACGTAACTGGGTGACTATAAAGGTACTCTACAGGTATCTCCGAGGGTGTCTGTTGAGTTGACATGGATCGAGACTGGGATTTGTCACTCCGTATGACGGAGAGGTATCTCCGGGCCCACTCGGTAATACGTCATCTCAATGAGCTCAAAGTGACTAAGTAGTTGGTCACGGGATTATGTATTACGGTAACGAGTAAAGAGACTTGCCGATAACGAGATTGAACTAGGTATAGAGATACCGACGATCGAGTCTCGGGCAAGTAACATACCGACGAGACAAAGGGAACTGTATACGGGATTGCCTGAATCCTTGACATCGTGGTTCATCCGATGAGATCATCGAGAAACATGTAGGAACCAATATGGGTATCCAGATCCCGCTATTGGTTATTGACCTGAGAGTGTCTCGGTCATGTCTACATGGTTTCCGAACCCGCAGGGTCTACACACTTAACGTTCGGTGACGCTAGGGTTGTTAGTGAGAAGAGTGCATGGTTACCGAAGGTTGTTCGGAGTCCCGGATGAGATCCCGGACATGACGAGGGTCTCCGGAATGGTCCGGAGACAAAGATTGATATATAGGATGAAAGGTTTCGGAGTACCGGAAGTGTTCCGGGGAGCATCGGGAAATCGGCGGAATACCGGAAGGGTTTTCGGGGGGTCCGGAAGTTGTTCTGGGCCTATTGGGCCACAAAGGGGGACACCACAGCCCTCAGGGGGCTGTGCGCCCCCCCTGGGCCCTCTCCCCATGCGGCTAAGGGGGTGGGACCCCCTAGGGCTGGCCGCACCCCTTGGGCTTGGGGGGCAAGGCACCTAGGGGGGAAACCCTAGGGCCTGGGCGCCTCCCCCTGCCCTGGCCGCCGCCCCCTCCCCTTGCCCTGGCCGCCGGCCCCTAGGGGGAAACCCTAGGGCGCCCTCACCTCTCCACCCCCCCTATATATAGTGGGGCAAAGGGAGGGCAGCCAACACAGTTTGTGCCTCGGTGCTGCCCTCCCTCTCCCGTCATATCTTCTCCTCCCGCAGTGCTTAGGCGAAGCCCTGCTGGAGTTCTTCTCCACCATCACCACCACGCCGTCGTGCTGCCGGTTCTCCATCAACCTCTCCTCCACCCCTTGCTGGATCAAGAAGGAGGAGACGTCCCCGAGCCGTACGTGTGAAGAACGCGGAGGCACCGTTGCTTCGATGCTAGGTCTTCGGCGATCTGAATCGCGACGAGTACGACTCCATCATCCGCGTTCATAACGCTTCCGCTTAGCGATCTACAAGGGTACGTAGATCACACTCCCCTCTCGTAGTTGCTTCTACTAGATTGATCTTGGTGAACGGTAGGAAAATTTTTGTTTCCCATGCAACGTTCCCCAACAGTGGTATCAGAGCTAGGATCTTGCGTAGATGCTTTCTCGAGTAGAACACAAAGAAGTTTGTGGCGTTGATGTTTAAATTGCTGCCCTCCTTAGTCTTTCTTGATTCAGCGGTATTATAGGATGAAGCGGCCCGGACCAACTTTACATGTCCACGTACATGAGACCGGTTCCATCGACAGACATGTGACTTTTGTTGCATAAGATGGCTGGCGGGTGTCTGTCTCTCCTATCTTAGTTGAATCGGAATAGAACAAGGCGGTCCTTGTAGAAGGTTAAATAGCAACTTGAATATCACCGTTGTGGTTTTGAGTAGGTAAGAAGCGTTCTTGCTAGATACCCATAGCAGCCACGTAAAACATGCAACAACAAATTAGAGGACGTCTAACTTGTTTTTGCAGGGTATGTATGTGATATGATATGGCCAATGACATGATGAAATATATTTTGATGTATGAGATGATCATGTTGTAATAGTTAACATCGACTTGCATGTCGATGCATACGGCAACCGGCAGGAGCCATAGGGTTGTCTTTATTTTTTGTATGACCTGCGTGTCAATCATTAAGCGCTTTGTAATGCTTTACTTTATCGCTAAACGGTAGCAATAGTAGTAAGAGCATGGTGGGGCGCCGACAACCCCGATGGCAACACGATGATGGAGATCATGATGATGGAGATCATGGTGTGGCGCCGGTGACGATGGAGATCATGCCGGTGCTTTGGAGATGGAGATCAAAAGCACGAGTTGATGGCAATATCATGTCACTTATGATTTGCATGTGATGTTAATCCTTTTATGCATCTTATTTTGCTTAGGACGACGGTAGCATTATAAGGTGATCCTTCACTAAAATTTCAAGATAAAATTGTGTTCCCCCCGAGTGTGCGCCGTTGCGAAGGTTCGTCGTTTCGAAGCACCACGTGATGATCGGGTGTGATAGACTCTACGTTCGCATACAACGGGTGCAAGCCAGTTTTGCACGTGCAGAACACTCGGGTTAGACTTGACGAGCCTAGCATGTACAGACATGGCCTCGGAACACGGAGGACCGAAAGGTCGAGCATGAGTCATATAGTAGATATGATCAACATGTTGATGTTCACCATTGACACCACCTCATCTCACGTGATGATCGGACTTGGGTTGGTGAATTTGGATCATGTCACGCTCGAATGACCGGAGGGATGTCAATTTGAGTGGGAGTTATAATTAATTTGATTAGGTAATAACTCACTTATCATGAACAATAGTCTAAAATGTCTTTGCAAATTTATGTTGTAGATGGCTCGCGCAGGAGTTCCCCTGAATTTTAATGCGTTCCTAGAGAAAGCTAAACTGAAAGATGATGGGAGCAATTTTGTGGACTGGCTCCGCAATCTGAGGATCATCCTCACAGCTGCCCAAAAGGTTTATGTCCTAAATGCACCGCTAGGTCAACCCCCCGCTCCTGGAGCCTCTGCGGACGATATGAACGTCTGGCAGACGCGTTCGGATGACTATTCGATAGTACAGTGTGCCATGTTGTACGGCTTGGAAGGAGGACTCCAAAGGCGTTTTGAACGTCATGGTGCATATGAGATGTACACGGAGTTGAAATTCATCTTTGAGAAGAAAGCTAAGATCGAGAGGTATGAGACCACCGATAAATTCTTCGCTTGCAAGATGGAGGAGAATTCGTCTGTCAGTGAGCACTTACTGAAGATGTCTGGGTACTATACCCGCATAGCTGATCTGGGACTTGTGTTCCCGGATGAGGCTATCATTGACAGAATTCTCCAGTCACTCCCTCCAAGCTACAAGAGCTTCGTCCAGCAGTACAACATGCAAGGGATGAATAAAACCATCGCCGAGCTGTTTTCGATGCTGAAAGTCGCTGAGGCAGACATCCAGAAGGAGTATCAAGTGTTGATGGTCAATAAGACCACCAGTTTCAAGAAGAATGGCAAGGGCAAGAAGGGTAACTCTAAGAAGGGTGGCAAAGCAGTTGCTAATCCAGTGAAGAAACCCAAGGCTGGGCCCAAGCCAGAGACTGAGTGTTTCTATTGCAAGGGGAATGGCCACTGGAAGCGGAACTGCCCCAAGTATCTGGCGGACAGGAAGGGGGCCAACAACAACAAAGGTATATATGATATACATGTTATTGATGTGTACCTTACCAACTCTCGTTGTAGTGCCTGGGTATTTGATACCGGTTCGGTTGCTCACATTTGCAACTCTAAACAGGAACTGCGGAATAAACGGAGGCTGGCGAAGGACGAAGTGACGATGCGCGTGGGAAATGGTTCCAAGGTTGATGTGATCGCCGTCGGCACGCTCGCTCTTCGATTACCATCGGGATTAGTTATGAACCTGAATAATTGTTATTTAGTGCCTGCGTTAAGCATGAACATTATATCTGGATCTTGTTTATTGCGAGACGGTTACTCATTTAAGTCAGAGAATAATGGTTGTTCTATTTATATGAGTAATATCTTTTATGGTCATGCACCCGAAGTTAGGGGTTTATTCTTATTGAATCTCGGTAGTGATGATACACATGTTCATAACATTGATGCCAAAAGATGTAGAGTAGATAATGATAATACCACTTTCTTGTGGCACTGCCGTCTCGGTCATATCGGCGTGAAACGCATGAGGAAGCTCCATGCTGATGGACTTTTGGAGTCTCTTGATTTTGAATCACTTGACACGTGCGAGCCGTGCCTCATGGGCAAGATGACAAGGACCCCGTTTTCAGGGACAATGGAACGGGCAAGTGACTTATTGGAAATCATACATACTGATGTGTGCGGTCCGATGAGTGTAACGGCGCGCGGTGGATATCGTTATTTTCTCACCTTCACTGACGACTTAAGTAGATATGGGTATATTTACTTGATGAAGCATAAGTCTGAAACTTTTGAAAAGTTCAAGCAATTTCAGAGTGAAGTTGAAAATCATCGTAGCAAGAAGATCAAGTTCCTACGATCTGATCGAGGGGGAGAATATCTGAGTTATGAGTTTGGTGATCACTTAAGAAAATGTGGAATTGTTTCACAGTTGACACCACCTGGAACACCACAGCGTAATGGTGTGTCCGAACGTCGTAATCGAACCCTATTAGATATGGTACGTTCTATGATGTCTCTTGCCGACTTGCCACTATCGTTTTGGGGATATGCGTTAGAGACAGCTGCATTCACTTTAAATAGGGCTCCATCTAAGTCCGTTGAGACAACACCGTATGAACTGTGGTTTGGTAAGAAACCTAAGTTGTCTTTTCTCAAGGTTTGGGGTTGCGATGCTTATGTCAAAAGGCTTCAGCCAGAAAAGCTCGAACCCAAAGCGGACAAATGTGTCTTCATAGGATACCCAAAAGAAACAGTTGGGTACACCTTCTATCTCAGATCCGAGGGCAAAGTGTTTGTCGCTAAGAACGGGTCCTTCCTCGAGAAAGAGTTTTTCTCGAAAGAATTGAGTGGGAGGAAGGTAGAACTTGATGAGGTTATTGAACCTCTGCTTCAACCAGAAAGTAGCGCAGCACAGAAAGATGTTTTTGTGGAGCCTACAGAGGTTGAAGAGGAAGCCAATGATGATGATCAAGAAGCTTCCGATCAAGTTACTACCGAACCTCGTAGGTCGACAAGGGTACGCACTGCACCTGAGTGGTATGGTAACCCTGTCTTGGAGGTCATGTTGTTAGACAACGGTGAACCTACGAGCTATGGAGAAGCGATGGTGGGCCCAGATTCCGACAAATGGTTAGAGGCCATGAAATCCGAGATGGGATCCATGTATGAAAACAAAGTATGGACTTTGGAAGTATTACCTGAAGGGCGGAAGGCCATTCAGAATAAATGGATTTTTAAGAGGAAGACGGACGCTGACGGTAATGTCACCGTGTATAAAGCTCGAATTGTGGCAAAGGGTTTTTCACAAGTTCAAGGGATTGACTACGATGAGACTTTCTCACCCGTAGCGATGCTTAAATCCGTCCGAATCATGTTAGCAATAGCTGCATTTTTTGATTATGAAATTTGGCAGATGGATGTCAAAACAGCGTTCCTTAACGGTTTTCTTAAGGAAGAGTTGTATATGATGCAACCAGAAGGTTTTGTCGATCCAGAGAATGCTGACAAAGTATGCAAGCTCCAGCGTTCCATTTATGGGCTGGTGCAAGCATCTCGGAGTTGGAATCTTCGTTTTGATGAGGTGATCAAAGCGTTTGGGTTTATACAAGTTTACAATGAAGCTTGTATTTACAAGAAAGTGAGTGGGAGCTCTATAGCGTTTCTAATATTATATGTGGATGACATATTGCTGATTGGAAACAATATAGAATTTTTGGATAGCGTGAAGGGGTATTTGAACAAGAGTTTTTCGATGAAAGATCTCGGTGAAGCTGCTTTCATATTGGGCATCAAGATCTATAGAGATAGATCAAGACGCTTGATAGGACTTTCACAAAGCACGTACCTTGATAAAGTTTTGAAGAAGTTCAAAATGGATCAATCCAAGAAGGGGTTCTTGCCGGTATTGCAAGGTACAAAGTTGAGTAAGACTCAATGCCCAGTGACTGCGGAAGATAGAGAAAAGATGAGTGTCGTCCCCTATGCTTCAGCCATAGGCTCTATCATGTATGCAATGCTGTGCACAAGACCAGATGTCAAGCCTTGCCATAAGTATGGCCGGAAGGTTTCAAAGTAATCCTGGTATGGATCACTGGACAGCGGTCAAGAATATCCTGAAGTACCTGAAAAGGACTAAGGATATGTTTCTCGTTTATGGAGGTGATCAAGAGCTCGTCGTAAAGGGTTACGTCGATGCAAGCTTTGACACTGATCCGGATGACTCTAAGTCTCAAACCGGATACGTATATATTCTCAACGGGGGAGCGGTAAGCTGGTGCAGTTCCAAGCAGAGCGTGGTAGCTGATTCTACATGTGAAGCGGAGTATATAGCTGCCTCGGAGGCGACTAAGGAAGGTGTCTGGATGAAGGAGTTCATGACAGATCTTGGAGTTGTGCCTAGTGCACTGAACCCAATGACTCTGTTCTGTGACAACACTGGTGCCATTGCTCTAGCCAAGGAACCAAGGTTTCACAAGAGGACCAGACACATAAAGCGACGCTTCAATTCCATCCGCGATTCAGTCAAGGAGGAGGACATAAACATTTGCAAAGTACACACGGATTTGAATGTTGCAGATCCGTTGACTAAGCCTCTTCCACGGGCTAAGCACGATCAACACCAAGACTCTATGGGTGTTAGATTCATTACCTTGTAATACTAGATTATTGACTCTAGTGCAAGTGGGAGACTGTTGGAAATATGCCCTAGAGGCAATAATAAAAGAGTTATTATTATATTTCCTTGTTCATGATAATCGTTTATTATCCATGCTATAACTGTATTGATTGGAAACTCAAATACACGTGTGGATGAATAGACAGACTTTGTGTCCCTAGTGAGCCTCTATAGGACTAGCTCGTTGATCAAAGATGACCGCGGTTTCCAGGTCATAGACATGAGTTGTCATTTGATAACGGGATCACATCATTAGGAGAATGATGTGATGGACGAGACCCAAACGTTAACATAGCTTTTGATCGTGTCAGTTATCGCTATAGTTTTCTGCATGTCAAGTATAAGTTCCTATGACCATGAGATCATGTAACTCACTGACACCGTAGGAGTGCTTTGTGTGTGCCAAACGTCGCAACGTAACTGGGTGACTATAAAGGTACTCTACAGGTATCTCCGAGGGTGTCTGTTGAGTTGACATGGATCGAGACTGGGATTTGTCACTCCGTATGACGGAGAGGTATCTCCGGGCCCACTCGGTAATACGTTATCTCAATGAGCTCAAAGTGACTAAGTAGTTGGTCACGGGATTATGTATTACGGTAACGAGTAAAGAGACTTGCCGGTAACGAGATTGAACTAGGTATAGAGATACCGACGATCGAATCTCGGGCAAGTAACATACCGACGAGACAAAGGGAACTGTATACGGGATTGCCTGAATCCTTGACATCGTGGTTCATCCGATGAGATCATCGAGAAACATGTAGGAACCAATATGGGTATCCAGATCCCGCTATTGGTTATTGACCTGAGAGTGTCTCGGTCATGTCTACATGGTTTCCGAACCCGCAGGGTCTACACACTTAACGTTCGGTGACGCTAGGGTTATTAGTGAGAAAAGTGCATGGTTACCGAAGGTTGTTCGGAGTCCCGGATGAGATCCCGGACATGACGAGGGTCTCCGGAATGGTCCGGAGACGAAGATTGATATATAGGATGAAAGGTTTCGGAGTACCGGAAGTGTTCCGGGGAGCATCGGGAAATCGGCGGAATACCGGAAGGGATTTCGGGGGGTCCGGAAGTTGTTCTGGGCCTATTGGGCCACAAAGGGGGACACCACAGCCCTCAGGGGGCTGTGAGCCCCCCCTGGGCCCTCTCCCCATGCGGCTAAGGGGGTGGGACCCCCTAGGGCTGGCCGCACCCCTTGGCCTTGGGGGGCAAGGCACCTAGGGGGGGAAACCCTAGGGCCTGGCCGGCCCCCCTTGCCCTGGCCGCCGCCCCCTCCCCTTGCCCTGGCCGCCGGCCCCTAGGGGGAAACCCTAGGGCGCCCTAACCTCTCCACCCCCCCTATATATAGTGGGGCAAAGGGAGGGCAGCCAACACAGTTTGTGCCTCGGTGCTGCCCTCCCTCTCCCGTCATATCTTCTTCTCCCGCGGTGCTTAGGCGAAGCCCTGCTGGAGTTCTTCTCCACCATCACCACCACGCCGTCGTGCTGCCGGTTCTCCATCAACCTCTCCTCCACCCCTTGCTGGATCAAGAAGGAGGAGACGTCCCCGAGCCGTACGTGTGAAGAACGCGGAGGCACCGTTGCTTCGGTGCTAGGTCTTCGGCGATCTGAATCGCGACGAGTACGACTCCATCATCCGCGTTCATAACGCTTCCGCTTAGCGATCTACAAGGGTACGTAGATCACACTCTCCCCTCGTAGTTGCATCTACTAGATTGATCTTGGTGAACGGTAGGAAAATTTTTGTTTCCCATGCAACGTTCCCCAACACTTTGGTGGACTTGCCCTATGATCGGCAAGCCATTGAGACAAATGGATCTTTAAGACTAAGACGGACGTCGACGGTAATGTCACCGTCTATGAAGCTCGACTTGTGGCGAAGAGTTTTCCACAAGTTCAATGAGTTGACTACGATGAGATTTTCTCACCCGTAGCGATGCTTAAGTCCGTCGGAATCATGTTAGCATTAGCTGCATTTATGAAATCTGGCAGATGGATGACAAAACAAGTTTCCTTACCAGTTTTCGTAAGGAAAGGTTGTATGTGATACAATCAGAAAGGTTTTGTCGATCCTAAGGATGCTAAAAGGATATGCTAGCTCCAGCGATCCTTCCATGGACTAGAGCAAGCATCTCGGAGTCGGAATATACACTTTGATGGAGTGATCAAAGTTTTTGGGTATACAAAGTTTGTTGGAAACTTGTATTTGCAATAAAGTGAGTGGGAGCACTACAACATTTCTGATAAGTATATGTGAATGACATATTGTTGATCCGAAATAATGTAGAATTTCTGGAAAGCATAAAGGGTTGTTTGAAATGAGTTTTTCAAAGGAAGACCTGGATAAAGCTGCTTACATATTGGGCATCAAGATCTATACAGATAGATCAAGACGCCTGATGATACTTTCAAAAGAACACACACCTTTGACATGATTTTGAAGGAGTTCAAAATAGATCAGTCAAAGAAGGAGTTCTTACCTGAGTTGTAAGGTGTGAAGTTGAGTAAGACTCAAAGCTTGACCACGGCAGAAGAAAGAGGAAGGACGAAGGTCGTCCCCTATGCTTTTGTCATAGGCTCTATACGGTATGCCAAGCAAAGTACCGCACCTGATGTGTGCCTTGCCACATGTCTGGCAAGAGGGTACAAAGGTGATCCAGGAGTGGATCACTAGATAGTGGTCAAAATTATCCTTAGAGGAATAAGGAAATGTTTCTCGGTTATGGAGGTGATAAAGAGTTCGACGTAAACAGTTACGTCGATGCAAGCTTAACACCTATCCGGATAACTCTAAGTGGAGATACCGGATACGTATAATAGAGCAACAGTTTGGAATAGCTCCAAGTGGAACGTGGTAGCAGCATCTACGATATGACATAAAGTTTTGCGAAGTACATAGGGATCTGAATGTTGCAGACCCGTTGACTACAACCTCTCTCACAAGCATAACATGATCAAACCCAGAACTCATTGAGTGTTAATCACATATTGATGTGAACTAGATCACTGACTCTAGTGAACTCTTTGGATGTTAGTCACATAGCGATGTGACCTATGAGTGTTAATCACATGGCGATGTGAACTAGATTATTGACTCTAGTGCAAGTGGGAGACTGTTGGAAATATGCCCTAGAGGCAATAATAAATTGGTTATTATTATATTTCCTTGTTCATGATAATCGTTTATTATCCATGCTAGAATTGTATTGATAGGAAACTCAGATACATGTGTGGATACATAGACAAACACCATGTCCCTAGTGAGCCTCTAGACGACTAGCTCGTTGATCAATAGATGGTTACGGTTTCCTAACCATGGACATTGGATGTCGTTGATAACGGGATCACATCATTAGGAGAATGATGTGATGGACAAGACCCAATCCTAAGCCTAGCACAGATCGTGTAGTTCGTATGCTAAAGCTTTTCTATATGTCAAGTATACTTTCCTTAGACCATGAGATTGTGCAACTCCCGGATACCGTAGGAATGCTTTGGGTGTACCAAACGTCACAACGTAACTGGGTGGCTATAAAGGTGCACTACAGGTATCTCCGAAAGTGTCTGTTGGGTTGGCACGAATCGAGACTGGGATTTGTCACTCCGTATGAAGGAGAGGTATCTCTGGGCCCACTCGGTAGGACATCATCATAATGTGCACAATATGTGATCAAGGAGTTGATCACGGGATGATGTGTTACGGAACGAGTAAAGAGACTTGCCGGTAACGAGATTGAGCAAGGTATCGGTATACCGACGATCGAATCTCGGGCAAGTGCTATACCGATAGACAAAGGGAATCGTATACGGGATTGATTAAATCCTTGACATCGTGGTTCATCCGATGAGATCATCGTGGAACATGTGGGAGCCAACATGGGTATCCAGATCCCGCTGTTGGTTATTGGCCGGAGAGTTGTCTCGGTCATGTCTACATGGTTCCCGAACCCGTAGGGTCTACACACTTAAGGTTCGATGACGCTAGGGTTATAGGGAAAGTATGTACGCGGTTACCGAATGTTGTTCGGAGTCCCGGATGAGATCCCGGACGTCACGAGGAGTTCCGGAATGGTCCGGAGGTAAAGATTCATATATGGGAAGTCCTGTTTTGGTCACCGGAAAAGTTTCGGGCGATATCGGTAATGTACCGGGACCACCGGGAGGGTCCCGGGGGTCCACCAGGTGGGGCCACCAACCCCAGGTGGCTGCGTGGGCTAAGTGTTGGAAATATGCCCTAGAGGCAATAATAAATTGGTTATTATTATATTTCCTTGTTCGCGATAATCGTTTATTATCCATGCTAGAATTGTATTGAAAGGAAACTCAGATACATGTGTGGATACATAGACAAACACCATGTCCCTAGTGAGCCTCTAGATAACTAGCTCGTTGATCAATAGATGGTTACGGTTTCCTAACCATGGACATTGGATGTCGTTGATAACGGGATCACATCATTAGGAGAATGATGTGATGGACAAGACCCAATCCTAAGCCTAGCACAGATCGTGTAGTTCGTATGCTAAAGCTTTTCTATATGTCAAGTATCTTTTCCTTAGACCATGAGATTGTGCAACTCCCGGATACCGTAGGAATGCTTTGGGTGTACCAAACGTCACAACGTAACTGGGTGGCTATAAAGGTGCACTACAGGTATCTCCGAAAGTGTCTGTTGGGTTGGCACGAATCGAGACTGGGATTTTTCACTCCGTATGACGGAGAGGTATCTCTGGGCCCACTCGGTAGGACATCATCATAATGTGCACAATATGTGATCAAGGAGTTGATCACGGGATGATGTGTTACGGAACGAGTAAAGAGACTTGCCGATAACGAGATTGAGCAAGGTATCGGTATACCGACGATCGAATCTCGGGCAAGTGCTATACCGATAGACAAAGGGAATCGTATACGGGATTGATTGAATCCTTGACATCGTGGTTCATCCGATGAGATCATCGTGGAACATGTGGGAGCCAACATGGGTATCCAGATCCCGCTGTTGGTTATTGGCCGGAGAGTTGTCTCGGTCATGTCTACATGGTTCCCGAGCCCGTAGGGTCTACACACTTAAGGTTCGATGACGCTAGGGTTATAGGGAAAGTATGTACGCGGTTACCGAATGTTGTTCGGAGTCCCGGATGAGATCCCGGACGTCACGAGGAGTTCCGGAATGGTCCGGAGGTAAAGATTCATATATGGGAAGTCCCGTTTTGGTCACCGGAAAAGTTTCGGGTGATATCGGTAATGTACCGGGACCACCGGGAGGGTCCCGGGGGTCCACCAGGTGGGGCCACCAGCCCCAGAAGGCTGCATGGGCTGAGTGTGGGAGGGAACCAGCCCCAAGGGGGCTGGTGCGCCCCCCCCCACCAGGTCCCTAGGCGCATGGAGAGGGGAAGGGGGCAAACCCTAGGTCCAGATGGGCCTTAAGGCCCACCCTAGGGCGCCCCCTCTCTCTCCCTCCCCTTGGCCGCACCCTAGATGGGTTTTCTAGGGCTGGCCGCACCCCTAGGGGTGGGAAGCCCTAAAGGGGGCGCAGCCCTCCCTTCCCCCTATATATATGTGAGGTTTTGGGGCTGCTAGACACACGAGAACGTCTCCCTCTTGGCGCAGCCCTACCCCTCTCCCTCCTCGTCTCTTGCAGCACTTGGCGAAGCCCTGCTGGAGTCCCGCGCTCCTCCACCACCACCACGCCGTCGTGCTGCTGTTGGATGGAGTCTTCCCAACCTCTCCCTCTCTCCTTGCTGGATCAAGGCGTGGGAGACGTCACCGGGCTGCACGTGTGTTGAACGCGGAGGCGCCGTCCGTTCGGCGCTAGATCGGATCTTCCGCGATTTGAATCGCCGCGAGTACGACTCCTTCATCCGCGTTCTTGCAACGCTTCCGCATCGCGATCTACAAGGGTATGTGGATCCAACTCTCCTCTCGTAGATGTGCATCTCCTAGATTGATCTTGGTGAGCGTAGGAAAATTTTTTGTTTCCCATGCAACGTTCCCCAACACAAGGGGCAAGCGAAAAGGAGAGAGGGGAAACGCAGTGGAGCTCACAGCGAGGACGACGGGGGTCTCAGGAAGCTCGGGGAGGCGCCAACCATCGCGAAATCGACGGTGAGGTCTTCGGCGGCCGAAGGTTGAAGAAGACGAAGACGGCGACGTTTCGGGGCTCCCGACGTCGGGCGGCTCGGCGAGGAGGAAGAGAGGGACGAGGCGGAGCTACTGGGCGCTCCGGCGAGGCGAGAGGGGGACGTTGGCTGCGGTGGTGACGAGCGGCGGCGACGAGCTCCGCTCGGTGGCTGCGTGTGAGAGAACAGAGGGGAGGGAGAGAGATCGAGGGGGAGTGAGAGGGGCCTGGGGGCGTGCGTGGCGTCTCCAGGGGGGTCGGGGAGGAAGCAAGCAGGCAGGAGGTGGCCGGAGTGCGGCGACCACGCGCCGGCACGCGCGCTCGTCCTTCTGTCACGAGGAAGACGACAGGGGGAGGCCAGGTGGGCTAGGCCGAGCTGCTGGGCCACCAGGCTACAGGGAGACCAGGTAAGTGGCTCAGGTGGGCTTCCTTTCTCTCTGTCTTTTCTTTCTGTTACTGTTATTTATTTTATCTTCTGTTTTCTAATTCTTTTGTAACTTTGTGGCTTTTCTAAAAAGGCTTAGGCATTTTCAAAAATCACCAAACTGCTCATGCCCACTGTTTAGCATATAACCAACATGGAACATTTCAGTTTGGGATTATTTGAGCATTTAAAATAATATATAAAATTTAAATGCCCAAATGCAAATAAGATATGATTTAACCCAAAAATCCAGAATGGTCCTAGAAATGTGTGCAGCATTTTTGGCAGAGGTTTTTAATCAATCCAAAAATGATGAACTTTTCCAAGGGGCATTTTGGGTTCATTGAAAAGATTTCAATTGACCCTAGTTGAATTACTTTACTGCTAGGGTTTAGGCAATCCCCATTTCAAGTTTCTGAGAAATTGAAACATGATGCAACAGGCAAATGCTATCTTAGGGCAAGGTGAAATTGGGGATGTGACAACTCACCCCCACTAAACAAGAATCTCGTCCCGAGATTCAGGACGTGAGATAAAAAATCAGAGGGGACACTATCTAGCACAATCTTCTCGATCCAGTTTTCCTCCTCGAAATTGTTGATTCATTGCATCATGTAATTCTTGGCATCCTTGATTTCGAGATCTTTGTCCAAACGGTGACGATGAGAGAAACTCTACAAAATTGATCTTCCGAAAGATCGAGCAATTCAAGATCATCTTATGGAGTGAGACGTTGAAACTTCTCTTGAGCTGAGACACGGAGTACACCTTCAGGGGGATGGAGTGAAACAAACGGACGGGGTCGGGGCGGACACAGACGGACGATGAGGACGCGGAGACGTCCGCTTTCTGTCATCTTTGACCCCAAACCGAGAGCAACTTTGGTCTAGAAATGAGGCAAAAGCGGACACAGACCAGACGAAACATCCGTATGCTCCCATGCGTTGGGTCGTTCGGTTTGTCCGTTTTATCCCAAACGGACACAAACGGACGATTTGGTGTCGATTTGGATCACGCGGTGGACTTGGCCTAAGCTTTGTGCACACATTTTCTTTCTGTTAATTGATACCCTCCTCCCATCGTCGTCTCCATTAGATGGATACACCGTGCATGCATTACTTTCTTCAGAGCCTTGTGCGTGCAAAAACCTAGTAGTACTAGTCGCTCTCTAGGTGTATTCACTACCTAGTGCTGCCTTGGCCTGCCTAGTTAAGCTTACTACTACTGTTACTGACGCGGCTACGGCTAGGCGTATAGGGGTTTTAGTAGTGCTCTACAGTGGCAGAGTGCAGTGAAGTACTCGTTGCTTCCGACGTGAAGACCTGTCTGTCCGTTCGTCGGTACTACGTGCATATGCGTGCGAGGGCGATACTAAAACAGTAGTAGTGTACTGGGAAAGCTACAAGCATGCATTGGTGCCAAGTCTGTATGCTCGTGCCTTCCCAAAGAAAATCCAATGATGACGATCTTCTTCTGTGCTCCTCCTGGCTGACTTGCTCTCCTCTCGTTGGAAACTGGACCTCCATCAATACCCACAGAGGTTCGGCCTCTGCTGCATGCGGCTGTGATGATGACCACGAGTAACCTGCACTCTGCTTTGTAGTTCCATCGGTCGATATGTCTGCTCCGACAACTACGAGACCCCTTGCTTCCAAACGCAATTTGAATTTGCACACTCTTTTCTTCCTTGTGAGTCTACGTTGCTACACTCTGTTGTTCTATTCTTTTTTCCTTTGAAACTTTTCAGCCCTTAAGAGCAACTTCAACGCGTCGATTCATTTCGTCGGCGCGTGTCTGTTTAGATTAAAAGTCGGTCCAACGTGCCGACCCAAATGGACGCATGTTCATTTTTTGTCCGCATGCCGACCCATCCTCAGGCAAAATTTGGGTTTAATTTGCATCGGCACGGACATGAAGCAAACGCACATGACGCCCGCCAGTCGGTGGCACAACCACCACCATTTCCCCCACTTTCCCAATAATATTCCGCCTGCGCGCACTCCCGGCCACTCGCCATGGACGACATGCCGACCCTTGATGCTGCTGCCGGCCTCGCCTCATCCGGTCTAACCTCTGTCGCTTCCGCCAAAAGAAAACCCCGTGCACGTCTGCAAGACTGTCGTGCCGCCCAAGAAAAAAAGAACAGTTGATGCCCGAGTAGCGGGTCGTGCAGTCGGCCAACAAGAAAGCCCGGAGGCAAGTGCAGGACGCAAATCTGGAGCCACGATCACCGCCACCCTCTCCGCCGCAGCATAGCAGGAGGAAACCAATGCCCGAGTCGACGCAACAACGAGGGAGACCCTGCTATACCTAGGGTTAAAACCTAGTTAGCGCGGCAACGAGGGAGGCCCTGCTCTACCTAGGGTTAAACCCTAGTCAGCACGGGATCGTCAGCGCCGCCGTGGCCGCGGCCAGCACGAGCTCGCCGGTATTTCCTCGGGTGGTACTGCCAGAGTCGCAGCGCGCGTATGCCACATAGCCGTTTCCCGGCTTTCATGTCTATCAGCAAGCCTCCCGCTTCTCTGGGGAATGCTCGCCGGAGGTGTGCGTGGTGGCGTCGTCCACGCCCGCATCATGGCCATCGACCTCAACGCCACACCGGTGGCCGGTGGATCGTCCTCCGGAGGGGAGAGGAAAGGCCCGCGGGAGATACTAGCTGACATGCATCCTGATACCCACAACATGTTCGACAGAATGCCAGCCACCGATAACGACGAGAGAGCCAACCCTTTCATCATCGAGAACATCATCTTCAAAGGCAGTGCAGGCGCGGATGCCTTCGATCCCGACGAGACGCAAAGTCAAGACAACCGAGCGGCCTACATGGCCGCCAACTGTGATCAAGCTGGCATGGACGACGTCATGCAAGACCAGGTCGGCATGGGAAGCACCTTCCCGCTCGACCATGAATTCCCGAAGGACTACGGTCTTGAGGAAGAGGATGAAGTGGACATCGATGAGGGGCCTTTGTTCGAGGACAAGCTCGCCAACAAACCCGGCATAAACAAGAAGCAGAAAAGCAAGTGGACGAAGGTGTTCACGCAACCGGAGGACAAACTCCTTTGTGGCTGTTAGAGGGACATTGGACAAGACTCCAAGGTCGGCGCCGAGCAAAAGGCATCTACCTTTCGGATTCCTGTTCATCGTGAGTACCACGAACACAAGAAGTTTGTGCTGTAGCAAATGAAGAGCAAGTGCGGGTGGGCGTCTCTCTCCAAGGGATGAAGGGTGATACAACAAGAGTGCAACAAGTTTTGTGCAACCCTTGAGAGCATCCAAGCACGCCCCCTGAGCAGCCTTTGCCTCAAAGATATGGCATACATGCGCCCCTCTTTGTATCCGTTTTCATTGTGATTTCACATCCATTTGCCCATATGCTTGCATGCTATTCATTTATAGGCATTCCAAGCTTTGGAGGCATTCAAGGCCCAACATCACGGCAAGTCCTTCAACCTCACCCATTGTTGGATGGTCATCAACAGGGAGAAGAAGTTCAAGGTGCAATATGCCGCCACCAAGGCGCGTGGTGGGGTGGGGGGAAGGAAGTCGATGAGGAGCATGGGGAGGGCGAGAAGCCACGGCAGTGGGGGAAGACAAACTCCAAGAAGGAGGACAAGCGCCATGCGGCCTCGATTTGCCTTACATGCCACTTTGGAGGGCATGATGAGCAAGAAGGACACCAGGAAGGAGAAGCGCCGGCAAGACAAGGAAGAGCAAATGAATGCCTTCATAGAGATCCAAAGGGGGAGCCTTGAGCTGGATGCCGAGAAGCAAGCGAAGATGCTCGAGACGGAGGCGGAGAATCAAGCGAAGATGCCCGAGATCGTGGCCGTCAATGCCAAGACCAAGGCAAAAGAAGTGGCGCTCGCTAGCATGATGAGGGGGTGAAGATCATGAAAGTGGACTTGAGCATGGTGTCGGCGAGGAAGAGGCCATGGTTCGAGAAGATGCAGGCTGACATGCTCAAGTTCAGTGATGAGCGATCTATGGCGGAGATCGCCATTCTTTTTTGGTATGCCAACAAGTGCGCTGGCATAACCACGACCGAGATGGCGTGATCCAACTGCCGTCCGTTTTTTGTGCTAGCTTGTGTATCAACCGCTGGCAATGTGCCAGCATGAACGACATGGTGTTTTCGTATGCCGACAAAGCGCGCATCTATTTGGGTCGACGCGTTGAAGTTGCTTTAACTACTGAAATTCGTATTGATCATTTGACTAAATGTCCTTGGCCGTGCGTGGCAGGCAATTTTCAGCGCAGCCAAATGCAGAAATGGAGGACGCCGCGGCCATCGATGGGGAGCGTGGGACGGGCCACCGGAGCTACAGAAGGTGGGCCGGGGCGACGAGGCGTGTGCAGTACACATGTGGCCGGGGCCGGCGGGTCGCCTGCTGTGTGGGCGTACGGTGCGGCCATGCAGGCTCAACGACGGCTACCAGGGAGACTCATGCGCCACACATGCATGCTCTACTGTAGCTGGGACGCACGTGTGCGAGATGTCAAGTTCACAGGCAGCTCTCGCCTCTCGGGAAGCAATGGAGTGCAGGCATGACTAGTGTTCCTCCGCCGCGTCCATGCCGGCCGGCCGGCATCGCTGGGTGATCTGATCGGGACGGCACACATATTATCGCTCGTGTCTCACGTCGCTATGTTCTTCCGGCAGGAACGGCGTGCAGATACTTGTAAGAGTACTTGCCACGCCACCGCGTACGCGACGTCATTCTATCGTTTCGTGTCGGGGGCACCGGCCGGCGACCCACTGTTAGTGAGTGAGTACATGTCGTACATGTGAGGGGCATGCGTGCATGCTTAACTAGGAGTATTTTCTTTTGTCGATCTGACTCATGGCAACGCTGAAATCATAAGCTTAACAAACCAGTCTGAACAAGCATACGCGCGGCCGGCTTCATTTACTTGATGGAACGTGCTATAAGGCCAACTCCACCGCGCGATCCTATCCTATCCGGCCCCGTCCGTTTGGGATAAAACGGATGAATAGCGCGGCCCAGCGCACGGCCTCAAACGGACAAATGTCCGGATTTCGTCTGTTTTCGACCCATCCTCGGCCCAAAGTTGCACTCGGTATGGGGTGAAACGGATGCGCGCGGACGGCCTGGACGCACGCCCTTGTCCCCCGGTGGCCCACCTGTCGGGGACGCTAGCAGTCCCTCCGCTCACAACGCTTCCACCCTCTCTCTCCCGCCCCGCCCAGCCGCCGGCGCCGCCGCTATTCTCAGGCCGTCTCCCCACCGCGCAGCCTCCGGCCGTCCCTACCATACCACTTCGCAACATGGCCGCCACCACACCCGTGCTTTGGCCGTAGTTTTGGCCGTCGCCGTATTTGCCAGCCGCAGAGGGGATAGGACCGCCGGCGACGCACCACGGCGGCCTCGGCAGCTTCCGACGAGAGCTCCAGATCGGCCTGTAGCCGGCCGGCAACCACACCTGCTGCGTCGCGGTGATCATCGCGGCTTGTTCGCCAGCACGACCTCAAGGTGTTCGGCATTTTGCCCACAAAGGTATGGACAGTGGAGACGAGTTTTTCTTCCATCACTTCCTTTGTTCATCGGACGATTCGTCGTCGGATGATGAAGACCTTGTGGTGGCTGCATTGGTCGTTCACGACCACATTCAATGACAGCTTCCTCGGTACAGAGGGTCACTCCCTGGCCGTGCTCCCAACCTGAACCGCAACAGGGACAGAGGCCACGCCCTGCTCTATGGTGATTACTTTGCCAACACCCCGCTCTTCAAGCCGGATAAATTCCGTCGCCGTTTTCGAATGGCAAGGCATGTGTTCAATCGTATCCGAGAGGGAGTGGTTGCTCATGACCCATACTTCGAGTGCAAGACGGATGCCCTTGGCAAGCTTGGATTCTCCTCTTACCAGAAATGCACCGCGGCCATCCGCATGCTTCCATATGGAATTCCAGGCGATCTGGTGGATGAGTATGTGCGGATGAGTGAGACAACATGTCTGATGTCAATGTACAAGTTCTGTCGGGCTGTGATCGAGGTGTTTGGCCCTGAGTACTTGAGGCAGCCAACTGCCGCTGACACACAGAGATTGTTGGCGACTAACGCAGCTAGAGTCTTTCCAGGCATGCTTGGCAGCATTGATTGTATGCACTGGGAGTGGAAGAACTGTTCATTTGCTTGGCAGGGCCAGTACAAGGGGCATGTCAAAGCTTGCACTGTCATATTAGAAGCGGTGGCATCACAAGATCTTTGGATATGTCATTCTTTCTTCGGCATGGCAGGTTCTCACAATGATATCAACGTGCTGCAGCGTTCACCAGTCTTCGCGAGGCTTGCAGAACGCCACTCCCCACCTGTCAACTTTGAGATCAACGGCCACCATTACAACAAGGGATATTATCTAGCAGATGGTATATATCCTCAGTGGTCAACTTTTGTGAAGACAATCCCGAAACCCCTAGATGAGAAGAGAAAGAGATTTTCCCAAATGCAAGAGAGTGTTAGGAAGGATGTGGAACGTGCTTTTGATGTGCTTCAATCCCGGTGGGGTATCGTTTGAAACCCTGCACTGTCATGGGATGAAAGGAAGCTTTGGGAGGTGATGACTGCTTGTGTGATCATGCACAACATGATCGTCGAGGACGAGCGTGATGAGAGTATCTTCGACCAAGGATTTGCTTTTCATGGTGAAAATATTGAGCCCCTGCACCAAGACCCGGCCACATTTGAACAGTTTGCCCAGTTCCACCGTGAGATGCGTGATTGGAACACTCATTTGAATCTTCAAAATGACTTGGTTGAGCACGTGTGGGATCACCTTGGCAACCAATAGATGTATCGGTCCATTTTATGTTCAGTCAAGACAATTTCGATTTGGTTGTAAAACTATTTTATTGAAGACAATTTCAATTGGGTTGTAAAACTATTTTAACTTTCAGACAAATATTTGGGTTGGAACTAATTTCGATGCAAATTTGGGCATTTTTGCCCTGACGGACAGGATGAGGCAAATGGATGCGTCCGCGCGCTGGGCGCACGGCCACCGCATCTCAGCACAGGCCCGGACACAACCCCAAATCCCTACCCAAACGGACAGAATCCGGACAAAACAGACGTCCGTTTGAGATCGCGCAGTGGAATTGGCCTAACTTGCTAGCACATGCATCACAAAAAGATCATGCATTTCTATCTTCTACTACGCTGCCACCTTTTTAGATGGCTACACTGTGTTCTCATTTACTTGGGGGAACGTGCTATAACTTGCTAGCACATGCATCACAAAAACATCATGCATTTCTATCTTCTACTACGCTGCCACCTTTTTAGATGGCTACACTGTGTTCTCATTTTCTTTAAAGGGAATAATTAAGCAGAAGGGAGTTGTCCAGTTAATTAACCGAAAAGCAGACTAAAACCGTCACAAACCGCCGAGCGGCACACATGATACCTCCACACACGCCTCAACAAAGACTGCCTCGTCAAGATACACTCTGGCGTCATCGTCGTCACTTCTCCCCAACATGCGTCATTGCCCTCTCTAATCTCCGAGCAAGCGACTCCGACTTCACCGAAGATGAACGTCGACCAAACCTCGCCGTAGAGGGGCCATGTGGAACACAAGAAGACCCATGCCGATCTTGCATTGTTCTTCTTCAAAACTCTCCATTAGTCGGAGTTGTGCCGCCCTTGGTGCAGGTGGCTGAGTTTGGCATCATCATACATGTCTAAATTTACGATTTATTACCAGAAAAACATACTTAGCATCTCGTTCATATTGGTGGGGCATTAAGAACGTATCTACAAATCACTCATCCGGAGTTTAGCCAAAACAAATCCCAGAAGAACAGTGATGCAAGTAGTCTTCGGCTGGAACAAACCCTAGAAGAAGTGTCTCCCACGAGTCAGAAAAACTTACATTGTAAGTAAAACAAAATGAAAAAGATTGTCAAAGCCTAAATCCTTCGTCATGACCTATGACGTGTCTCATTTCGGTTCCACCATCCCAATCAGCGTAAAGAAAAGATAGTGCATGGAAGATGTAAGTGATCACTCGAACAACTATTATCTAGATTAGGACATTCAGGGTCCATTTGGATTCAGGGTCCAAAATTTTGGCGCAGAATTCAGCCACCAACAGGTCACCAATAATTGGGCTGCATATTTAGTGGGAGCAGCCGATGGGCAAGGGGCGAGCCAGAAAATCACAAGCCAACCAAAGAGACACCCTCACCGCGGTTCGCGCCAAATATTTGGCTGGGTGGATTGTCGGTGTGATCCAAAGAGCCCCTCGTAGCCATAAAGCCTGAAGACTATAATCCAAACCGATAGAATATGTACACCTCATTGCAACATGCAGACACATTGACAATCAGTATAATTAGTGACCCTACGTTTTTTGGTTGCTGGCGTCGCTTTGGTGCCCTAAGCCAAGGAAGTGTCAGTCCTCCGATTAATTAGTAAATTAGATATCCTAATAGCAATGAAGTGCCGGACGGAAATAAACAATGGATCTTAGGTCACATTGCACCAAATTGGAAAATATTAATATAGAAAATTTGAAAAGTGTCAAAAGAATTGAAACTTTTTGAAATCAAACGTGATCAGGGATTACACTCTGCTGTTGCCGGGCCGCCGTTCATGCGCGACATGTCAACTTGCCAACGGTCGGTAATGCATGAGCGCGTGGTTATCCCCGCTTGCATCCCGCCCGGCCGGCGGTCGACATGCTCGCCGGAGCTGCGGCCATCCCCGGCCATCCCCGGCCGGGCGCGGGAGGTCATCTGATTGTCCCCTGTCACAGTGACGGCAGCCTGCGACCATCCCCGGCTGGGGGGATCGGATCGGGATCGAGACGATCGACAAGCATTACATGCATGGCAGCCGCACGATCGGTACCAGACGTGCAACGACATACTCATATGTGTTCCTAGAAGACAACGACCGCCGGCCTGTCAGCTAGCATGAATGCACTATTTTTTTTGCTGCACGGTGCACATGTATATAAATCTACTGACTATTCGAATGGACAACGTGGGCTAATGGGCACATGTCAACGTGGTGGTAATAATTAGTACGGCAGGGGGAGACACTGCGACTGAGTGACAGCCGTACGAGTACGAGTACGACACGATCGGCAGGCATTAGATGCACGGAGAGAACTTCGCCGGTGGCAGCCGTACCAATAGTACGAGACGTGCAACGACATAGGTGTCCTTCCAAGACGGAAGACAAGGACCGCCGGCCAGTCATCTAGCTTCGGCCACATGCGGTACCATATGTCAGGGCCAAACTATAACTATGTTTGTTGGATTCATGGATTAGAGTTAGTAGTTTGAGCTAGTTTCGGCTCAAATAGCCCTAAAGTATCCAGAGAGGAGGACTAGTTTGAGCTAGTTGCATCCGATCCGTTCAAAAAACTATCCTACTCAAGAGGTGCTAATTGGAGCTAATTTCTTCAAACACATTTATTGTCAATCTAACCCTGTCATCTAAACACCCATTTGATTAGAGTTAGTTTAGGATTAGTCCCGAGCTAGAAACTAACTCTAATCTCTAGCTGAGTTAGAGTATCCAAATAGGGCCTATATCTCTATTCTGGATGGACCCGTTTTCCTTTTCTTTAGAAATGATATTCTGGATGGGCTCATGTCAAAGTGGTGTGGCATGCATGTGAACACTGAACCAGCGGTGTGAACATGCATGCATACATACATTCAGCTCAGCTTTGCGGTGCATCTCATCTCATCACAAAAACGATCTTCGTTTTTCTATTGTAAGAAACCACTACTAATGCATGCATACATACATTCAGCTCAGCTTTGCGGTGCATCTCATCTCATCACAAAAACGATCTTCGTTTTTCTATTGTAAGAAACCACTACTAATTTTACAATGTTTAGACATAACAAAAACTAAAACGCCCCTAGCAAACGTTCAGAAATGGGGGAGTTCTCTTCTTGTAGGCGTCGTTTGCGGAGCCTTGGTTTTTCTGAGTGGGTGGTTCGTGTGTGGAGGCGGTGATACTCATGGCATGGGGTGGTGCATCATAGGTCGTACTCAGAGTCTCTTCTTCCTTGGTCGCTACATTTTCTATAGCAGTTCATGCCGGTGAGCTCCCCGCAAACAAATTCATGCCGGTGATATTTCTATCGTCCAACAGATCAATCGGTACCGTTCGTAGTGCTCTGATCGGTTTTCCAGTGATAGAGTAGATAGCGATCAGATCGGTCAGCTAACAATGACCAACGAGGGAGATGGACATCATAGACAAATTAGAGCCGGGTTTCTTTTTTTTTT
>LR738709.1:721281474-721292146 GCA_902687465.1 Secale cereale
ATCGTTGCGGGACTCGGCAATCCAATTCGCATACCTTTCAATCTAGGTTTCAACAAACCGGACAAAATCGAACCCGACAAAATTTATCAAACTTTAGATAAAAAAAAACACAAACACCCATACATAGCATGCAAATAAGTCTTGTACAACAATTATTCAAATTTAACGAGAAATAGTTCAACTTCAACTTTTTTTTTGCGGGGGGAAAAGCATTTCAATACTTAATTGAGTAAGGTCTTACAATCATTCATAATAAGGATGCTAATCTCCGAAGGAAAATTTGCTAGCCAACAAGCGGTCCTTTTCTGCCCACGCCCAATGGATGCCATAGCATGACCAACCTTGTTCTGCAAGCGGTTGATCTTTCGAACCTGAGATTGTCGCTCCTTTAGCAGCTCTATAATGTCTGCAGCAAGGTACATGTTTCTGGAGTGATCCGCTCGGCCAGCCTCGACCAATGCAATGAGTTCAGCGCAGTCTGTCTCCACCATGAGAGGCTTCTGAGACCATTGCAGTGCAAGGTTCAGCCCCTCAAAACATGCGGCGAGCTCCGCTTCCAAAGGTCCTCGACATTCGTGGAGCCACCTACACGCAGCAAAAATCACCTGGCCCAAGTGATCACGCAGGACCATGCCCGCCCCCGCAGATCCGTCGGTGGCAACGAACGAGCCATCAAAGTTTAATTTTACATATCCTTCAGGTGGGGGCTCCCATCCAGCCGGTGTGACAAAGTGTTTTGTGGCACACATGGCAGGATCAAAATTACCCTCCGTCATAACCGGCAGTTTTCCTTTGATTGCATCTGCATGTGGGAAGTACTTGATTGTCAACAAAGATTCAGCGTAGCCACAGAGGAACCGCTTCGACACCTCAACTGGGATTAGAGGCTTCTGATGAGTCAGTTCATTATGAATGTGCCATACACGCCAAAGTAGCATGAGCAGTAGCAGTCGCTGAGTCTCGTCCAGTTCCTGTAAAAGCAACAACAACCAATCTGGTTCCCTTTTACTAAGAGCATCAGCTGATGGCAAGTCCCACACTAGTCGCATAGCATCCCACAAATTTTTTGCATGAGGACAACGTACAAGTGCATGATGCACTGATTCATCCTCCTGGCCACAGATGGTGCACACTCCGTCAACTTCCATATGGTGCCTCTTCTTATTTAGCTGGGTGGCCAGAGCTTCCCTAGATGCCTTCCAGGCAAATACACAGATTTTGGGTGGTGCCCCACAGTTCCATAGCATTTTCCACGCCGGCCTTGAGCCATCAGGCCGAGAGCTACACGCCACAGTACCTTGTCTAGCCATGATCTCATCTCGTGCCAGATTATAAGCTGACTTCACAGAGAATCGGCCGTGCTTGTCGGGTTGCCAGGCAATAGAATCAGCCTCCCCTCGGCGAGAGGTTTTTATTTTCAGAATCTCTGTAATGTCTACTGGATAGAAGTGTTGCCTGAGGATTGAAACATTCCAGGATCCGTCAAAGTTAAGGAGGTCAGCCACCCATTTCAGCCTGCATCGTCGTTTGGGGGTGATTGGCTTAAACGGAGGCCCTCTTGGCAACCACGGGTCTCGCCAGATACGGATGTCAGCACCATTCCCCACACGCCATACATACCCCTGTTTCACTAGCTGTAGGCCATGCTCAATAGCATTCCATGTTGAGGATCCGTTCCCTGTAAAGACAGTGTCAAGAATGGATCCAGATGGATAGTACTTGGCCCGTAGAACCTGCGCACAAAGACTTTCTGGGAACTGAATGAGACGCCAGGCTTGCCGTGCTAAGAGGGCTTGATTGAACGTCCGGAGATCTTTAAATCCAATTCCACCTTTTCCTTTCGGCCTCAACATAATGTCCCAGCTGACCCAGTGTGTTTTGTGTTTACCTTTTTCTGCTCCCCACCAGAAGCGACGGATCATCCGCATAAGTTCCTCACAGAGCCCTGCTGGGACCTTGAAGACGCTCATAATATAGACCGAGAGGGCCTGCGCAATTGCCTTAATCTTTATCTCCTTTCCGCCCATAGAGAGATGGTTGTCTTCAACTAGATTAATCGGATTCAACAATCTTTTTATGAACGGGCCATGTCGTCCCAAAATACTGCCGCTTGAGCTACATCCAGTAATGTATGTGTGTAAATGGTCTGCCCTTTGCCTTGTGGTACATCACGACAGTATGTATAGAGTACACAATGTGTTGAGTAACATTGAGTGAATGAATGAATGAATCCACAAGTTGAACAAGAAGAAGCAAAACATACAATCTCCTCGGTTGTCACGCGCAATGGCCACCTTGCCTCCAGCATGCCATCCGCGCCACAAAAACATGGTGAGGGTGGTCTGAATGGCGTATTATTGATACGATAACGACTTCACATTGCGATCATGGATGATGTGCAACTCGTAGGGTGCAATGTGCTTTCACGTGTGAAACAAATCATGCATGCGCTACTAGAAGAGCCCCTTTCCGCTCTTGCCTACGAAATCCGCAGACACAACCAACCACGCATCACACAACAAGTCATCCTCCATGGTCGAGTACCCCATCATCCTTCGTACACTGAAAAAACAACACGACGTTCGAAAATAAGCCCAATGACATTCGATAGAACACCTATCGGGCGTGGCGTTTGTCATGAACGTCGTCGGCAGGGGGGCTCAGTGTACCTGGTTGCGGACGGGTCTTGGGTGGACAACGTTGTCATAAAAGGCTGAAGAGGTACATCGACGGAAACGGAGAAGAAGGATGCGAATGCAAAGCAAGGGAGAGAAGAGACGGATTGAAAGAGAATGAGTCTTGGAGGGGTTTTTTGTGGGCTGGGGGTGTTGGAGTTCTACGTGGCTATTGTATAGATTTCCACAAAGCCAACAACTTTACTATTATTTTGCGGGAAAAACTGCTGGAATTTTATCTTCTTTGGCCCAGCCAAATATTAATTTCAGAAATTCCTAATAAATCCTAGAGGCAAGGGGCACTACTAAAGTTTAGTCCCACATTGCTAGTTTACAAGGAGTTGGACCCCCCTTATAAGGGAGTCTCTTTCTCCACTTGTACGAGCATGAGAACAAGAGGGACATTCACGCGCGCTCCTCCTCCGCTGCCCGCCTCGTGGACGCGACGCGACGCGGGTTGCGGGAATGAGCCGAGCCGATGTCTAATTTTTGCCACGCACGACGGGTAAACGAACGGTCACGCGGGAGCTGAAACGTTTTTCGGAAGTGGAGAATAAATCCGAATGGTGCAACCCCTTCGGCTGCTGCCTGTTCACTTCGACTTCCTCTTTTGCTTCGGCTCCCGGCGCAGCCTGCTCACCTTCTTCTCCTGTGCCTATATAAGAGAGGTCGCTCCTCTCCAAAGAGACACACCAGAAGATCATCTCCCTCTCGCAACCAAGTTCCAATCTCTGAGCTGCTGCTACGATCTTCCCCATCCCGGCTTGCGGCGTGCACCGCAGGCCGGGACAGTAGGCCTCCGAAACCACACCTTTTGAGTCCTGTACGGGAGAAGGGTGATAAGGTTTTTGAGGAGCGCTCAGCGCGACTACTGGCTGATTAATCACGGACGATCCGGTCGCCGCCGACTACTTCCCCAACGACGACTTCTTTCCCGACGTCGGCAACATCTTCGACGACATGGCTGGCGAGGATGTCGACCCCAAGAGCAGTGCCTCTGCTACTGCACAGTATTTGTTCATGTTTATTTTGCTTGAGGTCCTGCTACAGATTCTTGTTCGGTTCTAGTTCATTTATACGGATGTTTTTGCATATGTTCGATTCTGGTTCATATATGAAGTTACTATTTACCTTCTCTCTGTTAGATCGCATGATTTGTTTTATATCTTCTATATTAGTCATGTTTTATCTAATATTTCTGTTAATAAAATCACTTGGTAAATTGCTCATATTTCCAACAATCCAAAAACCTTATTATAGGCAATTTACCCCAAGTGGTTTTGCTGGTTCCATGTGACCTCCTGTGTTCGAGGGAATTTACCCCAAGTGGTTTTGCTGGTTGCATGAGACCTCCTGTGTTCGAGGGTATCCACTATAAGAGGTGGCGCCTGAGAGCAGTCTTATGGTTTCAAACCATGAGTTGCTATGACGCCACTCTTGGCAAACCTGAAGGAGATTATGATGCTCAACAGGAACAAGCTTTTCTGAAAATGGATACCCTGTTTAGGGCTACTCTCTTAAGTGTTCTTGTGAGAACATTATTGATGCTTATGCGTCAATTGATAATGGAAAAGATATGTGGGACGCACTCGAGGCCAAGTTTGGGGTCTCGGATGCCGGCACTGAGCTGTACATTATGGAGCAATTCTATGATTACATGATGACTGAAGAGCGCTCCGTGGTTGAGCAGGCTCATGAGATACAGTCGTTGCTAGAGAACTTGAGCACTTCAACTGCATGCTACCGGACAAGTTTGTTGCCGGGGGTATCATCACTAAACTTCCTCCCTCGTGGAGGAACTTTGCTACCTTACTGAAGCATAAGAGACAGGAGTTTTCCGTTCCGGATCTCATTGGTACTCTTGATGTGGAAGAAAAGGCGAGAGCAAAGGACACATATGCTCGAGCTATTGAGGGAGGATCTAGTGCCAATCTGGTACAGAAGAAGAACTTCCAGCCCAACAAGTTCAAGAACAAGGGCAAGTTTAATGGAAAAGCAAAGTTTGATGGGAAGAACAAGGCTGTACAACACACGAACTTCAAGAAGAAGAATGACAAGAAGAAATGTGTCTGTCATGTGTGTGGAGATCCGGATCATTGGGCTCCTAGTTGCCCTAATCGCTATGACAAGCGTCATCTTGGGAAAGGCGGCAAGACCGTCAATGTTGTCATTGGAGACACTGATATGAAGGATGATGGGTATGGTATATTTCCCACTATTCTTTCAGTATGTCATTCTCCTGATTGGTTGATTGACACGGGTGCTAATTTGCATGTATGCGGTGATATTTCCATGTTTTCGTCTTATCAGACCGCAGGGACTTCAACCGTGCTGATGGGAAACGGTTCAAGTGCTTCTGTTCGTGATGTTGGCACGGTCGATCTGAAGTTTACTTCGGGGATGATCGTGCGGCTGAAGAACGTGCATTATGTCCCCTTCGTCAATAAGAATCTTGTTAGCGGATCTCTGTTATGTAGAGATGGCTACAAGCTTGTCTTTGAGTCGAATAAATTTGTAATATCCAAGTATGGAATGTTTGTTGGCAAAGGCTATGAGTCAAGAGGCCTGTTTCATTTATCCTTGTCAGATGTTTGCAATAAAGTTGTTAATCATGTTTGCAACAACAGTGAATCAAATGTGTGGCTTTCACGTCTGTGTCATGTTAACTTTGGTTGCATGTCGCGACCAGCCAAATTAAACTTAATCCCTAGTTTCATCACCGTCAAGGGATCTAAGTGTCAAGTTTGTGTGCAAGCTAAGCAACCTCGTAAGTCTCACACGACTGCGGAAACGAGAAATCTTGCACCACTAGAGCTCATACATTCAGATCTATGTGAAATGAATGGTGTTTTGACAAAAGGTGTAAAGAAATATTTCATGAGGTTAATTGATGACTCCACTAGATACTGTCATGTGTATCTTCTGAAATCTAAGGATGAGGCTTTGAACTTTTTCAAGATCTATAAAGCTGAAGTGGAAAACCAACTTGATCGTATCAAGAGGCTTAGGTCCGAGCGTGGTGGAGAGTATTTTTCCAATGAATTTGATGCTTTTTGTGCGGAACATGGAATAATCCATGAGAGGACGCCTCCCTATTCACCTCGGTCAAATGGGGTGGCCGAAAGAAAGAACCGTACTCTAACTGATTTGGTTAACGTCATGTTAGATATATCGGGTCTATCCAAAGCATGGTGGTGGGAGGCGATATTGACTGTATGTCATGTCCTAAACCGAGTTCCCACAAAGAACAAAGAAATAACTCCATTCGAGGAATGGGAGAAGAAAAGGTTAAAACTCTCTTATCTACGAACCTGGGGTTGTTTGGCGAAAGTCAATGTGCCAATCTCAAAGAAGCGCAAACTTGTACCAAAGACTGTGGATTGTGTTTTCCTGGGATATGCTTTTCGAAGCATTGGATATAGATTCTTGATTGTAAAATCCGAAGTATCTGACATGCATGTCGGTACAATCATGGAGTCGAATGATGCGATTTTCTTTGAAGATATCTTTCCCATGAAGGATATGGCTACCTCATTTACTCAAGAGATGCCTAGTTCATCGAATCAAGAATCAGTTGCAATTACTGAACCTACCATTTCGATAGAACACTTTGACAAACCCGTGGAGGAAAACAATGAAACTCCTACTAGGAGCAAGAGACAGAGGACTGTCCTTTGGTGATGATTTTCTTGTGTATCTAATAGATGACACTCCCGGTTCTATTTCAGAAGCCTATGCATCTGAAGATGCTGACTACTGGAAGGAAGCGGTTCGTAGTGAGATCGATTCCATCCTGGCGAATGAAACTTGGGAGATTACTGATCGTCCCTATGGGTGCAAACCTATAGGTTGCAAATGGGTATTCAAGAAAAATCTTAGGCCTGATGGTACTATTGAAAAGTACAAGGCACGGCTCATGGCTAAGGGTTATACCCAAAAGGAAGGTGAAGACTTCTTTGATACTTACTCACCTGTGGCGCGGTTGACCACTATTCGATTTCTACTTTCACTAGCTGCCTCACATGGTCTTCTCGTTCATCAAATGGATGTTAAGACTGCTTTCCTAAATGGAGAGTTGGATGAGGAAATTTATATGGAACAACCAGATGGGTTTGTAATAGATGGTCAGGAAGGAAAAGTGTACACGTTGCTGAAGTCTTTGTATGGACTCAAGCAAGCACCCTAACAGTAGCATGAGAAGTTTGAAAAAACTTTAACAGCTGCAGGCTTTGTTGTGAACGAAGCTGACAAATGTGTGTACTATCGCCATGGTGGGGGCGAGGGAGTTATCCTTTGCCTGTATGTTGACGACATACTGATTTTCGAAACAAATTTGAATGTTATTACGAAGGTCAAGAATTTCCTATCTCGTTGTTTTGAGATGAAGGATTTAGGAGTGGCTGATGTCATTCTGAACATCAAGCTGTTGAGAGACGATGATGGTGGGATTACTTTGCTTCAATCTCACTATGTGGAAAAGATCTTGAGTCGCTTTGGCTATAGTGACTGCAAACCCTCTCCAACACCATATGATGCCAGCGTGCTACTTCGAAAGAATCGAAGAATTGCTAGAGATCAACTGAAATATTCTCAAATTGTTGGCTCGCTTATGTACTTAGCCAGTGCTACAAGACCTGACATCTCTTTTGCTGTTAGCAAACTGAGTCGGTTTGTCTCAAACCATGAGATGTGCATTGGAAAGCTCTAGAAAGAGTTTTGCGTTATTTGAAAGGCACTGCAAATTATGGAATTCACTACACCAGGCACCCAAAGGTGCTTGAAGGGTATAGTGACTCAAACTGAATCTCAGATGCTGATGAGATAAAGGCCACGAGCGGATATGTATTCACTCATGGAGGTGGCGCTGTTTCTTGGAAGTCTTGCAAGCAGGCCATCTTAATGAGGTCAACTATGGAAGGAGAGCTCACAGCACTAGATACAGCTACGGTCGAAGCGGATTGGCTTCATCGGCTCTTGAATGACTTGCCGGTAGTTGAGAAACCTGTACCGGGTGTCCTTATGAACTGCGACAATCAAACTGTGCTCACGAAAGTGAGCAGCTCAAAAGATAACATGAAGTCATCAAGACACGTTCAGAGAAGGTTAAAGTCTGTCAGGAAAATGAAAAACTCCGGAGTAATTGCATTGGATTATATCCAAACATCTAAAAATCTGGCATATCCGTTTACTAAGGGTCTATCACGAAATGTGATAGATAATGCATTGAGGGAGATGGGTATGAGACCCACAATATGAGTTGTTCACAGTGGTAACCTAGTCTTTGTGATCGGAGATCCCGTGAATTAGATGTGGAAGACAAGCTGTTGGTCAACTGAGAGGAGAGTATCCTTACTATCAATACCACTCCATGAAGATGCAATACTCTCCTAAATCTGCATGGCAGGTTGATGTATATCTTAATTGTCATGCAAAATATCTTTTAAAGAACACACCTATATGAGTCCGATTGTCAAACGTCGCAATCTATAAGAGTAGGGTTATCTCTAGTAAACTCATGAATGGTCACGGAGTATGACGCATATGCTCCACCCGCGGGGAAGACCCACGGTAGCCAAGTATCGGTCAAGGTTTTGTGTGAAGCTAGATTCGCAGAAAACTTGCAGTTCAAGGCATAGTCCACTGTTCAAGTTGCTTACTAGTGTAGCACAGAGTTCTCGATGGAAGTCAACTTAACAGTCTCCACTGTAGTACCGGTATATAAAACAGTGTTTTGGAACCAAAGGCAAATTCTGTGTGCCTCTGGGATCTGGTGGGGGATTGCTGGAATTTTATCTTCTTTGGCCCAGCCCAATATTAATTTCAGAAATTCCTAATAAATCCTAGAGGCCCATATAGCCCATTCGTGCAAGGCAAGGGACACTACTAAAGTTTAGTCCCACATTGCCAGTTTACAAGGAGTTGGACCTCCTTATAAGGGAGGCTCTTTCTCCACTTGTACGAGCATGAGAACAAGAGGGACATCCACGCGCGCTCCTCCTCCGCCGCCACGCCTCGCCACGCCGCGCCGCGCCGCGCCGCGCCGCGCCGCGCCGCAGGAATGAGCCGAGCCGATGTGTAATTTTTGTCACGCGCGGCGGGTAAACGAACGGTCACGCGGGAGCTGACATTTTTCGGAAGTGGAGAATAAATCCGAACGGTGAAACCCCTTCGGCTGCTGCCTGTTCACTTCGCCTTCCTCTTTTGCTTCGGCTCCCGGCGCGGCCTGCTCACCTTCTTCTCATGTGCCTATATAAGAGAGGTCGCTTCTCTCCAAAGAGACACACCAGAAGATCATCTCCCTCTCGCCACCAAGTTCCAAACTCTGAGCTGCTGCTACGATCTTCCCCATCCCGGCTTGCGGCGTGCACCGCAGGCCGGGACAGTAGGCCTCCGAAACCACACCTTTTGAGTCTTGTACGGGAGAAGGGTGATAAAGTTTTTGGGGAGCGCTCAGCGCGACTACTGGCTGATTCATCACGGACGTTCCGGTCGCCGACGACTACTTCCCCAATGACGACTTCTTCCCCGACGTCGACAGCATCTTCGACGACATGGCTGGCGAGGATGTCGACCCCAAAAGCAGTGCCTCTGCTACTGCACAGTATGTGTTCATGTTTCTTTTGCTTGAGGTCCTGCTACAGATTCTTGTTCTAGTATGTCCTCTGGATATGTTCGGTTCTAGTTCATATATACGGATGTTTTTGCATATGTTCGGTTCTGGTTCATATATGAAGTTACTATTTACCTTCTCTCTGTTAGATCGCATGACTTGTTTTATATCTTCTATATTAGTCATGTTTTATCTAATATTTCTGTCAATAAAATCATTTGGTAAATTGCTCATATTTCCAACAAAAAACTATGTCCAAACCGGCCGGCGAACCGACACAAGCTTATGTTGGATGGCTAAACATGTTGGGACCATGCGGTCCGGATGTATACGGACAGTTTAGGATGTCCGGGTACACACTCGAGCAACGTGCAGATAGGATCGATATCCGTGTCGCACGGCCATGAAGAGTTGATGCGCGTACGGTGCGGCCGTGCCCACCCTCCGGATGCTCAACGAGGGCGCGCGCACGGCAGCCAGGGGGCGTATGCACGCCCTGCGGTCGCCCGGCCGCCGTACGTGTGCGCTATGTCAACTTTTCGGCAATGCTTGGTTTCCCCCCGCTCGCAGCGATCCCGGCGGGCCGGCGCTCGACATGCATGGGCGCCGGAGCTAGCTATACAGCCGAACGTCGTGACCACGAGACGTCATTCGATTGTTCATGTCGGGGGCTGGCTCTGGCAATGTTTAATACGGCCGGCGATTCACTGAGGGTGAGTGACGCCAGCCTGCAGCGATCACCGGCCGGCCGGATCGAGACGGTCGACATGCATTACACATGCATGCAGATGCGGAGCTTCGCCGGTGGCATCCGTAAGAGTACGGGACGTGCGTGCGGCGTGTCCCACGGAGACAAGGACCTGCCCGTTTTCTTGCATGCACGAGCGGCTTGTTTTTCGATTGAATGGATTTTTTTTTCAACATGATGCTTGTTGCAGGAATCTCTACCTACTATTAGAGGGAGGTCATATTCTTGGTTTCGTCCCGCTTCGTTTGGTCTCGCTTTAATTAATTTCACGCACATTATTTGGTTTCATCACTTGCCACCCGTTTTGGCCCAACAGAGGAAGCCCATCCGGCGGCACACTGTGACCCAAGTCCGGAGAGCTGGCAAAAAGTAAAATTGCCGATGGGAGAATTCGATCTCATAACCTGCGAACCGGCCACACACAGTTTGTCCAACTGATCCAACTAGAGATATGATAGAATTTTTTTTTCTCGCGTTGCAACGCACGGGCCTTTTTGCTAGTAACGCTTAAGAAAATAACCCTTCACGCTAAACAACTCTTCGGATGGGTTTGCAACGAAACCGCGGCTACATAGTGAACATCGCAACACCCAGTTTGTTACAATTCTCGAAGCACGCGTTGGGTAGATCCCCCCCCCC